>CM066246.1:6840287-7295287 GCA_033675135.1 Frankliniella intonsa | reverse complement strand
CCTCCAAGGACGCGGGAGTAGGAGCCCGAGAGAGAGAGAGAGAGAGAGAGAGAGAGAGAGAGAGAGAGAGAGAGAGAGAGAGAGAGAGAGAGAGAGAGAGAGAGAGAGAGAGAGAGCGCTGCCTGATGCACCCTGCGCGCCGATGAGATACCCGGTCTGTACAACATTGTCGCCCGCTCGTAAATGCAGACGACACATATGACGATGAGCAGATCGTCTGCGGACTGGACCGGCACGTGCTGCAGGGGCCGCGTGCTTAGGCCCGACGCCAGCGCGGCGCGGCGCAGTAAACGTCTCCAGGAGACAAGTCCTGGACTCGTTTCGGAGGTGAAAATCAAAAGGGTTCGACAGTCCGAGTATGAAAACATGCACACGCTTGTTACGGCTTGTTTCAAAGAACATAGTACATAAAAGGTGTAAATTCCGATAGCTAGGGCGGCGAGCTGTCTGAGAGCGCAAAACTGGGAGATTGCTTATTCGCAACGTTTTTTGTTTGTTTCTTTTTTCCCTCGCATTTTTCCTTATTTTTCCCCCTTGCTTTTCTTTCCTCCCTCGCCTCGATGCGCGCGCCCGTTTGCTTCCGACAGCTCGTCAAAATACAATATAACGTTTCCGATTGGCAATTAAACCTAAGACCGTCGCCTGCCCGTCCAGTCCCGCCCGGCGGCAGCGCCCGGCGGCAGCGCCCGGCGTCGCGTGATTACGCGACACAATTATCACTTGTAGGCACAAGCAAAAAATAAATAAAAAAGTTTCTGGCCGTGTACATCAACTATTCCGTGTGTCGCGTCGCGAGCCGCGCGGGGCGGGGCGGGGCGGGGGTGGGTGGCTGGTCCCTCAGGGCCCGGAGGGCGCGGTGGGGCGGGGTGGGGTGGGGCGGGGCGGTGCAGCGAGGTCCCGTCGAGGAATCGACTCGGCCTTCCAAAGTGAATTCGGGTGGGTCTGGGGACGCCCCTGCAGGGGAGGCGGGCTTTTGGCGGGCCGGGCGGGGCGGGGCAGGGCGGGGCGGGGCGGGGCGGGGTGGGGCGGGGCGCGCCAGGTGGCCAAAGAAGCCCGGGAGAGAGTGGTCCGCAAAAGAGGCCTTTTCTTCTTTCGTCTGCAGCGGGGAGGAGGAGGAAAATTTGAATGACAAGAGACGTATAGGGGTGCTTTTAGACAAATATTTACAAATTCACACTGTCACAAATAACGCCCGTCGAGCAGGACGCAAAGGTTCTTATTGACGCCTTTCCCGTTGTACGCCGGCTCCACACACATTGTTAACGCTGTGGCCACTTTTATTGCCAACTTTTGTCCTCCTGAAAAAAGCAAATGTTTGGCCACTTTTTGGCATTTTTACTAGATGAGTCCGAAAATTTAGCATTAAAAGTGGACAACAATTGGCATTCTTCAGAAAGGCAAGAATTTGTCATTCGAACAAGAATGCCGAAGTTTCGGAATTATAAGTGTCCACAGCATTAACAGTGCACTCTGCCAAACACTAGCTTTTTTCCCGCGGTGCTTGTAGAAGCAAAACGAAAGATCTTTTCTGCTCGTGCGGCACTCTCATACAGGCGCCGGGGAGGGCCGCACAGCCGCTGGCGTATGCGGGAACATAGCTCCATAGAAAACGACCCCTAAAAAATATTATTCCTGTAACAAACGATCTATCAGGAGGGTCGTCCTGGGCCCGGCCTATCGCACACCATGCCTTCGAGAGGGGTCCCCTTCCCCACCACGTGTCAAAAACTAACCATACGGAGGGGGTGGGGGTGCAGAGGGGTGGAAGGGGGAGATGGTAGGGAGGAGAGAGAGGTGGCGGAAGGAGAGAGGCATAGGGGTTGGAGATTTGTGTCCCCGGGCGTCGGCCGAGTGGCCTTAACTCACCCCTACAACCTGCCCTCGTCCTGGCCTCTTGGCCCGCTGCCCCCGGCCCGGCCCCGTGGCCCCACAAGCACATGCAAGCGCAGGGGGGCGCGGGGCGCGGGGCGCGGGGTGCGGGGCGCGGGGTGCGGGGCGCGGAGGCTGCCCGCGACACGGCGCCCAGCAGAAGGGTCGCATCCATCTGGCTAGGAGTTTTTGTTTCATAACTTAAGCGAGGGTTTGCTAACGCCAGGAGATGGGGGAAGGATGTTGGCAAGAGAGGGAGAGGGAGAGAGGGAGAGAGAGAGAGAGAGAGAGAGAGAGAGAGAGAGAGAGAGAGAGAGAGAGAGAGAGAGAGAGAGAGAGAGAGAGAGAGACCGTCCAGTGGGCGTGGCGTGGCGTGGCGTGGCGCTCCAAAGGCATTGCAGGTTAACAACCCCCTACTCGCCGACATAATAGATTCAAGTGTGTGTGTGTGTGTAAGCTCGTTTATCGTATTGGCACAGGGGGTGGTAGGGGGTCGGGGGCGGGGGTGGCTGAGCCCCCGAGGGGGTCATTCGCGTTGGAGTACGCCCCGCCCCGCCCCGCCCCGCCCGGGGCGAGGCGCAGATACGCCGGGCCGGGGGATGAGGGGGTGGGGGTGGGGGGAGGGGGGGTACAGGGGGGTTGAGCGATGGTATCGGCTCTGCATCAGCATAATCCACAAGTATCCTTTCCAAAGATGAGGTGCGCCGATAAGGCTGCGGACGTCTCCTCTGCGGGCACGACGCCTCGGCTCCGGCGGAGAGAGAGAGAGAGAGAGAGAGAGAGAGAGAGAGAGAGAGAGAGAGAGAGAGAGAGAGAGAGAGAGAGAGAGAGAGAGAGAGAGAGAGGGGGGTAGGGGCGGGGAGGGGCGGGCAGTGGGGAGAGGGAAGGCCTCCGGGCCGGGAGAGACTGCAACCGGCTCATTGCTTATTGAGACCGACGTGTTGTCGAGAGGAGAGAGGGGTGGGAGAGGAGAGGAGAGGGAGTGAGAGAGAGGGAGAAAGGGAGAGGGAGGAGGGGAGCCGGCCGCCGAGCTCCGGACCCGGCAGGAAACCCCCATGAGAGACCTATACCGGCGGCGAGAGCCGCGGTGCCGGAGGGAAAAGAAGCAGGTACTGTACGCCGGTAGAGAAGGCCCTGGAGCTGAAGAAGGCAGGGTCACGAACCTCCAGGCCGCGCAAACAGAGAAGAGAAAAACTAACCTTCCAATGTACCTCACCCGATGGGGATGTGGGGGGCTTAATGCACCCAGAAAACCATTTGGTTCAAGGGACTTAGTTCAAAACCGACAAAATTTTGGCCTTATAACCTAAATTTGACCTGATTTTTTCAACAATATGTCGGTTTCAAGAACTTACTTTTCTTTCCTATCCACTAACTGGTTGGCCGTGTGATGTCGAATAGTGTTTCCTTATTTGCAGAGCGCCGTGTGCGGTCGCAGGTGCCGGGTGCGGCTGCTGTGGGGGTGTTATGTACTGTTGATTGATGCGGGGTGTGACACGCCTGGGCGCCGCGGGGGAGAGGGGTGGGGTGTGGTAGGGTGGGGTCCGGCCGCCGACAAGACGCTTCCCGCCCCACCCCGCCCCACCTCGCCCCGCCCCGCCCCGCCCCGCCATTGATCTGGCTTCCGAGCGATTAACCGCCAATGGATGTGAGTGGCGGGGCTGGGCGGCGGGGCGTGCAGGAGATCACCGCGCCAGAGTGATGGAACATGTCGCCGTGCTGGGGATACTTCACGCGCAGGGCAGAGGAGAGAGAGGGAGAGGGAGAGAGAGAGAGAGAGAGAGAGAGAGAGAGAGAGAGAGAGAGAGAGAGAGAGAGAGAGAGAGAGAGAGGCCCAATCAGCAGAGGACGTGTGAGAGTCAAAGCCAAAGGCCTCGAGGCAGAGGTCGCATTAGCAGGTGCCTTGTCAGCGCTTGTGCGCCTCTCTGCCCCCCCCCCTCTCTCTCTCTCTCTCTCTCTCTCTCTCTCTCTCTCTCTCTCTCTGACTCGAAGGGGCCCGCACGCGATACACGTACAACACTTGAACGCAAATTCCAAGGACGTAGGCAGGCGAGCGTCCTCCTCCTCCTCCAGGCAATTACAGGCTCTTCCTCGCTCGCGAGCGGAGCGCACAGGACCAAGTAAGTCTCCGCTCAGAGGGGCGGGGCGGGGCGAGGTGGGGCGGGGCGGGGGGGGCGGGGTGGGGCGGGGCGCCGACAGGACGCGCGAGAGCGGAGGGAACCAGGCGTGTGAAACCTGGATGTGACGCACCGCGCCACCGCGCATTGCCCAGGGCGGGGCGGGGCGGGGCGGGGCGGGGCGGGGCGGGGCGGGGCGGGGCGGGGCGGGTACGGGGCGCGAGGCGATGGGGTGGGGCCCGAATCCCCGCGCGCATATAAACACACCCCATCACGTACGTATACGCCGAGTTCAAAGCAGATATGAATTTCGCAAAAACTTACTTCATTGCCGTATGTAAAAAGTTGATATGGCGTGCGTGGTGGTGAGTGTGTGTGTGTGTGCTTATGGTCGAATATGTGTGCGGAGAAAGGAGGAGGTGTATGTAGGGGCAGCAGCCCAGGGCGGCGCGCACACCGAGTCCTTGGTGTGTGTGTGTGTGTGTGTGTGTGTGTGTGTGTGTGTGCACCGGGCCTCCCTGCTGTACGGATGAGAGCTGTGCGGGTTGGGGTGGTGGGGCGGGCTGTCTCGATGGAAAACAGGACGGGAGCGGGGCGGGGCGGGGGCGGGGCGGGGGCGGGGCCGGGGCGGGGGCGGGGCGGGGGCGAGAGGGGCGCTAACGCATTGGCCTGACCGGGGCCGCTCTGCACTATCGAAAGATATTACGACTTCCGTTTCCGCAGGCGCCAGGGCTGCCGACGCCGCTGCTGAGCGGTGCAGCCAGCCCCCGCACCAGCACCGCCACAAACGGGGGAAAAAAGACGTTGAAAGCAAGACCGGTCGCATGCAGTACGCACTTATTGTAATAAATAAATGAATAAATGAATGAATAAATAAATAAATACACTGTAAAATTTTAAGTCGTCACATTACGACAAAGTCAGTGCTAAAGTTATTACTCCTAAAAGGTTCGTCTAAGGGTTGATGAATGTTGCATGTCATGTGACGTAAGTTACATGTCACGTGACGAAAGATGCAAGTCAAGTGACGAAATGCATGCCTAGTTTCATCACAGCTCTAGTGACGAAATATTCGTAGCGATATTTATCGTCACATGACGATGCGGTATAACAGTGAAGGACATTAATTTGTCCACCGGTTAAGGGTAAACCTTTCCACATCAATGTGGTAAACCTTTCAGTAACGCGTATAGTCAGAGCCGCGGTTCCGGTTCCGGTTCCGGTTCCGGTTAGGTACGGTGGTACTCACAGCCGCTCCAGCGCCAGCAGGTCGGAGAGCGCGCCCCTCTCCACCGTGTGGATCTGGTTGTCCATGAGGTGCCTGGAACAAAACATAAAAACGAGTTAAAAACCAAAAGAAGAAAAAAAAACTAAATCAAGCGCCATAACACGTTTTACCGTGTGTCCCCCCCCCCCCCCGTATTTTTTTTTTCCGTCGAGCCACTCGCTTTGGAGCGCGCGCCAGCAACCGCGGCGACACAAAGCAGGCCCTCAATGAGGTCCGTCACTCGGCAGAATTTAATAGAACCGCAGGTAGGCTAGCAGACGGCGTGTGTGTACGAGTGAGGTGGAAGAGAGCGAGCCAGAGCGAGAGAGAGAGAGAGAGAGAGAGAGAGAGCGAGAGAGAGCGAGAGAGAGAGAGAGAGAGAGCGAGAGAGAGAGCGAGAGAGAGAGAGAGAGAGAGAGAGCGAGAGAGAGAGAGAGAGAAAGAGAGAGAGAGAGAGAGAGAGAGAGAGAGAGAGAGACAAAGGCCAGGAAGTTTGTGCGGAAAGCACATGAGGTAGCACGAGTCCCCCTTTGGCTCTCACACACGTGGTTATGCCCTATAAATAAGCGAGAGTCCCCGTGCCGCGCACGGCACGTTTGACATTCGCGTCGAGAGAAGACAAAAGCCAAAGACTCGGTGTAATGTGCAGAGCGCGGCTGGCTGCCGTGGCTCCTGGGGAGGCAGAGAGAAAGGTAGCAAAACTCCCGCCCCCCTCTTTCTCCGTGTTTGTGGCAGAGGCTACTCGCTAAAATTAATAAAGAATTAGAAATTCTTAGTACTAATTTGGAAACAAAATTTTGTAATATATTGGAACGTTCCAATTGTACAACGGAGAAAAAAATTGCATTTCTGTTTGCACCTGTAGGTTCCTCCAACGACAGGGCTTACTACAGCAAGGCTTAATAAAGTGCAGTAGCCTCATCCCCCTTCACAGCGGAACCAAGAGTCCACGCTACCCCACCCCCCTCTTTCCCCCGCTCACCAACCAAATAATCCTTCTGTAGGTCCGCCAGATCAAATAAATCAGGGGCGGGAGTAGACGGGGGAGGGGGGGAGGGGAGGTGGGACACGAGGAGGACCTTCTCTGGAGGCAGCAATTTCACAACCTGCCGCGCAAGCACACCAATTATCTGTCTCGTTGCAGAGCTTGTTTTGGTGTCGCCCGCCTCCGCCCTCCCTCTCAAGACGCCTTCCTCCTTCGCGACATCTGATGCTGAGAGAGAGAGAGAGAGAGAGAGAGAGAGAGAGAGAGAGAGAGAGAGAGAGAGAGTGCGCAGGAGACACACACAAAGGGGCTCCTCGTTGCCCTGCAGGGGCACCACCCCGCCCCGATGCCCCTGACGCCACTTCTCCCCAACGCCCGTTATCCCCGCGCGAGCTCCCCCTCCCCCTCTCTCTCTCTCTCTCTCTCTCTCTCTCTCTCTCTCTCTCTCTCTCTCTCTCTCTCTCTCTCTCTCCCGCCACAAAGCGCCTCCGCGCTCGCGTAATCCTCCCTACCCTCACCATTGAGAGCGGCAGACCCCGGCAGCTCCAATTTCGATGTCTTGGATTTTCCATCATACACCTGGCTAGGGGAACGCCTTGAGCAAACAAACATGGAGAACAGAGAGGAGTCGTGCGCTCTGCACTGTTAAAAAAATCTTTGTTTATGTAACTTAAAAGAACACTCACAGGACATGTTGACGCCAAAGGACGAATTCACTGAGGGGTGGGGGGAAGGGATGTAAGACTTCCTCACCTTCCCCTTAAAGTATGTTAAATTCAAACGAAATTTCACACTTTTACTTTGTTTGACACACCTGCAAATGTGCGACATTCACATACTTGGGTTCCCACGTTGTACAGTTCCACCGTATATCTGTTTCCTGGGATCCCCAGCAGGAAATCTGGTAATTTTCCAAGGACTTACCTTGGAGGAAATTCCCAGGAAAATTTCCTCTGGAAAAGTGCAAAACTTGAAGGTAGTCTCAGGAAACAGATTCGCCGTGCTGATCTGACACTGTACAATCAGTGCAAGAGAGCTCTCCCCGCTGGACAGGAGTGGCGGCCGCACTGCCGCAGGACGCATTCCCCTCCTCCCCCCTCCCTCCCCTCCTGCACAGTAGACTTGCGCCCCTTCATCCCCTCCCCTCCCCCGCCGCACGGTTCAGTTGCGCCCCTCCATCCCCTCCGGCCGGGGCGGGCCGGGGCCCCTTACACACGGACCGAATGAAACTGCAGTAAAAGCCGCACGCTCCGGAGCGCGATAGGCTGCTAATGGACTGGCGGGGGAGAGAGAGACAGAGAGAGAGAGAGAGAGAGAGAGAGAGAGAGAGAGAGAGAGAGAGAGAGAGCGGCCCTTCTCTCATGGTAGAGGGGTGAAGGATGCGGCGGCCCTTTTTCATCCCCCCTTTGTACGTGAAACTGTCATCGTAACGGCGATACAGTCACACTCATTCAAGAGTATAGGGGAGAGATAGGCGACCCTCTGGAAGCCCAACGTCAATGTTGCACACTTGTAGATGTGCTGTTCCAATTATTATTCGCAATGTTGGCGTTCCGTTCCGCCCCACCCCGCCCCGTTTCGAAACTTGGAAGTCGGGTCAGGTTTGGGTCTCGCGAATTGCGAGCGGTACGCCCGCCCCGCCCCGCCCGATCACCAGACTGCGGGCGTTCACCGCTCTACACTTCGCATCTCTCCTTACGACCGTGTTGACGATGAGGTGGGGCGGGGCGGGGCGGGGCGGGCGGGAAGCTCTGCACACCGCACCGCGCGCTGGGTGCGGTGGGGCGTGGAGCGGCTGAGGCGGGGCGGGGCGGGGCGGGGCGGGGCGGGGCCTACAAAGGGAGGGAAAGGTTAACCCCTTCCGCCTCGACGGCGTCCTTTTCAAATTCACAAGAAGAAATTGCGGTGGGCAGATCAAGTGACTCCCTCTTACCGCCGTAACCCCCGAGGGGTGCTGGCGGGGCGGGGGCGATATTAATAAAAAAGAGGGATAAACACAATTTGCAGCGCGGTGGGTGCGGTGGGGCGTGGCGGGGCGTGGCGGGGCGTGGCGGGGCGTGGCGGGGCGTGGCGGGGCGGGGCGGGGCGGGGCGGGGAGGAGTTGGGTCCGCCGGGAGAGAGATGGGGAAAGAAGACTTATTAAGCCGAGCCCAGTAAGCAGCCGCGACGGTGACACTCACAACACTGTTATAAAATACCACAATTTAACAACAGTGTGGAACTGTTATTTCTAAACACAATAGAAAACTGTTAAAATTTATTGTACATTGTAGGGTACAATGAGCTGAATGTACAGCATTTCACTGTTAATTTCAAGTACAATGACGGTTTGTACGGTTGAAATTGACGGTATTTCTTACAGTGAAATACGGCGTAAATCAAGTACCATATTTGAGATTTAAAAAAATACCAGTAGTTTTTCAATGTATTAAAAAGTATATACTTACAGAATGCGAAGATGTCGGAGGTCCTCGAAGTCCGTCTCGTAAAGGATGGTGATGTTGTTCCCCTGGAGATCCCTGTAAAAAACAAGAAACAAAATCTTATTAGCTTCGCAAAAGTTGTTTGTCATACGGTGGTGAAAGTGCGATACTTGCGACACTGCGATGGGATGTAAATCATTTACGGTTACAGTGTAGCGCCAACAAAAATCGAGAGGAAAAGAGAGGGAGAGAGGGATGGGGGAGGAGAAGGGATGAGAGAGGAAGGGAGATGGTAGACGATCGAAAAATTGGCGATATTGGGTTGTCGGCCGGCCGGGCCTGGGCAGACCGGCAGCGGCAGTGCGTCCTGTACCGTCCGGCGGAGTTATCAAAAGATACGACTAGCACCGCCAGAGTTATGAGCGCAGCACCCCCCCTCTCTCTCTCTCTCCCTCCTCTCTCTCTCTCCCTCTTTTTTCCGCGCCGACGCAAAATATGGTAGACGGGGGAAAAAGCCACCCTGGTGACAATATTGCGGCGCCCCCCTCCTGCCGGCCCGCCCCCCTCGCCTCGCCTCGCCTCGGCGGGACGGACCGGACCCCATTCGGAAGCAGCGTGCACCACGGTACGGTCCGCCTCTGCGTAAAGAGGAGGTAGCCTGCCTGAGGAAGGTGGGAACATGCTGCGAGCTACTCCGGACGACATTTATAACAACGCAAAAAGTTACCGGAAATATGAGGGAGCGTAAAATCAAGCATGAAAATTAAGAATATCTGCAATACGAAGAATAAGTATACAGAATTAAAGTAACTTTTCAAACGCATTTTACTAGGGAAACTTTACACTCGAATCCCGGGTGTGTGAATGTCCCACAACTGTATAAGTGTGGGAATTTCCATTCGTGCACGTAAACATGCACAAATATATAGAAATTGTCCTAGAAAATTATTCACACGCACACGCAAGGGGGAAGTGAGCGATATGAGAATGTGACACGCCTGCAAGTGTGTGACATGGGCGCACATGCGCGGGTGTATTGGATCCCTATTTCAACAACCCTTTCCTGTCGGCAGCAGAGCAGGCCCGCAGGACGACACGCTGCCCGGGACACCTGCGGCAACAGGTGCAACAGGCGGAGCGTCGCGCGCACACACACACACACGTTAGCACGCAGCAGGGCCCACCACGAGGGGGAGGGGGGGGACCAGACGCTCAACTCAGCGCCACCGCACCGTCTGCACACGAATGTAAGCTCACCGTGAATTTCACTGTAAGCTACACTGAAACCCTGCGGGGGAATTACCGGCAAAGAGGGTGAACGCTACAGCCCTTCCTTTCTCTCTCTTTCTCTCTCGGACCAAACGACGGACATCGCGCTACACACACACACACGCACAGCTGACGAAGAACAGAACAGCACCCCCGTTAGCCCCCCCCCCTACTACTGGGCGTCGTTCCCATCGTGATACGATTAATTTCGACTCAGCCCGCGCCCCGCCCCGCCCCGCCCCGCCCCGCCACGCCCTAGCCTTCCACACCACGGGCCGCAGAGCGCATCGCCCAGATTAAATGATATCGCTCGTTTTGTTGTCCGTCTACCTGGCGGGGTGGGGTGGGGCGGGGCGGGGCGGGGCGGGGCGGGGCGGGGCGGGGCGGGGCGCGCCAAGGCGCCTCTATTTCGAGCCCACGGAGTTAGTTAGTCAGAGCGAAGGGGAGTGCCCTGAACTGCTCGGTACTGTCCGAGCCGAGACGCTAACAGTTCTGGGAGTTCTGGCCATCGGGACGCAGGAAAAAAAATATCAATTTTCAATTTTCCCGTTTGTTTTATAAAACAAACAAGAGCGTAGTCATGCTCACTTTATGTATACAGTGTGCAATGCTTAATATTCGACTTTTAGGGAGAAACGTTGTTCACATATAATCACATATAATTGAGGGTCTTATATATCCGAGGAAGCGAAAGCATATTCAGAATATTGCCCCATCCCTCCGCACCGGTCGGGAAAAATTGAAAATAAAAGGACGTTGGTGGCGCTGGGACACGCTGGCCGTTTGCTTTTTCCTAGTAGCGCGTGGCGTGGAGCGCGCGGACGGGTACGGTACGGTACGGGCACATCACAGTGAGCGGGGCGGGGCGGGCATAGCGCTCGGACCGACCCAGAGAGCATTCCCAGCGCAGAGCAATTTTATTCAAAGGAGATAGGAGAGAGAGAGAGAGAGAGAGAGAGAGAGAGAGAGAGAGAGAGAGAGAGAGAGAGAGAGAGAGAGAGAGAGAGAGCGCGTGTCTGGTCCCTGGTCCCAGCCATCCCGGGCGGACAGGCGGTCGAGCGCGCCTGGACGCCAGGCCAGTCTGCGCTGCCACAAAGGTATACACAGCACGGCATTCCCTGCTGGCCGGGCTAGCCCCTCCCCGCCCCGCCCCGCTCCGCCCCGCCCCGCCCCGCCCCGCCCCGCCCCGCCCCGCCCCGCCCCACTACGGCAGGCACTGGAGGGATAGAATGCCATTGCTGCTGCCGCGCTGCGCTGCGCGTCGGGTCGGGTCAGGTCGGCGGTACGCCCAGAAAAGCCAGTTCTTAGAAATGTTCTTGCGGATCCGCGAAGAACATCGCTTGTCACAAAAATTTGCTCCTCAACCACACGATGAAAACTCGAGGGGTCCATCGCACGGTTGAAGGCGCACACACCATTTCCGAATTACCAGAACAGTTCTCAGTAATGTTTTTTTTTTTTTTTTTTAAAGAAACTATGTATGTCATTTTTTTGGATATTTTCATGAGGGAAAACACGAACCAGCAGTGAAAAACAACGCAATGTGTAATTTTTAGGATGCGATTCCACGTGGCGGATCCTCGTAAACACGGTAAAAACAATGTCTGATTTTTTGAGGGAAAACTTTGAGGGACTCCCATAATTTGAGGGAACCTCCTCCGATTTTGAGGAAGTCTCCTCAAAATTTGAGGGAAACTCCCATATTTTTTAAGGAGACGTCCTCAAAATCGGAGGAGGTTTCCTCAAATTATGGGAGTCCCTCTAAGTTTTTTTTTTCCTTAAAAAATCAGGCATTGTTTTTACCGTGAAGACTCGGTCCAGTTGTCATCAACAGTGTGGAGTGCACTACTTTCACAAGACCTCACACCTCGTCCAGTTTGTTCCGCGGGTCAGGTCAGGGTCACGGCCGTAAGGAGAGCTCTCCGTCACGCTCGTCACGCGCCGCCGTCACGCGCCGTCACGCCACGCCCGCAGCGCGTCACGTCAGGGGGAGTTCTCAATCACGGGCGTCGCGTACGTCCGACGCGTTACATTAAAACTACTCTGTGTGTGCCGGTAAAAGGTCAGGGAAATATTAATGACTCTATGGCGAGAGGGGGTCAGAGAGGAGAGACAGAGAGAGAGAGAGAGAGAGAGAGAGAGAGAGAGAGAGAGAGAGAGAGAGAGAGAGAGAGAGAGAGAGAGAGAGAGAGAGAGAGAGAAGGGGGGGGGGGGGGACCAGGCCACGCCGACTGTACGTACGTACACTATCCAATGGGAACCCTACAAAATGGTGTGTTTCAATTGGATCCCTCATACCACTGCTGGAGAATGTACACATTGATTTCAATATTTCCGTGAACGCTGCCTCGCCCCGTGTTATCTGGAAAAATGTCCGGCTATTTCCCCGAGCACACGCTACAACACTACTTTTAAACCGAATCGTCATGTGACGATAAATATTGCTACGGATATTTCGTCACAAGAGCTGAGATGAACACAGTCGTCACACCACATGCAACATTCGTCACAATGTGATGAACCATTTGTCACTCAACACTTATCACCCCGCATTCACCTCACCCCTTGAGACGAACCTTATTTCAAGAGTGAAATTTTGCACAGACTTTGTCGTCACGCGTGACGGCAGCAGGTCTGCCAACACGAGCGGCGGGTCCTGCGAGAGGCAGAGAGTCCGCTCCGCGACGGGACGGGTGACTCCTCTCCCAACAAGTAAAACGACGTTGCTGTGTATGCGCCTCTCGCCTCTCACTGGGGCGCCCTGCTCTGTGTGTGTGTGTGTGTGTGTGTGTGTGTGCGCGCGCGCGGGGGTGCTCGGGGCGCTCGGAGGAGCAGACGACGTCAGACTAACCGCGAGGTGAGCTTTCAGTTCGGCGAGTTAATTAAAAGTGCCGCAGCGGGCGCGGCGCTGCTGAATGGGGCGGGGCGGGGCGGGGCGGGGCAGAGCCCGCCAGTATATACACTTATTCACAGCCGGCCACCAGTTGAGGGGGAGGGGGGAGGGGGTTGCTTGGCACGGTCTGATAAATGTCCACCGTGACGCTACGCTCCCCTCTGCCACCTCCTGCGGACTCCTGCGGCAGTCACAACATACCTCATCATCAGCCTCTCCCGCACAGAGAACACTATGGAAGCGTTACGGGCGATTTTCACTGTAAACTACAGTATAACCCCCGAAGCACTCGGTAGCTCCACCGACCGTCAGCGCCGGGGAATTCCCACTGGAAGCCACGGCGGTGCGCCCTGATTCACCGTAAGGTACACTGTTTAAAAAAACCTACAGTAGTGAAAACCGTAAACCGTAAAAACCGTCATCGTACTCGGAAAAACGGTAAAACACTGTACATTCAGCGCCATCTTCTCTACAATTTACAATAAGATTTTACGGTTTGTTATTGTGTTTAGGAACAACGGTGTTAACCGTTGTTAAAACTGTGTGTTTTTTTAACAGTGTAAGGTGCTACAGCGGGGTTCAGTGTAGCTTACAGTGAAAGTCACCGTAAGCTTTTCCTAGTGAAAAAATAGGCTGAAGACGCCGTACACGGCGGCGAGAAAAAACGCAGAACATAAGATTTTTTTTTCGTGTTTCGCAGATTTTGCAAAAAAAAAAAAAAAAAAAATTAAAAAATACTGTTGTTGGTCTCCGCGGGCTCCGCCGCCGCGGGGCGGGCCGGGCGGGCCTGGTTCGCTCGGTCACGTGATAGCCTTGTTTATTTACCACTCGTGCAACAGACTACACACTTTCGCGCCAAAAGAAGGGCGCCACTCAGGGCCTGGCGGGCTGGGCCTCCGCGCGGCGCCACGCCCCCGGGCGACGCGCCGGCCCGCTCCTCCTCCCCTACATCAGCGCCGTCACCGTGCCTCGCGCCCCGCCGCCCCGCGCCTCAGCCATGGAAGCGCCGCGAAAAAGAAAACCGTACGGGCCCCGCGAAATAACCCCGTCCTTTCAGGTGAAAACCGCGCGGCGCCAAACACCAACGAAAAGTAAAAGAAAAAAAAAAACAACCATGATTTTTTTCACATTTTCTCATGCTCATATTTTTTAAACCTGTCATATATATTTATTTAATTTATTTCTAAATTTGTTGTGGCGAAACGGGCAGGCAGGGAGGGAGAGAGGGAGAGAGGGAGAGAGGGAGAGAGGGAGGGAGAGAGGGAGGGAGAGAGGGAGGGAGCGCGGAGAGGAGAGAGCGGTGGAGGGCCCGGCCCGGCCCCTTGGCATTCAAACGGTGCCGGCCGTAGTGTTCCTGCAGGCTGGCTGCCCCGCTGCGTCCTGATGAAAACAAATGGATCGGTGTGCCGGGCGGGGCGGGGCGGGGCGGGGCGGGGCGGGGCGGGGCCGCTCGGTTGACCCCTCGCTGCGAGTTCGGCCCGCGGACGCGGGACGGGACGGGGCGGGGCGGGCCGGCCTGACTGACACGGCGAGCAAAGGGGTTACAGCGGATGGGACGAGATGGGAAACACGGTCTGCGGACAGTACTGACGTGACGTGCCATGCTCCATTTCTCTCTCTCTCTCTCTCTCTCTCTCTCTCTCTCTCTCTCTCTCTCTCTCTCTCTCCGACGGTGCACCTGCCAGACGCAAGGCGGTATAGGCGCACCGCCATCGGCACCCCCAGGACACTCGTATCGGGCTATAGCAGCACGAGGAGAGGGAGAGGGAGAGAGAGAGGGTGAGAGAGAGAGGAGGGAAGGGAGCATGGAGTGAGACAGCAAGGAGTAGGAAGGGAGGGGGTCTGAAGGGGACCGTTTTGTTCCCCGGAAAGGGGCTGTAAGAGCAAATAGAAACTAGTTGAGACCCTGTGTCAATTAATCCTCGCTCTCTCCCCCACCTCTCTCTCTCTCTCTCTCTCTCTCTCTCTCTCTCTCTCTCTCTCTCTCTCTCTCTCTCCTCTTCTCTCCTTTCAACCCCAGGGCACCTTGGGGGGCAGAGTGAGAGGGAGAGAGAGGGGGAGGGGAGGAGGGGAGAGAGAGAGTGAGGGTGGGAGAGGGCGGCAGCAGCCGATAGGGACACAATGCCCAGGCAGGCAGGGAGCCCCTAGGGGAGTGTGTTAGGTTGGCCCCACAGCGCCGCGCGCCCCGCCCCGCCCCGCCCCGCCCCGCCCCGCCCTTCCACCGGCTTGCAGTCACTAGTGCCTCTGCCGTGCCCCTGTTTGCCTTCAAACGGCTTTTCAATCCGAGTGCGGTGGCGGCTTTTATTCGCCAAACCGAGCGTTATGGAAGTGGGAGGGAGGCGGAGGCAGTGCAGGGCTTCCGTCGGTCTCAACGCACCGCGGCTCAACTCGCCTTGGAACCTTTTTCATGTTTTGTGCACGGTTCCATTTTTAAAAAAATTAACTTTTTCACATTATTGGTAATTCAACTAGGTTTGCCAGATGTCTAGAGTATTTACTCAATAAAGTTCGGTCAAGATATTTACTGTTTTGGCACGGAATTAAAAAATAAAGCTACGCATGCGTACGACTACTGGAGCATTTCACCCCTTCGTGTTGTAAATACTTTTCGATAGCAAAGCACTTGGTGGGGACCGGGCGGCCGGGCCGGCGGCGCAGATTAGAGACAAGGACGCTGGCAATGTGGACTAGAGGCCGGCCGGCGGGAATAAGAGCTGGAGTGGCTTGGTATCGCCTTATCGCCGGCAGGTGGCGTGGCAGAGCGAGCGAGCGAGCGAGCGAGAGAGAGAGAGAGAGAGAGAGAGAGAGAGAGAGAGAGAGTATATACCGAGTAGAGCGTATGCTGAGCCCGCCCGCCCGGCCCGGCCCCCCGGAGGCTAGGCCGCGCGCCCGCAGGCCTGCTCAGCGGGTCTGCCTACCCGCCCCTGTCGCTTCACACGGCTCGCTCAGCGACAGCCCAGCCTATCGCGCCTACGGCTCAGATGGGACCCATCCACGCTGACTGCCCACCATATCGAGGCCTCGAGGCAAATATCTGGCCAAATGAGAAATGATGTGGGCTACTTATCCCACTATGAACCGCGCACCTACCGAGAGGACTTCTCTGAGCCCGGGCCGGCCCGGGCCCTTAACGCCGCTCACTCGCGAATTCCAGACTTTTCACCCCACGCACCCCGTTTTGGTTCGCGCTCTGCTGCTTCTTAACTCTGCTTGCCTCCTTTTCCTCCTCTCCTCCTCCTCCTCCTCCTCCTCCTCTCACTCACTCTCAAACCGTCGAAGCCAATCTAACTTTCGCTCAACTTTCAGCAGCGCGGGCCACGCGGGCTTCCAATCGTTTTGTGCTGGCAATTTATAACAACTTAAGGCCCCATTACGCACACAGAGTGGGGCGCGGGGCGTGGCCAGCAGGCGGGTGCGAGGGGGAACCACTCTGAATTTAGCTGGACAAATTTCGTGAAATTTAGGAAATTTTCGTTAATTTTTGACTTTTTTGGCAGTTTAGGCTTCGAATTTTCTTTCATATCTCTGAAGTTTTGTAAGCGACCATCGTACGGTTAGCTCAGAGACAAGTTTGAAACCCGACATCTGTACCATAATTTTGATGGAAATAGTAATTTTAATAACATATCATGCCCCGAAGAAACAAAGGTGCTAAGCAACGCCTTTCCTGGGGCGCTAAAATCAAGTGCTAAGTTTAGCGCCTTTCCTGGGGCACTAAATCTTAAAGCCTTTGCAAAGGCACTTAGCACCTTTGTTTTTCCAGTGTGTGCATTCACAAGAATATATATAATTTTTTTTTTCAGAGTAAGTGAGGGATATGATGTGCTGGGCCGCAGCCCAGGCGACGCGTCATATGTGCGGTAATCTGGACGGCGCGCACGGGAACACGTCCCCAGCACACACACACACACACACACCTAGCCTGGACCACGAGGTGACGGATCGTTGAATAGGGCCAGCTGGTGTTATGGTTCGAAACATTGTCGCCGTGTGTGTGTGTAGGCGGGGTGCAGGGTAGGGGGGGGGGGGGGGGTAAAGCCCCGTCACCAATAAGCAGCCCGGCTTAGGCTGCCGCGAGCTAAAGCATCACAATGTTACACGCGTGGCCCCGCGAGGTGTAACCATAGCAACGAGAGGCGGGAAAAATCGTTGGAAAACAAAACACAAGGAAATAACATTTTTTCATCCCTTTTCTCTTTACAAAAAACAATTTTGAGCCTAATTTTGTCGGTGCCTTTAGAAGTAAATGACTGCTCCAACGCTAGGCGCGCTTATAAATTTTAATAAAAAAAAATTTTGACAAGCCTTGCGGTGCGGTGCTTAATCCGAAACCGATATGGTTTGCACAGTACAACTCCCGCCCCCGCCACTATAGCATAGAGAATTACCCGTGAGAATAAAGCCAGTACTTTTACACAAAATATTCCAAACAGTAGGCGGCTGACCGGGGCGCAGTGGCGTGTAAAAGTTACAGGGCAGAGAGAGAGAGAGAGAGAGAGAGAGAGAGAGAGAGAGAGAGAGAGAGAGAGAGAGAGAGAGAGAGAGAGGGCAATGGTCAGGGATTATGCATATGTGGCTCAGTGCGCTAATCCCTTCGGACAAGTTGCAGGCACGCCGCCGCCCGCCGCCTGCCAGCCGGCCCGGACAATTCGGTGTGGAATATGAAGGGTGCCGCCCGGTCTCTCTCTCTCTCTCTCTCTCTCTCTCTCTCTCTCTCTCCCACACATACACACGCACGCCGCCGACGAGCGGCGCAGACAAACGATGCCACTTTACTTCCTTCCCTTTGCATCACGCAGGCGTTAGCTATAACGCTTTATTCAACGGAGTTCCTCTCCGCCCGACTGTCTGCCTGTCTGTCTGTCTGTCTGTCTGTCCGCCTGGGCCGCGTGCCTGGTCGCTCCTTACGACAGGAAGTCTACGGGGATTCTAACGTACGCAATCGCGCCGCCTATTCAAAAGCCGTGCTGTGCCGTGCCGTCCCCAGAGAGTCCAGCGCGGAGCCGTGCCGTGCCGTGCCGTGCCGTGCCGTGCCGTGCCGCGCCGCGCCGTGCCGTGCCGTGCCGTCCCCAGAGAGTCCAGCGCGGAGCCGTGCCGTGCCGTGCCGTGCCGCGCCGTGCCGCGCCGTGCCGCGTCCCGCCGGCCTTGGCCAGCCCAGCCGTTCGAGATGCGCTAGCGTTACACCACGCTACTCCTCCACTCCGCCAACACTCTGCCAAGGTCCGCTCATCGTGATATATGCTCGAAATTTGATTGAACGTTATGTTAACTCGAGAACCCCAAGTGTGTGAATGTCGCACACCTGTAGGTGTGCTAGGAATTTCACACGCTTGAAACGACAAGCGAATGGAAATTATTGGCACACCTACAAATGTAGAAACGACGCATTCGTCTCAAAGCAATGGGACACTATTTCGAATATTATTGTCCTGCCAATACACTCTTGTCTCAAGGACATTCAAAAAATAAAGAACCCAGTTCTTTGGGCGCGATATTTAATCCTTGTTGCAGTTTTACTCAACGCTCGGGTCCGCCGCCCTCCCTCCCTCCGGCCGGCCGCAGTCCGCCGGCGAAATAACTCACCTGAAACAGATAAAAAACAAAATGTAAGACACGGCAACACAACACAACAAGACGACGACTTTGGGCTGATCACGACATCAGCGAACCAGGGTCGTGACAGAAACACGTGTTAGCTCGAGGGAGAGGGCCGGGGCGGGGCGGGGCGGGGCGGGGCGTTCGGCCGCCCATCTCGGCGCCCCTTGCTCCAGGAGATCAGACAAGACGGAATGAGCGTGTTCTACTTTCATCTCCGACAAGCGATCAGGCATTGATGACCCAGCCCGCCCCACCGGTAGCAACAAAACTCAAAAGTATTCGTAGTGACCGGCGGGGCGGGGCGGGGCGGGGCGGGGCAGGGCGGGGCGTGGCGTGGCGGGGCGGGGCGGTCCCATCCGGCATTATGGTGGGCGAGAGAGTCATAGACCGGCCGCGGGCCGCGTCCCGTTGGAAGGAATGGACTGGAAGTGTTGACTGCCGCTTCTCCCGCGACGAAAGGTGCGCCCCGCCTCTCCATACCCCGCCCCGCCCCACCCCGCCCCGCCCCGCCCCACCTCTCTGCCACCGGCGGCTAAAACCTGCTCGGCGGGACGGTGCTCGACACAGGGTCACGGACCACGCAGTAGGTGCGAGTGTGTGCGTGTGTGACAGTCTGCAACCTGCCCTTCGCGACTGCGCGTCAAATATCCTATCTGCCATACACTGCAAAAAAAATGCCGTCAATAAGAACCGTACAAAGCGTTCTTGTACTTGAAAATAACCCTGTGAAACACATTCAGCTCGCTGAACCCTACAAAGTACAGTAATTTGCAACGGTTTTCTATTGTGTTTAGAAACAGTTCCACACTGCTGTTAAATTGCGGTATTTTATAACAGTGTAGGTATGGGAGCACATGAGCAGTTTGGCCCACACGAGGCCCAGCACAGCCCGCGGAGTGTACAGCGCGCATAAACACATAAGACATGTGCACGCCGGCATGTGCGCCAGCAGACGACGCAAACGCACCCTATAGCATGGTGTAAGGTGTGTCTTAGTGATCAAAAAGTAGTGGTATCTACTAAAGGCCAAAGAGGCAATCGAGCCTATCGAAAGTCAATACGGGGCATTTGATCGACCAAGTAAAGCACGCATAGTCAACACACGCCTTTTATATTTTCTATCAAAACAATTCCATCGAGCAGTCCAGCCCAGCACAACACTATACGTTAGAACTCTCATGGCCGACGGCATGCCATGAATCGGACACAGACACACACACACAGAGCCGTATTTGCATAGCCATAAGAGCCATGAGCGAGCGAGAATATTGAGCAGAAGAGGGCAGCGGGTCGCCATGTCACCGTTACAACACAGATCGGCATATTAGCACAAACAACATCGCTCGGTAACTTATCACTTGTCGTAAATTCATATCATAACTTAACGTTGAAAAATGGGGCGCAGCATTCATTTTTTTTTTTTTTTTTCGCGACTTGAGTACGTACTCTCGCCTCGCGCTGGCACACTTATTGCTAACAGCAGATGTCGTACACACACATCAACGACCAGACATAAACCGTCGCGGGGTCACTACACCGAGTATCCTCCTGTATAGACAAGCGCTCTCTCTCTCTCTCTCTCTCTCTCTCTCTCTCTCTCTCTCTCTCTCTCTCTCTCTCTCTCTCTCTCCCACGGTGATCAATAGATGGATGCGCAAAATGCGACGGGACACGCTTCGATTTAATACACGATAGATCTCCTGAGGAAGATATCTGCGATGCAGCGAGAGAGCGAGAGAGTGAGAGAGTGAGAGAGCGAGAGCAGCGCGGCAACAAAACGGCCGTCATTAGCCGAGTAATGGGACGACTGCGGTAAAGCGCTGTGCAGTTGATGCAGTGCCGTAGAGGATGCAGCCGCTCTCTCTCTCTCTCTCTCTCTCTCTCTCTCTCTCTCTCTCTCTCTGATGGCGGTACAATCCCTCTCCAATCCCTGCTCTCCCTGGCCGCCTCTCCCAGGAGTTCTCTCTGCTGTTGCTGACTTACGAGGTGCGCACGGCTGCTGTGAGTAATTTTCCATTCAGTTCTTTTTGTGCCGGGGGCTTAAATAGCAGCAAAGCAATTTTTTTTAAACTTCGAATTTTATGTACAGAAAAACTCTCCTAGAAATACGGACACCCGCAATTCTTGTTTCGTTGCAGAGTGGTATGGCGTACATCATATTTACATACGCATTAGGTCTATGGGCCGCGGGGATGAAAAGTTGCTCTCGACTTCAGACACGCACGACGTAAGAAAAAATATATTAAATCAAGACTTGAAAAAAATATGTTAAAAACCGACACCGTCACGTATCCTACAATCGACTAAAAAAGAATTATGGTTTATTTTTCGGTTTGTTTAGGTATAACGGTTTTTAAGCGTTGTTGAATCAGCATGTTATTTTGTTGTTTTTTTTACAGTGTAAATTGATTGGGTAGCTCCAGCCAGCCAGGGCCCTCTACTCTCCTGGTCGCCCCACCCCGGCGCACTCCAGGCTCCAAAAACCTTTAGAGCCCAAATAAAACGTGCTCCGCTGGCCGTCTAGGGGCTGAGGTCCTCGAGGGCCCCGCCCCGCCCCGCCCCGCCCCGCCACCGGAGGCTGTTGCTGCCGCGCCGTTGACACTGGCCGCGAGTCCGTCATAAAACCTCGTGAGACAAAGTTTGAACAGCGGAACTTTACTGCAGGCACGGGGGCGGGGCGGGGCGGGGCGGGGGCGAGAGAAAGGCGCACCGAGCTCATACCGCCCCGCCCCGCCCCGCCCCGCCCCCACTTGTACGCGGCCTGTTACATCGAACACTCTTGTTCCAATACGGGTCTGCAGCAGGTGTGGGCGGAGGCAGCGCCTGTCACCCGCTAGATATATGTACGTGCCCGCCCCGCCCCGCCCCGCCCCACCACACCCCACCACGCCCCGCCACCGGACCGGGGGGATGAAGAGGCTTTGCGGGCGCGCGGTGGACGCGGGCGGGGCGGGGCGTGTCCGGAACTCAATACACGACATCGGCGCTCCAAATTCTTCTCACCTGTCGGCCTAACCGCCTCCCCCCACCTCCCCCTCCCGACCGTCGGCCACCAAAGCCAGCTTTACCCCTTTTCCAGCCCCCAAGTCCACTGCTGATGCACCCCCGCCCCGCCCCGCCCCGCCCCGCCAGGGACCAGCTGGTCGACACTAATCTCCAAATCCTCCCGCCCGGCCAGCAGCACCGGCCCGCACCACACGGCGGACGGGCCCCTGGCGGCCGGGGCCGGGGGCGGTGCCACGCCACGCCCGTCCTGGTGAGCGTGTGAGGAGCACAGCGAAGTGACCGCGGAGCGGGCCGGGCCGGCCGGGTGTTGAGAGCCGTACCGCGCCAGGAGCCTAGGGCCCAGCAGGACCCTACCCGCCAAACGACCGAATTAGTATCGAACCACCGGCGCACGCCCGTGACGCTATTCCTCTCTCACTCACTCACTTTTCTCTCTCTCTCTCTCTCTCTCTCTCTCTCTCTCTCTCTCTCTCTCTCTCTCTCCCCCCCTCCCGGCGCGGGGTCTCAGCACAGCACAGCACAGCTGTCGGCAAATCATCATTAATTCCGACTGATCAATCAGGCAAAGGCCCGACACCATCTGATCTGTCCGGTGGCAACGCCCTCGCTTCACACCTAGCGGTGACCCCCCCCCCCCCTCTCTCTCTCTCTCTCTCTCTCTCTCTCTCTCTCTCTCTCTCTCTCTCTCTCTCTCTCGCCATAAGACCGCCTACGCCCGGTTTGCGGCTACACCGCACGCGGATCGTTTCAACTACAAGCACTGGGAGTTTCGGGGTCCCTGCAGAGAATCCTGTAAAGCCTCGGCGATTAGGCGCAGCCGCGAAATATAAAGGAATACTAGTCACTGCTAGCGAGACAGCAGCGAGATGTGGCTCGGGCATGAGGTTCATCGCCTCCCCGCCGGTGAGCCCCGCCCCGCCCCGCCCCGCCCCGCCCCGCCCCGCCCCGCCGTCCCACCGGAAGCTATCTGATTTGGTCCTGAAGCGGCCAGGTAGCAGCAGCACCGCCGGCGCCGCCCGCAAGCGGCCTACATCTCGCCTGCGATTCAAACGCATTACCACGGCTATTTGCCGTGAGAAATGTATAAAAGAGCCAACACTACTACCGACCGGCCGGGGCGGGGCGGGGCGGGGCGGGGCCCCCGGCTGACTCGGCAAAGCTAGGATAATCGAAAACGGGGAGATCCATTAGCGGTTGGACGGCTGCCGGCGCCCCCCCCTCTCCCCCCAGCCAACTCGTAGAGCAGGGCCTTATCGAACGAGTCGAAAGGGCAGTGCATCAAACAGCTGTACGGCAACGGGACACAGCGCCGGGACGGGCGGGGCGGGGCGGGGCGGGGCGGGGCGGGGCGGGGCGGGGCGGGGCGGGCTCACGCGAGCGAGACTGTACGCGTGTGCGAAACTACTGCTTTAGCTTCACAGAAGAGGAACTTCAGAGGCACACACGTACTAAGAATAAAGCGGGGAAAGGAAATAACTATAAACTTTGACGTACAAGTTACGGCAAATTTTCCTGAATTTTCTGAATTTTTCGACTAGATTGTCTATTTATTTTAGTTCTTAAGTTGCATTGATTGATTAGCCTTCTGAAAAAAATTCTCAATTTAAAAAAAAAATAACACGCCGGGCAGTGCGACACTTATACTGCAAGACACAATGCACTTACAACCACGGCACTCGGCACTGCCATCGTCACTGCACTTCAAACTGCACTACTGTACGACACTTCCAGGGGCGGGGCACTTCCCTCCAGACCGCCGCCTGGAGCTGCAGGGGCCCCACAGAGACCACCATGGAGAATATCGGGAACATCTGCCAATGTGGCGGGGCGGTGCTGTTTGATCGAGCAAAACCTCGGCGTCAGCGACAGACAGTGGCCCCGCCCAGAACGCCATGAAGTTTGACGAGCGCCCCGCCCCGCCCCGCTCCGCCCCGCCCCGCCTCACACACAGACGCGTGCGACGTGCTAGACCGGAGAAACTTACACACGGCTCCTGGAAGTTCTGCAACTCCAGTAGAGGCGCACAAGAGAAGACACGGGAGCGCGCGAGCTGCCACGCGGCGGGGCGGGGCGTGGCGGGGCGGGGCGGGGCGCACGCCAGGCCAGCTCCGCGCGCGCGGCGGGTATCAGACTCAGGCTGCTCGAGCTGTCCTTTGAGAACTTTAAGAGCAGCACGACGAGCTCACGCCACTGCACCGCAGGCGCCACTCGCCCCCCCCCCCTCCCCGTTTTAAGGGGGATTATAATTTCGTGCCATGAGCACCACCGACAAAACATGCTGGGTAAGAAATTTCCTATGAATCATGTAAAATAGAGAAGAGTGAATAAAAATATGTGTTTCACTCGTGCTAGTCATGATGGATGGATAGATGGATGAAGATAGATGAATAGATAGATAGATAGATAGATAGATAGATAGATAGATAGATAGATAGATAGATAGATAGATAGATAGATAGATCCCTACGCCTCCCTCACCTTTTCCCAGAAGCAGGCCAGTGTTCCACACCTGATCCCTGCGAGCGCAGCCCCCTCGTAATGAGATCCAGATGAATGATAAATCATGGCCCGTTTGGTCCGCCCCGCCCCGCCCCGCCCCGCCCCGCCCCGCCCCGCCCCGCCCCGCCCCACCCCGCCCCGCCCCGCCACGCCCCCTGTTTCGAGATAGAAAACCCCCCCGACGCGGCGAGCATTTCGGAAAACAAGGCGGCCGGGCTGTCTTTTGAAAAGGGCGCCAGATTGATGTGTTGTGGCTTGGGGGCGTGGCGGGGCTAGGCGGGGCGGGGCGGAGGAGTGATGAGGTGTTAGGGGGCGGCGGTGGCGCCCCCCCCCCTCCCCCAGGTCTGGGAGTATTTCGGTGCAGACTATGAATGAAAGGTGGGGGGGGCCTCCTTCTGCCGGCGGCCGGCCGGCGGGCACCGGGAGGGACAAGGACACGGCCTGCACCTCCGCGGCGGGAGCGCACCGGACTCGCTCCTGTTCAAGCTCAAGGTAGGGGCCTAACAAGTATAGGACCAGCGTGGCACGGCGACCCCCAGACAGGCATATAGGTTATACTCATCTGACGGACCTGTCGAAACCTCGCAGACATACCGGATGTTCCGCTCAAGAGGAGGCGGAAGTGAGTCCGGGCCGCGGCGGCACCAGGCACATCGACAGCAAGATGAGCAGCGTGGCGGGCCGTCCTGCCGGCCGCGCCCCACCCCGCCCCACCCCGCCCCACCCCGCCCCGCCCCGCCCCGCCCCGCCCGAGCGGCAACGACTTCTCGCTCGATTTTTATCGCTGAATATTTTACGGTCAGGTGCTGCTGGATGCTTGGTGGAGGATGGAGAAAGAGGGAAAGAGAGGGAGAGGGAGAGGGAGAGAGAGGGAGGGGGCGAGAAGGTGAGAGAGGGAGCGAGGGAGAGGGCTCCCGCAATACATCTCCCTTGCTCTCAGGCGCAGACGCTTCGGCACCATGCCATTCCCTCTCCCCCACCTCCCCGTCTCTCTCTCTCTCTCTCTCTCCCTCTCTCTCACTACGCGCCAGCGGTCGCTGTCCGTCACCACATCTCGACACAACATATCGACACGAGTATCTACTAACGGGTATTAAATGTTGTAACTTGCGGAATACCGGTACCAACATTTGCAAAGAAGAGGCGACCTGGACGAATGAAATCAGCACCGCCCGGGCTAGAAGATGCCCTGACGCCATCGCACAGGTGCACTCAGACAGAATCACGATTATGTTGAGCTGCCCCCCCCTCCCCTCCCCTCGCCACCGCGCCGAGTGTGTTATTTCTTAAAACAGGCCGCACGGCCAGCATTGCTTTCTTCACGCGGCTCTTCATCCAGAGAGAGAGAGAGAGAAAGAGAGAGAGGACGGGGAGGGGGGAGACAGACAGAAGTGAAGGATTCGTGAAAAGAAGGGATTTTGAGACAGGAAGTAAACGCCACTCACTGTAAAAATATCTCCGTAGATTTACAATTTATTTTGAGTTTGTAATGAGTTTCAAGTCGCGATACGAAGTGCTTGTAATTTTATGATTTTGAGTTGTAATTTTGCAGCATACTTAATGGAAAATTTTCCTGTAAATCTGCAACAATGTTTCACAGTACTGGCGGCGGTAGCGGCTGATCTCAACCGACTCCCTCCCCCTCCTAGAAGAGAGAGAGAGAGAGAGAGAGAGAGAGAGAGAGAGAGAGAGAGAGAGAGAGAGAGAGAGAGAGAGAGAGAGAGAGAGAGAGAGGCGCCACACGGCCGGTGTCTATTGTTATTTCGATAAATATGACGCTGCGCTCCTGTCCACCTCCACGCCGCGCATATAAGGCCAGTCGGACCAATACATAGGCGCAGTCTTTGGGGGGCAGGGGGAACAGGCTGCAACTTCAGCGTGTTCATTTCAGCTGTAAGCTACAGTGAACCCCTGCGACCCTGTAGCTTACAGTGAAACTCACCGCGAGGCTTAAACTTATTCAGCTATAAAGTCCAGAATTTTGGCCGGCGAATACCTCCCTCTAGTATTTTTTTATCATCACCATCGGAATCCACCCCCGCTTGGTTGGGGGCGCGTAAGGTGAGGAGGAGCAGGAGTAGGGCCCTAATAAGCACCCTCTTCTTCCAGTGGCGCATCCTCCCCTCAGTGTGCCGACGCCACCCCGCCGCCCTGCACGGAGGCGAGTGGGAGGGGAGGGGAGGGGAGGGTGTTGATAGACAGCCAACTGGTTTTCGATTCGCGGGGGGTTGCTCTGAGGGCCGAGCAGGGTGGCTGTGGGTCCGGCGGCCGGCCCGGCGCCAGGCGTGCCTGCCCGCCTTATGGGGGTGGGGAGAGGGGGAGGGAGAGGAGAGGGAGAGGGAGGGAGGGGAGGGAGAGGGGAGAGGGGAGGGAGAGGGGAGGGAGAGAGGAGGGGGCGCCTCCACGCCGCGCCAAACGCACTCGCAGCCATATAGCTCGACAAATATACCTGGCAGCAGTCGCGCGCGGCTACACTGCCAAAAAAAATAAAAGAAAGCAGTGTGGTGAGCGGACTTCACAGCAGCTATACGGCGGAGTTGTTAGGATGCGAGCGAGCAGAGATTTTAGAAAAAAACAAGGAAAAATCCGACGCGGGATGATGGCGATTTTCTAGAACGAAAAACAAAACGTAAATCGCGGTTGGAATTATGTTTGGCCAGGCAAGTGGAGCGGCAGTGGCCTTGCTCCATTATAGGATGCAAATGATGGAGGAGACAAAGAAGGGCAGAGAGAGAGAGAGAGAGAGAGAGAGAGAGAGAGAGAGAGAGAGGGAGGGAGGGAGAGAGAGAGAGAGAGAGAGAGAGACGGGGAAGGGAAAGGGAGGGAGAGAAAATGAAAGATGAGTCCAGGCCGGGCCGGGCCGTGCCGGGCGCAACCAAGACGGGGCAGATCTTCCTCTCTCTCCTCTCAGGCAAGGAAGAGTATTTGCAGGCAAGTCGTCCGGAAGCTGATCGGAAGCAGTAGCACGGGAGGAGAGCGGCTGGGAGAGGGAGAGAGAGAGAGGGAGAGGAGGGGGAATATGAGAAAACAACAAAGGAAAAAAAAATAATACAAAAGGACAGGAGTGGCGCGCGGTGCGTTCGAATATTGAGCTCAGTCCCCGAGGGATTCGGGCAGCGCCCTCCTCACCGCAGCACGGGGGATGGTTCGGGACGATCCCCATCCTCTCGAGGGGGCGGAGGAGGCAGTGCGTTTGAACGGTCGGGTGACGTACCTGTCCTCAGGCAAAGCCAGCGAGGTACCAACCCTCCCCGTGCTGCAGTAGTACACTGTAAACACCTTGCCAACCTTGCCTATCTTTGCAAAGCGAACAACTTTCTTAGCAAGCTTACGAAGCTGCCACAAACCCGCGCGCCCAAAACCGCAAGATTTAAAAATAAAATAAAAATTTAAAAATAATTATTAAAAAAAAAAAAATGTTGTTGAAAACCAGCACTTTTCTATGATTGTGTTGGTTTTACGGTTTAAAGTTGGGTCAGCAAGTCGTTGTTCTCGTTGCTGAAAACAAAACAAACCAAATTCGCTGTAGATTTGCGCGTGCGACGTGACGGAAAAGGACAAAAGAATAGCGTTTTACTCTCGGGTGAGAGATTTTGACCGCAGCTAGACGGGCGTAGCAGGCACCCCTACACACACACACACACACGAAACGTGTGCGAAAATTTCGGAACAAGAGCGACTGCCAACTTATTTGTGCACAGAGCGCTCACGCTGCCACTCACTCGCGCTCTGTATGGCGAGTGGCGGGCGTGACAGCGGGCCGGCCGGCCGGGACCAGAAATAGGAATACGGAACGAAACATGCCGGCCGTCAGCTAACTCAACGCAAGGGGCGGGGGAGAGAGGGAGAGAGAGAGAGAGGGAGAGGGAGGCGTGTGCCTAGTGCCCCTCCTCTACAAGCTCATTTTTCCATCGTTCGACCGGACATCAGGACATACACGGGGTATTTGTTCAGCCACTGTACGTGGCCGCTCGGCGCTGCCCGGCCCCGTAGCGCTTTGTTTGCTCGTGACTCCCCTACTACTGGCCTCTCCCTTTTCTTTCTTTCATTTCTGTCTGTCTGTCTCTCTCCCTCCCTCCCTCTCACGCCAGGTCTTTTAAATAATCCACTACCGCTATATGTGGTCGGCTAGAGGGCGGTGCGGAGGCGCCGCGTGGCCGGCCGGCTGGCCTGCATGATTCACTCCAAGGAATAGCGGTCAGGCCAACTGCACCATCTTCTGTTCAAACACTTTCACCAAGTCTTTCCCATTTTTCTTTCAGTTTTAGTTTATGAAGTTGAGTGTATTTCTTTGAATTTCTAGCCTTTTTTTGTTTTCGGATTTTTTTAAATAATTGTTTATGAGTTGTGTAGACAATGAGTTGTCCACCTCTGGATCAAATCTCATTTCCTTTCTGTTGTACCTTATGGACTTTTGATAAGCCCTCAATGAGGCGAGTACGTTCCTATTTTACAGGGCGGGGCGGGGCGGGGCGGGGCGGGGCGCGCGTAGCAGAGAGGTGAGGTGAGGACACCTCGCCGTGACTTGGAATGTTATTACAACCGACCATAAAACTCCTCCCTGCCATCGAGGTCATTAATAAGTGTGTGTGTGTGTGCGCGCGCGCGCGTGTGTGTGTGTGATGAAATGTGTGGCCGGGGAGGGCGGACTGAGGGGGTTGTCCCTCGTAAGGAAGGCCCAGAGGCAGCAGCGAGATGCTAGATAGTGAGGACACCGCGGCCGCCCCGCCCCGCCCCGCCCCGCCCCAACTGGCTTGGACCCTGGGAACTCCTGTAAGGCTGCTCTATGGGCACGCTTGGCCCGCTCCGGCCCGCCCTGTCCCCAGGTTGACAACCTCCAGGCAGCGGGTACTACCCGCGACAGGTACCCGACGATAATAACGCGAGTATTATTACCGTGAGCGATCATTAAAATATGAGACGAGAGGTTTGTCCGGTCTCCTGATCTGCAAATCATAAACTGTAGAACAACTCGGTGGCCATAACCGCGAAACTAAAAAGCTGTATACGATTTACACTGCTGCCGTTTTCTTAGCCGCGAGCCACTCCGTAAAGATTTGAGGACGTCGTCGTATATTCCCGTAAAGTCCACTCAGACGAAATGGGGAGGCGTCTGTGTCCGTATTGGAAAGTTAGAGAGATGAAGCTGCAGCAATTGATAGTTTTCCAGTTACAGCAGAGTTTGTTCTCCAGTAAGATTTGCAGCACAGCACTATACCGAAACATCCCCTGCAGTTTCACTTAACGCTCCCGTCCACTGCGGTCCCTGCAGCCGCTGGCTGCACAGCATGCCGGACAGTTGACTCACCTGCAACAGAAAGAGGCACACGCAAAATTAAGACACAGCAACCGAGTTTGAAGCGGATAAGAATTCAGTGCCCTGTGAAAAATATCTTACTCGACATACGGTAAATTTTTGTAAATACGATTTACGATATTTTTTGTAATTTTACGACAGCCCATTCGTTCAAGTCGATGCGTAGGCTTGTAAATTTTCGATTTCGTATTGTAATTTTACAACTTCACCTGGTGGAAATTTTTTCGGTAAACCTTCAAGTATTTTTTTCGCAGTTTGCGTGCCGGACAGCGAGGCTGCCCGGGTACAGTCCGCGCCCCGCGCACTTATCACCTTCCGACTCACTTCACTCCACTCGCCACACACACACACACACACGCGCGCGCGGTGGAAGGACCTCCATGGAAATGCTGCCACATGACGGGAGAAAAGAGACATTTTTATCGACGTCTGCGCCGGGGCACGTCACGTGACACAGGCCGGCGCCTTTAAATGGACTCTTTGCACAGCGATAGATCGACAAGCAGCATCTCTCTCTCTCTCTCTCTCTCTCTCTCTCCCTCGCACCCCGGGGGGGGGGGGGGGGGCACAAATATTGAAAGGAAAAAGGGTGTGCTCTTTGTGTTTCCTTAGAGAGCAGCGACAACAGCAAGACGAGTGAGGGGGAGGAGAGAGCGACGGAAAATATAAGAAGAGGCGAGCGAAAGGGGCGGGACGCTGACCGGACCCACACGATGGACCCCCGGAGCCTGGGGGGCAGGGCACACCGCGGACACTGTTTGAGGGGTTACCATTTCTCACCAGGGAGGGCAAATAAATGACTTGCTTGGTGAAACCGTGTCTACTGACGTCTACTGACGTCTACTGACGTCTACTAACGCAGAAGAGTCGATTCACAACGTGTCTGATGAAAAGTGCCCTTTCTAGTGAATATTAGGAACGAGACCCGCCACCCTCCCCGCTGGCCGACAACACCACGACGAAAGAGGGAGAGAGAGAGAGAGAGAGAGAGAGAGAGAGAGAGAGAGGAGAGAGGACAGAGGGGAGGGTCAGCAGACGCGTACGTCCGGTCGGAACAAACTGTGCAGTAACTGCTTGGGCCCTGCTGAGCGTCCTGCTGAGCGCCCTGCTGAGCGCCCTGCTGTCGGGAGGGGAGGGGGAGGCGGGCCCGTCCCGTGCGCGACACAAGCGCTTGTAACAACAGCGGCGCGTCTGTATCCGCTAATTAGGCGCTGAGCGCAATAACGAGCCAGCAGCCTGTTGATTTACTGGCCTCGCCCTCTCGCTCTCTCTCCTCTCTCTCTCTCCCTCTCTCTCTCTCTCTACGTCTCTTAGGTCAGCCTGCTGTCTCCTCTATGGTCGCGCTGAGGGACTGACTCCAACTCTCCACGCGAATGCTACAGTAGAGGGTGCTGGCCCAGCGGGCCCAGCCCAGAGCCGAGGCGAGCCTGCCGCGAGAGATAGCATAGCACTGCCCCTTAGCAGTGACTGCGGCGGGGCGCGGCGGGGGCCCGCTGGCACTGACCTGCGCCCCGCCCCGCCCCGCCCCGCCCCGCCCCGCCCCGCGGAGGGCATGGCGCACAGAATAGATATACGCTCTCATTGCCGGGCTCACATTTGAAATTTTGATGAGCAGATTCCCCCGCCGCCCTTTCTCTCTTTGTCTCTCTCTCCCTCTCCATCTCTCTCCCTCCCTCCTTCCTCTTTCCTCCGTCGCTCCAGCGCCCCCTCCCCCCCACCCCACTCCCATGACCCCTCCCCACCCCCGCCGCGTTCAAACCTTTGCTAGGCTTGCACATGAAATTCAAATTATTTTTCCCGGAGAGGGGCGGGGCGGGGCCTCGGGGAGGCCTTAAGCGCGCGGGGCACTTTGTCTAGAGACAGCATGGGCGGGGCGGCAACCCGCGGGGAAATGGAATAGCACTGACCTACTCGAAATTGGTTCTCAACCTTTCTCCAACGCCTATTTTGACGCGTTCTACTCGACAATCTATTTGCAAATAATGTTTTCGAAAAATTTTACTACAACAATAAAATCTGGAAATTTTAAAAATTTAATAAGAGAGAACGTAGAGTGTACAGCGGGGATTTTGTCACTACTACTTCTCTCTCTCTCTCTCTCTCTCTCTCTCTCTCTCTCTCTCTCTCTCTCTCTCTCTCTCTCTCTCTCTCTCTCTCTCTCTCTCTCTCTCTCTCTGGCACCCTCGTTCCGCTATCTCTCTCCGAATCCCTAAAGGCACGAACACACACACACACACACACACACAGAGGGGCATTAAGGGCGACAGTGAGGACGCAGCCCGCTCTTTCGCACGTCTCATTTTCCGGGCGACGCCACGCCCCGCCACGCCACGCCCGACAAATCTACTTTGCATGTGAATAATTCATGGGAAGAAGAGGCGCACATCGCTCCAATCGCACACACGAAGGGGGGCCTAGCTACTAGCGGGGCGGGGCGGGGCGGGGCGGGGCGGGGCGGTGGTGATGATGGCGGTGTTATTCGCCATGTTCGTTTGGATGTCACAGCGACGTGATATTACAGAGGGGTGTGGGAGAGGGCAGAGGCGAGGGTGTCGCCCGCATTAGAATATGTCGCGAAGGGCCGCACCGCCCCGCCCCGCCCCGCGGTGAATTTAGAAGGGGGTTGGAGGGTGAAGGGTTGGGCCACGCCCTGCTCAGCCCGCCCCGCCCCGCCCCGCCCCGCCCCGCCCCGCCCGCGGCCCTGTTCGCCCCGAACGTCCTGAATGCGAATGTATGCTCATGTGAATCCAATCACATGACTGACGCATTGACAAGTAGGGCTGCCACGGCTCCTTTCTTTTCCTGCGGCGGGGCGGGGCGGGGCGGGGCGGGGCGGGCCGAAGGTCTACCGCAGCTACTCGCAACGAGAGGACCAAAGCCAAAAGCGTACGAAATAGGACCATTTTGTCAAAAATGACACCAAGGTAAAACTAAAAATCGCGAAGAAAAAATGCAGGATTTTTGTTTTTAAGAAAAGGACCTGAAAGTCGTAGAAAATCGAGTGATTACTTACTAATTCAGAAGTAGACAAACGCACATACACACACACAACCCACAAAAAAAGAAGAAAAAAAGCATCCTAGAGCTCGATGGATAATACAATAACCCTCGAATGAGTGTCCGAACGCTAATCGCGGGAGTGAGATGTGGTCCTCCTGTCGTCCTACGACGCCTCGCCCCGCCCCACCCACCTCGCCCCGCCCCGCCCCGACACCTGCACGGCCCTCATGTCCTGGCCGTCTGAACCTCCCCAGGCCGAAGCGAGCCAGCAGGACCAGATTGTTTCTAAAGTAATTGCGGCCGTTTGCGCCCCTCGCGCCCGGGCCCGAGAGAGAGAGAGAGAGGGAGCGAGAGAGGGCGATGAAGCCGCCTGGAGAGGAGAGGAACAGGGAGGAGGAGAGGAGGTTATTACTGCGCTGATAGGCAACCCGCCTCACAAATGCGCCTGTTACCGCCGGCTGCCGACCCCACCCCGCCCCGTCCCGCACTACTGGAGGGGGCAGCAGTGTCGCCAAGCACTACCAGCTAAATGGTCATCCTCGACGAGCACACACACACACACACTCACTATCCACGTTAAGCATCTCTCTCTCTCTCTCTCTCTCTCTCTCTCTCTCTCTCTCTCTCTCTCTCTCTCTCTCTCTCCCTCCCTCCTCTTATTGCATGGCCCCCCAATCTCCGCAGCCATACGGTCCTAATAATTTGGCCCGGCGGCCCGTGGCGTGGCCTGGCCCCCCTCCTGTAGGCAGGCCGTGAGTTAGTTTCCCTGCCCGCCCCGCTCGGCGCAGAAGCAGCAGCACACCACGTGATTGCCGTTAAGGTTTCACGTCAAATAATTTAAGACTGGAGCGCGAGAGAATCGATTGGGAAGTATGGGAAGGGTGGGGCGGGGGGGAACCATCTGCGTCAAGAGTACGAGCAGCACTCAGGACCAGTGTTGCTGGAGAGGTAGGCAATAAGTAGTCCAAACACAGTGGAGTAAAGCGGGCTGCATATGCGCCTGCCCACTAGGCAACACCTGCTGTGTTGGTATTAATCGCCCACTGAATTCATACCCTCCTGTACCGAGGGGGTACAAGACCCCTAGGAGGTTTATATCGGGGGGTATTAATTGCCCAGCTCATTAATACCCCCCTATGCTCAGGGGGGTACAAGACCCCCAGGGGGTTTGAATTCAGTCAGCGATTAATACCCCCCGGTATATAAACCCCCCGGGGGTCTTGTACCCCCGGTGGAGGGGGGTACTGATCCCCTATGAGATTTATACCGGGGGTATTAACCCCCAGGGACATTTATACCCCGGGAGGGGGGTACAGATGTCCCAGGGGATGTGTACCGGGGGTAAAGGGGGTATTAATCCCCTCCTACACCGGCCGGCGGGGTGGGGGCGCGGCCCGAGCTGCGGTACCCGCGGGGGGTCCGGGCGCTACCCGCCCCCCCCCCCCCCCCCCCCCCCCCCCCCCCCCGCCCCGCCCCGCCCCGCCCCGCCCCGCACGCCGCAGGAAAGGCCCGGCCGGCCGGCCTGCACATAGCCGATAGGAGGTTAGTCGTGCTAGTGGGAGCCTGGAATTAATTCCAGGGGAGCTCTGGAGGGACTGGAGGCGAGGCACGACTGGAGCGGGCCCTGCCCTGCACTGCCCTGCCCTGCCCCTGCTGCGCGGACAGATCTCCGGAGCGCACGCCACCGCTGCGCCCAGCAGAGCAGAGCTGCTGCAGCCGGCTGGAGATGGAGACGGAGATACCGGGGCGGGGCGGGGCGGGGCGGGGCGGGGCGGGGCGGGGCGGGGCGGGGCGGGGCGGGGCGGGCACCGCGGCCAAAGGGATTCTCCTCGTGTCTCAGTTCCTCCCCCCCTCCCTCTCCCTCTCTCCCTTTCCCCCTCTCTCCCCGCCTCTCTCATACTGCACCAACCCCGTGCACGCAAACAATAAATCGTCGATCAACTAACTAACTGGGTGATAAAAAAATCCACAATACATAAATATCTTTTTTCTTGTAAATTTACGAGATGAAAAAAAGATTTAGGTTTTTTTAAATTATATATACACATACATATTTTCGAGAGATAGTCGATCGACAAAAGACTTTTGTTTAAACACAACACAAGGGTTCCAACCATATTTTTTTAAGAGTGTAGAGGACACCTTGGCGGGCTGGCCGCTGTGTAAGACACGGACAGACACGTGCGTACAAGAAGCTACTGGCTGGGGCGGGGCGGGGCGGGGCGGGGCAGGGCGGGGCGGGGCGGCATACCTCGGGCGCGGCGCCGCAGGTAGGCGAGCAGGCGGCCCCACCGCCCTCAGGGAGCGATAACACACATATATTCACCTACTACCCTTCCTTGTCGACAAATACAATACACTCACAAAAAAAATATATTTATAGAAAAAGTTGATCTGAATTCTAAAAAGAGGTATTATTGTGAAAATCGATACGGCGGAATAAATGATTATAATTATCGAAGGAGCAATGGAATTGATACGGGTTTGGTTTATATAGATTCGATGTCGTTTTAAATGCGTTCAAGTATGTTTCAATTGCTTAAGCTATTGACCATCATTAAAAGTTTTGTGCGTCAAAAAAGGGTCACGTTTAGATACTGCTCTCGATTAACTATTATCGTTGTTACAAAGTGTACCCTAGCACCACACAAAACATGTCTCTGTATAGAGAATGAGAGATTCCATTTTATTTTGAACGTCATCTCCAATAGAGGGATTAATTCTTACGCCTTTTTCTCTCTCTCCACGAACTCTGTTGTAATATTCATAAGAGCTGATCGTTGGGGCTGGGCGGGGCGGGGTAGGGCGGGGCGGGGTAGGAGCCGCTCCCTCCCCACCTGATCGTGTCGGCCCGACTGATAAGCTTGTTGACCTTGCGGTGATAAGCAGGTAGGCGGTGGAGGGCCTGGCCTGGCCCGGGCCGGCCCGGGGGATCACCAAACACGTCACCGATCAGATCAAGACGTTCCAGTCAGACCCACACAGACCTGCCGAGCCGAGCCGACCTGCCATACCTCGCGAGGTTATTTCCCTCCAACGCCGGGGAAAACGACACTGGATTCTAGTCTACAAATCATTCCAATTTTTCAGAACTTTTCAGAAGTTTTCACGAAATTGTTAGTTGGTATTGAAATGCCTTAAATAAATGCACTTTTTTTCTGGATTTTCCTTAAGTTTTCTGGACGTTTTTTTTTTAAATTTTCCTCTTTGGGGAATGTCAAAATTGCATAGATGTTGACCGCTAGGCTATTTTTTGTTTTATCTTTTCAAGATCAGTAATTTTAGAACTGCTTCTCCAACGGCGTAAGAAAGCAGGTCTTCTTTAAAAGACGCAGCACGACTGCTCTGACACGGCGCGCCGCAGCCCCAGGTCCGTGTCCAACGACTGTACCGCCTGGTCCGTAATAACTGAGCGCTGGGTGCAGCACGGGCGGGGCGGGGCGGGGCGGGGCGGGGCGGGCCCGCACCGGCAGGGACTGTGTCCAAACGCTAACTACAGAGCCGGGCCGAGCGGCGTAAGGCACTGCCCGCCCCGCCCGCCCGCTACCAACCACTACAGGATGCTACCAGGTGCTACCACGTCCGCCGTACAGCCGGTGGGTACCTACCAGTACCTGCAGCCATCAAAGGCCGCTGCAGGGTGCTACCCGGTGCTACCACGTACAGTACTACCCATAGCCGCCACAAGGCTCCCCCGGCGCTAAGGAGAGCTTACGGTGGATTCCAGTCTGAGCTACAGTGAACCCTGCAGCATATTTTTGCGCATACGCGGCATGCGCTAGAACATCTCCCGTAAGCTTTTAGAGTGATGGGCCACCAGACCAGCAGCTGCTGCTGCAGGCCGCTGCAGGCCGCTGCAGGCCGCTGCAGGCCTCGCTGCAGGCCGCGGCCGCTGCACTTCCTGCGAGGCCTGGCGGCTGCACGGCCATCACAGTTAGACTCACAGGCGATTTCACTTTTCCAAATGTCTGGAAGTGGTCTAGCGCTCCGAGCGGGCGGGGGCGGGGCCCGGCATGCAGCGCCGTGCTGTAAGCCCCCCTCTCTCTCTCTCTCTCTCTCTCTCTCTCTCTCTCTCTCTTTCTCTGTCTCTCTGCACTGCATAAGGGCCCAGCATCAGGGCAAAGAATGGGAAGTAGGCACTTTGCTTCGGGGAAAGGGTAAAGGGAGAGGGAAGGAGGGGGGAGGGGGGGGGAGGGGGGCGATTAAGACAATGGAGACCCCAATACATGATCAGGCCGGGCGGGCCTGGTAAGTCACCGGAGGGAGAGTGGGAGAGAGAGAGAGAGAGAGAGAGAGAGAGGGAGAGAGAGAGAGAGAGAGAGAGAGAGAGAGAGAGAGAGAGGGCGGGAGACAGAGAGAGCGAGAGACATGAAGCTATTCGCAGCTTGAAAGGCATGGAGGAGGTTCATTCACTCTCTCTTTCTCTCTCTCTCTCTCTCTCTCTCTCTCTCTCTCTCTCTCTCTCTCTCTCTCTCTCAGCGCTGGCTGGATGGACCAAGGTAATTAAGATAAGGCTGCAGTGCCCGTCCCGTCCCGGGCGCCATGAGCCTAGCCTCTCTGCCAGGCCCCTGGCCCTGGGCCGCCCCGGGCCGTCGGGCTGGTTGCCTAACCGATGCCTATCAGGCTCTAATGGTCCCGCCGGACAGCGGGGCGCGACAGCCTACAGGCTACTGACTAGTGACGCCGAGGCGAGGCGTGCGAGACACGGGGCCGGGAGAAAAAGAAACAGGCAACCATCCAGTGGCTGCTGCATCATAAGCTCATATGGTTCAGACAGCAATATTATTAAAGTTCTGGCGACCGAATTGTGACGGTCACATTCATGATGGTATCGCTGTCCCAACGACGATGTCATGCCCGTACCTCGGCTAACAATATTACAACAACTTTTCATTTTTCTCTGTGCGTCTAACAACTGGCATGGCATAGCATGTGGTGCGTGCGTGTGTGTGTGTGTGTGCGCGCGCGTTATTACGGTGCAAATAAAGAAAATTGCCTAATAGGCGCGCCTGCCTAGGGCCTGGCCGCCGCGCCCGTCGGCTTCCCATAAACTCCCTCTCTCTTCCCGGCTCTGCACCGCTGCTTAATTATAAGGGAAGGAGGAAAACCTTTTTGACGGCGAAGAGGAAAAAAAAACGGGAGAGAGAGAGAGAGAGAGAGAGAGAGAGAGAGAGAGAGAGAGAGAGAGAGAGAGAGAGAGAGAGAGAGAGATGGAAAATAATGCAAAACCGGTATATCTGCGCGGTTCTAAAAGGGCTTGGGCCTGGCGAGGGGCGGACAAACAATTAATTAAGCGAGGCGTCAAACTTGCCAGACCGACACGTGACGCCTACGAGCAATGAATGGCTGTCAGACTGGCCAGCGGCCGGGCGGGGCGGGGCGGGGCGGGGCGGGGCGGGGCGGGGCGGGGCGGAACGCCAGCGGGGGCTAAAGAATAGCCCCCCCTACAGCACACGCTGCTGAATCACGCCCCGCCCGCACCCCGCGTGCCTCACCCTATGCTCAAGTGCGCTTGCGGCGTCTCAAGTGTGTGACTGTCACACTCTTGCGGCCGAGTAGTGTGCGTGCGTGTGAATGTAGCGCACTTCGGATGTATAAATTACGGCAAGCATATACTTGAAAAGTCAAGGTGTCAATTTTCTAAATAAACGGAAAAAAAAAATCACTCACTCCTCAAAAATTACGGGAATAATGAAGTTTTTGATATCTTCTTCCCAAGTTATGCCGGGTAAAATTCGTTTGGAATCAGAAATCGGTAAAGGGCATGCAGACACACCGCCCGGTACCTTTGGATCGTTTTCCGAAAAAATAAAAATAGTTGGGTTGGCCAAAATTATGCACGTCATTTTCTAGGGGCAAGTGTACGAACGAATCTAGGCACAAAATTAGTCCTTTAGAAAGTCCCCTTACGATTTTGAGTCCACACACACACACACACACACAGAGCTAATCAATCCATACGGTGATCTACCTCTCTCCCTATTGTTCTGGCCCCCCAGGGCCGCGGCCCACCGCGCTGCCTCGGCCGCGCCGCTACGCCCCCATACAGTTCTTATAATGTCTCGATCCTTCAAAGGCAAACACGCCTGTCAGAGGTCCAGCCGCTGCTGCCCTGGCCGCGCATAGCTCCGTGACGGGGAGAGAGAGGGAGGGAGAGAGAGAGAGAGAGAGAGAGAGAGAGGGGGCTCCCGAGGCGCGTCCGTCGGCCAGGGTGACACAACAGCCCGCCGCGCCACGCCACGCCACCACACACCGCACCAAAACTTGAACCATTTACGCCCCTCTCTTCAGTCCCGAGCCGACGCCACGTCCGGTTTGGTTCGTGGCGGGCAAATCTTTTTTTGGGATACAATAAGACCGTGTGACGTGCACCTCGCTCCACGCCAGGCCGCGCACCTCGCCGGGCACCTCGCCGGGCACAGCAACGGAACATCCGCCTCGGCCAAGCCGCGCTTCTAGGCGGACCCACGCCTCTCTCCTACCTCCTCTCCCTCCCTCTCTCTCACTCTCCCTCTCTCTCTCTCGCCGTCACCCGAACCTCAGAGCTCCGCCCTCATCCTAAATCACTGGCGAGGATGAGATTACCGATACCGCCCCGGTATATAGTTCCCCCGGCGTGGGGGAGGGGGCAGAGAGCGAGAGAGAGAGAGAGAGAGAGAGAGAGAGAGAGAGAGAGAGAGAGAGAGAGAGAGAGAGAGAGAGAGAGAGAGAGAGAGAGAGAGAGAGGTGTACGAGATTTCCAATGATCTGGAAGGATTCCGCCGCGCTGTCGATATCTACATGTAAGTCCATAGGCGCGGGATGGGACCAGGTCCCGGGGCGGGGCGAGGTGGGGTGGGGTGGGGCGGGGCGAGGCGGGGCGCCAGGAGATAATGGCAGAGAAGAGACCGCGCGACCAATACAGCGCCGCTCGTTATTGGCAGCGCAAGCGCCTCGGGAAGTCGAGACGGAGGTTGGGCGGGGCGGGGCGGGGCGGGGTGGGGTGCGGTGGGACGGGGCGGGGTGGGAGTGTGGTACCCCCGGTTTCGCAAAGACGACTTTGAGGCGGCAGACTTCTTGACAAAGGACACAGTACAGGGGAAGCGGGTAGCGCGAGTTCCAGGCGGCGCCTTGCTCGCTCCTCTCTCTCTCTCTCTCTCTCTCTCGTGCTCGCTCGCGCCACTGGGCGCCGCGGCTGCTCCGGCCTGGCCTGCTGCACTTCCTGTGGCCGCCCCGCCTCGCCTCGCCCCCACGCTCATCAAGTGCTTCGAGCTTACGAGGGTTCAGTTCTGGGCTTCGTCCCGCCGCCAGGCGCAGCGGAGGCGGGGCGCGCCACGAAAAGAGGACGCTCCGAGAGAGAGAGAGAGAGAGAGAGAGAGAGAGAGAGAGAGAGGAGAGAGAGAGAGAGAGAGAGAGAGAGAGGGGGGGGAGGGGCAGAGTAGCCTCGTGCCTCGACCCACACTAGACGACACCCGTCTCGTCTCGACTCTATTCAGTTCGAGTTTAGTGTTGGACAGCCTCGTTAACTCGAGAAAACATTGAACTGCCCCTTTGAAAGTTATAAAGTGAAAAATTCAAGAAATTTCACGCAATATACAACCAATAAATATTTTACAAATTTAAAAAGAACTGAATTGTAAAAAATATAATTCGAGACCAAATTTAAGGTTCATTTGGCGAGGGGGCCCACTCCCGCAGGGTTACCCTCGTCATTTTTGTAACCAGCATATTCATCGCCAGTGGTTCCCACCCCCACCTGCAGGTGCGCCCCTGGAGCCCTGGAGCGGCTGCGCTCAGACCAAGTTCCCACAGGACCGAAACAAGGCCGATCCGATCGGCCGCTACGAGAGGAAATATAATCCGCGCCCAGCCCGGCCCGGCCCGGCCCAGGGCGGACTGCACTGCGCGCGGCCACAGCCGTCCGGCCAGGAGCGCTGCCTGCCTGCTCGGCTGGTATGGCTGGTCTGGTCTCTTCTCGAGCGGTCCGTCGGTATAGATCCGGATCCAAGCTTTCGAATAAGTGAACGGAGCGGGCGGGGCGGGGCGGGGCGGGGCGGGGCGGGGCGGGGTGGGCACCCAGCTCGGCCCTTACTCCCGCTGCCAGTCCTGCAGCTCCCACGTCGCGCCTGTACTGCCACCAGGCCCCGCCCCGCCCCGCCCCGCCCCGCCCCGCCACCCATCGCGCCGCCACGCCGGCTTCCTCGCTGCGTGAGTTGCAACTCTTGGCACCACTAAATCTTTTTCGCCGAGTGAGCTCGCCCCGCCCCGCCCCGCCCCACAGCAGTATACCAGAGGGCAATACGCGCCGCGGTTGGGTGTCAAGTCAGTAGGGAGACGAACGCTCGGGTACCGATACACAGGGAAAAAAAAAACAAAAAAAATGGGGGGAAAGAGTAGGTTCTACCTACAGTGGATTTCAAATGAATGTTTCGGATAAACATTTAATTTTAGTCTATACCTCATGGATGAAGGCGTGTCTGTGACATGGATCTAGTTATCTAAAACAAGGCCGATGTCATCCGTTTCATTCGGACAAGTATTGATCCATACTACGCTTGCACAAAATACTCCGTGAGCGAGTCCGGAAAGAAATGAGAGTGTATTCACCAGCACTGGGGGAGAGAGGCGGGGCGGGGCGGGGCTCAAGTTTGATAGGTAGCTTGACTCAATGCTTGGAGGATTAATATGAGGGGGGAGGGGGAGTTCTCCCCCCGCCCTCCCCCCAGCGCGCACAAAGCAAGGGGTGGCGGGGCGGGGCGGGGCGTGGCGGAGCGGGGCGGGGAGGGGCGGGGCGTGGGCTACAGCGTTCCTACTTCAATAAACTCCTCTTTGCTTCCTTCTTTGTGCGGAGTTTGGCGCGCGAGCGCCGGGGCCAGGGCGCCAGGGCCCGGCGCCGCGGCGCTTCAAGAAAGTAGCAGGAGGCTGTGTGAGATGTGAGGGAGGGAGCAGCCTGTTGGCTTACTTCTAGAGTGTTTTCAGCCAGAAAAATTAGAGGTTTCGTCTGCTGTTCACGAGCTTGTTCTAGGGCAGTTTTCAGGGCACATTATAGCCGCATTCTCGCGAGTTCTTCCATGAGCGTCAGACAATTTCTTTGACTTCCCCCTTTTTATTCCGTAACTTTCCAGGTTTTTATCAAAATAGTGTGAACCACGGGCGGGAGGGCGCGCAGGCAGGCAGCGCAGACGCATCGGCAGGAATACTGTTTTCCACGGTGCATCATCCGAAGCGGACCAGCGTGGCGAGGCGTGGCGGGGCGGGGCGGGGCGGGGCGGGGCGGGGCGGGGCGAGGTCGCGGCGCGGGTCAGAACGACTGCAGCAGCTGGCCTGGAGCGGGGCGGGGCGGGGCGCGGCGGGGCGGGGCGGGGCGAGGCGGGCACGAGGTGGGCGTGAGGTTACCTGCTGCACGCCCGGGATGTTGTTGAGAGGTAAAAAGAAGGAGGAACTTTGCGGGGTGGGGGGAGGAAGGGGGCCGGGTCCAACGAGGCGATGTCAGTCCAAACAAACCCGCCTGAACCACGCACTGATGGTCGGCAGGGCGACGGTCTCGCCTGCTCGCCGAGTACCTCTTGTTCAAACTGCCTGGACCTGTTCAACACGAGCTCCTATTCTCTCCGCGGCTACTACCAGGCAACACACGCCGCTCCACATTCTCACCGATTCACGAAATCGCGGTCAGTGTCACATATTTGCCTATTCGATATCATTAAAGGAGGCAATCATTACTACACCAGTTCATCCACCGTGCACCAGTCAGTCGCTCACATCACCTCTGCCTCTTTCGCTCTCACTCTCTTTAGCACACATGACGTTTACAGACCCCCGGAGGCGCCAAGAGACGAGGATGGTCCCGCCATACAGCCACACCCGGCCCCGCCCCGCCCCGCCTCACCCCGCCCCGCCCCGGCTCTCCCCGCCCCGCCCCGCCTCACCCCGCCCCGCCCCGCCCCGGCTCTCCACGCCCCGCGGGGTCCCAGACGCGAACGCAAACTCGCAGAGCCTTTCGCGGAAATTAAAGATGCAGATAGGCAGCTGCATTGAGCAGCGCGGGGCACACACACACACACACACACACACACACGCACGGAGAGCGCGCAGGGCCTAAGTGCTCGTCGCTGTCTATCCCTCTCTCCATCGCTCCCGCCCACCACCACAACCGCGCGCCACAAGAAAATTGATTCCTCGGAACACCTGGCGGGGCGTGGCGGGGCGTGGCGGGGCGTGGCGGGGCGTGGCGGGGCGCGGTGGCGGTAGACCCAGGGCGTGAACGTGTGACATGACGTAACGGCGACTCGTCGGTCAGAGAGGAGATCGAAGCAAAAGAAAGAGTGAGTGACTGAGAGGGAGAGGGAGAGAGGGAGAGAGGGAGAGAGAGAGAGAGAGAGAGAGAGAGAGAGAGAGAGAGAGAGAGAGAGAGGGAGAGAGAGAGAGAGAGAGAGAGAGAGAGAGAGAGAGAGAGAGAGAGAGAGAGAGAGAGAGAGAGAGAGAGAGAGAGAGAGAGAGAGAGAGAGAGGCGTTAATGAGTGCCGGACAGTGCAGGTGCATTAAGGCCCCCACGCGCGGATACCTGCATTTGGACACGTCAGTCACAGTTTCCTCCTAGAGTCGTTTGGCGCTGTCCTGACTTTTCAAGGATTGCCATGAGATGTCTGTTCCAAGATAAATCGACTAAGAAACTTCTAACGCCTCGGTCCTTGTGCTTGTGTCAAAGTTTGGATCGTCTTTTGAAAGTCATATCTCGGCTCTCTTAGATGGACTATTATTTCTTTGCCTCGTTTCTTTATAATGCGAAAGTTTGTGCTTCTTTCATAAAAGAAAAGAATAACCGAACGATCTGAAGTAGCTAAAAATGGGCCATCTGCAGAAAGAATGGCTAAGTTTGAAATTAGAAACGCAACGGAAAGGAGGCGTTTGGGCGCAGCACAAGCGTACCACAGCACTGCGGTCCAGTACGTCCGGGAGTCTGGACAAGCCCGCAGCGAGAGAGGTCCCCCCCCCCCCTCTCTCTCTCTCTCTCTCTCTCTCTCTCTCTCTAGAGATGGACGAATTGCTGCTGGGCAGCGCGTTATTAAAGTCTTCATCAAATCACTGTGTTTAGGCCCCGCGGCCGTCGCCCCGCCCCGCCCCGTCCCGCCGGTCCAAATTACTATATTAGCATTGGCCACTGGCCGCACACGGAGCAGACCGCTGAGAGAAGAAGAAGGGAAAAAAAAGAGAATATGCGCCCCAATTTCCCCCCCTAATCCTTTCTTCCTTTTTTACGCCGGAATTACAGATGAGTAAGATGAAAGCAGAGTTACGTGCATTTACGGTTGTCACCACGACCCGCGAGGGGGACGTCCTTAACGCCCAGAGATAAAAAGGAGACTGGGGTGGAAACATGGCCACACCTTACACTGTATTAAGAAAAAAATGTCGTAAATTTACGACATATTCGTAGTTAAGTTTGTTAGCGACACATGTCGTAATTTTACGAACATGTTGTAATTTCACAATGTTCATAGAATGTCATGAAACATATTTTGCACTTGGAAAAAGTATGTAGTTCATAAACAAATACAACGATGAGGTTGTATTGAAACGACATGTGTTGTTAATTTCTGCAAACTTAACTACGATTCTGTTGTAGCGTTACAACATGTTGGTAAGAACTTGTTCCTAAATGGACTGATACGGTTGAAATAGAAAGTGATAGAGCGTCTTTTGGCTCAGTTGACAATTGCAACAAATGCTTTTGTAAAACCAACAACACGGTCGTCACGGGTAGTGTCGTAAACTGACAACTATTTTTAACTGTGTACAATACATAGGTACGTCATGCTTCATAACTAGAACTACGGCCAAAGCGTTTGCGTGCTCTGTAATATCGCATAAGCCATGGATTAAGACGCGTGTGAATTTTGTTTTAATGCGCAGATTAAATAAAAAATAATAATAACAGACGAACCGAACAACACCGGAAAAACAAAGGTGCTAAGCAACGCCTTTCCTAGGGCGCTAAAATCGAGTGCTAAGTTTAGTGCCTTTCCTGGGGCACTAAATCTTAGTGCCTTTGCAAAGGCACTAAATTTTGTTAGTGCCTTTCAAAGGTAGGACTTAGCACCTTTGTTTTTCCAGTGAAGTCCTGCAGAAGCACGATATGATTTAACGAGTGACTAGAAATAGGGCGACAGACAGACTATCGCCGCGCCGCTTTGAAAAGACAAACTGGACAATGCTTCCGTCCTTACCATAACTTAGGCGGCCGTTGAAGCGAGCACCGCAGCGGGCAACGCGGGGCGCTCACTAAATTATTTCAGACTTAAGACATTCCGAGGCGGAGCGGAGCGCGGGGGAGGAGGAGGAGGAGGAGGAGGAGGAGGAGGAGGAGGAGGGGGAGGAGGAGGAGGCGGAGGCGGAGGAGGAGGATGAGGAGGAGGAGGAGGAGGAGGAGGCGGAGGAGGAGGAGGGGGGGCAAGAGAACGAACGGCAGAGAGTTATTGGGGAGGCGGTGCTGTGTTTTCACCCCTTCGAACTCCACGCCCCGCCACGCCCCGCCCCGCCCCGCCACGCCCCCTCCCCCTCACTGCACTGTGCGCGTTTGTGGCGCTGATGAGGACCCCATTATTCGAAACACGCCATTTCACTTTAAAAACCCTGTCGCAGAGAAACACCCGCACCGCTCCGCTCCGCGCCACTCGCCGCCATCACAGTTAGAAAAAAGTTTTACTTCATTTTCATCCCTTTAGTCTGGTATATATTTTTTTAACAGACTAATAGGATAACTCGCTCCCCTCTAGACCCCTTGCACCTAAAATTCCGCATCGAACCGACCGACATGTGATAGGGGGCTGATCAGCAACAAAGTTGAGTTTTACACCAGGCTCGTGCGATATGCACGGAGTATGAAAGCACTACAAATCAAGTGGTGAGATATCTGACCAAATTTCGGTGATACATAAAGTCTCACCGAAAAAAAGTCGTACACAAATGTATGACCCCAAAAAAGTGATACTCCAATGTATGACCGAAAAATGGTCAGACATCAGTGGGGATGGCCCTTGATTTCCTTATAAAAGTATCATCTTTTACCGGTGTATCACCCTTTTATCGGTCGTACATCGAAAGTACCACCTTTTTTCGGTCGTACATTGGAATATCACCATTTTTCGGTCATACATTGGAGTATCACCCTTTTTCGGTCAGACAGTTATGTCTCACCCCTTATAGGGCAAGATGTCTGACCTTTTGATTTACAGTGAGCTTCGTCTAGCAGCCAGGATTTTCTTGTGCGGGAAGTGTATTGTACCGTCCTGGTTTTTCCAAAACTTATTGGAAATTTGGTGTTAGATTTTAACGTGACAAATCTGACGATTTAAAAAAAAAAATCCAACGCCTTCGCCACATACAGCACCTTTTAAAAGTGATTTGTCCTACCTTAGCTTTTCCAGTGTGATCACCATGGTGTGGTGATTTTAGCGGACCACATTTGTGCGCGCCGCGGTACGGTACGGTACGGCACGGCACCTTACCTGCACCAGAGCATCGGCTGCACGGCGCGCCGCGGCGCGGGGGGCGTCGACCCTCCGGCATCAGGCGGCGTCGGTCTCCCCCCCCCCTCCCCTCTCCTCCCCCAAGCAGCGTGCGCAGCAGAGGGCCTCCTTTACTCACCTGCGAACAAAAAGAAGCAAACGAGACCGTTAAAGAGCGCCTCACCTCCTCTTCCCTTTCCCCGCCTCTCTCTCCCTCTCCCTCTCCCTCTCCCTCTCTCCCTCTCTCCCGCCAGGAGGGAGTCACTTGCTGAGCTGGCTGCTGCGGCCCCAGCTGCAGCTGGTGCGGCCGGCCGGCCTCGGTACGGGTCGGGCACCAGCGCTAAGAAAAGCTTACGGTGAATTTCACTGTAGCTTAGAGAGGGGATGTTCACCGTGAAAGTCACACAAAGCTACGCTGATACGCCCTTGATTCACTGTAATGTAGCCGTAAGTTACTGAAAATTCTGTGGAAAGGACCTTATCCTACTACTGCCCTATAATTATCTAACCACCGCCCACCTGCAGGTGCCTAGCAGGCAGCCCGCTGTGTGTTCCTTATTGCCTACTTCTCCGGCAGTACTAGGCCCGAGGGGGAAACAACTCTAAAATTTTTGAACACCTAGTAATTCACAAAAATTCAGAGAAATTAAAAAAAATTCAAAAAATTCAGCAAAATTCAGAAAAATTCAATAAAATCCAGAAAAATTCAGAAAATTTCACAAATATTCACAAAAATTCACAAAAATTCACAACATTTGTACACCAAAATTTAGAGTTGTTTCCCCCTCGACGAGGCCGCCCCACCTGCAGCTGGCCTGTCAGCTGCAGATGCCCTCCCTCCGGACGGACGGGGCCCGATCACTCCGTCTGTTTGCCCTGATTACGGGCGCCTCCCGATGAATGGGTTCGGTAAACACAGGGAGGGGGGGGGGGGGGCAACTACAGGCGCTCGCTTTTGTCTGCCGTGAGGAGAGAGAGAGAGAGAGAGAGAGAGAGAGAGAGAGAGAGAGAGAGAGAGAGGGAGAGAGAGAGAGAGAGAGAGAGAGAGAGAGAGAGGAGAAGAGGAAAGAGAGCAGACGGCCCAATGGCTGCCCGATGGCACAACCAACCGGCCCATCAGTGTGTGTGTGTGTGTGTGTGTGTGTGTGTGTGTGTGTGTGTGTGTGTGTGTGTGTGTTTTCGCCTCGGCCGCCGCCCCCTCCTTTCCCCTTTCGACCACGACTCGCCACCGCAGCGTGCAAAAGCGAGGCGCGCCGCAGAAATGTCAGTCGTACCAAACCCCATCTTTTCTCTTTTCTCCCCTCCTGCATCCGCTCCTCTCCTCTCCTCTCCTCTCCTTTCCTCTCCCTCTCTCTCTCGCCCTCTCACGCGAGCACCCTCCCCCGCCCCTGCCTCCGTGCCCAGTGCGTAGGCGGATAAGTATTGCAGTCGGGTCCATCCTGGTCCCGCACAGCCCCGTGTGTGTGTGTGTGTGTGTGTGTGAGCGCACTGACGATGCGGTCCGAAGATGGAAGCAGGCGGCTGCGGCGGCCGGGGCAAGGCCGTTGCGCAAGGGAAATTCACCGCCCGCCCCACCCCGCCGCACCCCGCCCCGCCCCGCCCCAACACCGGCCGTCGGCGGCAGACGAGAGAGGATGCATTCAGAATGCAGCGGCGGCCCGGTGCGCAGTGCGCCCTGCCCTCTCTCCCTGTGCTCTCTCTCTCTCTCTCTCTCTCTCCCTTTTCGTGTTCGTCCCGTGTGATCGTGACATAGTCCGAGCCTTATCAGCCGCATCCATCGCCATCTCTCTCTCTCTCTCTCTCTCTCTCTCTCTCTCTCTCTCTCTCCCGCACTCCGCCTCCACACCTCTGCAGCCACGCCCCCCCCTCCCCCCTTATAAAAAGGGCTCTGAAATCTAAATCAGGCCCGGGCCCACAGGCCGGCCCGCGCGGGCCAGACCCTGCTGCAGGTAGAGAGGAACACCCGCCCCGCCCCGCCCCGCCCCGCCCATGCCAGCGACACATTCCTGCGGGGAGTTTCTGGCCGCAATACACGCGTTTTTTATCGCTGGCCTTGTGAGGTCGGGCGCCCCCGGCCCGGATCCTCGGCCTTTAGGCGGGGGTGTCATAGGACAGGACAGCCTACTCCACCTGACGCCGTCCTGAACTGCAGGAGCGACTCTAGGGGCGAATCCAGGAGTTACTCCAGGACCGACACGAGAAGAGAATCCAGGAGCGACTCCAGAGGCGACTCCAGGAGTTACTCCAGGACCGACACCAAAAGAGAATACAGAAGCGACTCCAGGAGCGAGGCCAGGAGCGAGGCCAGGAGCGACTCCAGGGGCGACACCAGGGGCGACTCCAGGGGCGACACCAGGGGCGACTCCAGGGGCGACACCAGGGGCGACTCCAGGGGCGACACCAGGGGCGACTCCAGGGGCGACTCCAGGGGCGAGGCCAGGGCGAGGGCCTTCCGCTCCTGGCAGCGAGCTTTCATTTCCGTGGCCGTCTGGCAGGGGTGGACTTCCGCGGGGACTCAAAGGAGAGGGAGTGGTCGGAGGGGCCGGGGGCGGTGCAGGGCGGCGCGGTGCTGCCAGGAACAGGTGTCCAGCCGAGCGCGACAGGGCCGGCTGGGGTGGGGGAGTGTGTGTGTGTGTGTGCACCCAGCGCTGGGCCCGTCCCGTACACCAAGTCCGTGCACTATTGAAGGCCTAAGGCCAATTTCACTGTGAGGTGTAGACGGTGAGCCCTGCAGCACGCTGAATGTTCACCGTAAGCTAAGGTGGTTATCACTGTAAGTTACAGTGCTGTAGCCTGTGATAAGTTACAGTGCTTATGCTTAAGCCTGCTTCGCCGTAGCATCCAAGTGACGTTCACCGTAGCTTACGTATGCTAATGGGCGGCACGGTTCGCTGTAGCTTACAGAGTGAACTTCACGGTATGCTTAGAGAGACAGAGACAGACAGAGAGAGAGAGAGAGAGAGAGAGAGGGAGAGAGAGAGAGAGAGAGAGAGAGAGAGACAGAGACAGACAGAGAGAGGGAGAGGGAGAGAGAGAGGAGGCGGTTGGTGAGCGACAGAGCGTGCGAGGGAGCGAGTCAGAGAGCAGCGAGAGCGCGAGACGACTAAATTCTCTGAGCGGAATCTGCCCAGGAGCAGGGCACGGCCGTGCTGAGGGAAGCACCATACCCCGCCCGGGCAAAGGCGGAGCAAGCGGGTCTCTTCCGGGAGGCGGGGCGGGGCGGGGCGGGGCGGGCAGGGCGCCAACACACAAACACTGGCTGCCGTACGGCCCCGGGCCGTGCCGGCCGCGCAATAAGACGCAGCCCACCCCTCCGCTCCCCCATCCTGCACCTCCCCTGTCTCTCTATCACTTGCGCCCCTCATACGGCGGCTGCAGCCTCAATCTCCCTCTCTCTACCACTCTCTCTCTCTCTCTCTCTCTCTCTCTCTCTCCCCCTCTCTCTCTCCCTCTCTCTCGTCACCTCGCGCAGACGAGACCCTTAGTCTGATCGTACGGCCCGGGGGGAGCTCAAGCCTTTAGGTCCCACACGTCAAACAGGGCGGAAGGGAGGCTGGCGATGGAGCCGGCACAGGGGCGGCCCGGGAAGTCAACCAGCAGCCGCCAGCGCAGCACGGGGGGGGGACCTGCGGAGACCGCAGCAAGCCGCGCCACTTTTTCACGAGTTATGCGCGGTTATGACAGATGCCGCCGCTCGCCGCCACTCGAAATACCCACCTTGGCCCCCTCGCCCTCCCCGGCCCAGCATCTCCTCCCTCTATTTCTTCCTTCCTTCCTTCCTTCTCTTCCTCCCCCTCTCTCTCTCTCTCTCTCTCTCTCTCTCTCTCTCTCTCTCTCTCTCTCTCTCTCTCTCTCTCGCAGCCACAGCGCGGCCGCCACTGCTGCACCAGTTTATTAGATTTCTCCTCGATCTTCCCCCACCGCCTGCTTCATATTTTTTTATTTTTAGCCGCTTTAAAAATAAGAATAATAATTGCGCGACGTTACGAGCGCGTCGGGTGGCGCCCTGGGGCCCCGCCCCGCCCCGCCATCACCGCAGAGCCCTTGCCTTTTTCCCTTGACCAGCCGGGAGGTGAGGAAAAGGTATACCGGAGCCGGTCCTTTGTGTCCGCGCCTCCTCCGCGAGAGGGAGGGAGGGAGGAGGAGGGAGGGAGGGAGGGAGGGAGGGAGGGAGGGAGGGAGGGAGGGCGGGAGGGAGGGAGAGGGCGAGGCCTCAAACTGTCTTGGAGGGGCGTCCGAGCACCCCACACAACAGTGTGGGCGGCTACTGTACTGACATCAGCATCAGACTCTGTTAAAAACCAGCTAGCTATGTAAAAATAGGCAAAAACGTATTCCTAACTAGGAAAGAGCAACGCCCCCCTTCTTTACTCTGAAAAAAAAAAAGCTTGAGTGAAATTTTAACGAGAGAGGCCGGCAGGGCGTTCGTACGCCTCGCCGCGCCCCGCCCCGCCCCGCGTCCCCACGGCGGCTTCATCAACTTCTCATCACCGAGTTCAGCTCCCACCCTCGCGTCCCGGTCCCGGTAGCAGAGAGAGAGAGAGAGAGAGAGGGGGGGGGGGGGAAGGGGGGGCCAACAGAAAAGACAGAGACGCACACCGCGCGGGGACGGGATAATTGGCTGGTGTATCTCGTTTCCGCCTCTGGCCAGAGAAACGATTATGAGAACACATCGCGGGGCACGAGGTGCGACAGTGTCACACAGTCACATTCTGTCACACACAGTCACACACACGTGCACCGTCAGATGGTCATACAAAATCAGCTCTCTCGCACTCATAAAAGATTACATGTAATCTTGCAGTGATTTTCACTGTAAGCTACGGTCAACCCTGCCGCACTGTAGCTTGCGGTGAATTTTCACCGGTGAATTTTCACCGTAAGCTAGAGTCCTGCAGGGTTCACCGTAGACCACAGTGAAAATCGCCGTAAGGTTTTACGAGTGCGCAACTTAACAGATACAATGTACTGAAATACATCGATTCATCAAAAATGGAACACGCGGGTTGGGTTCCTGCGTGTACATCATGTGATACTCGAACCAGCACTGTTTGCAGAGACAGGACAGACAGCCTCAGGCCAGAGGCCGGGGCGACCAGTATATTCCATTTTCCCGCCCGCCTTTTTCGTCCGGGCCGTCCCCTCTTCTTGCGGTATTGATGTTGGTAAGGTGAGACCGTCCGTGGAGCAGACGGGGGGGGGGGGGGGGGGGGGGGGGAGAGCGGCCCCCATGGGGAGGAGGGGGGGGGGGCCTGCCGGGCCCGGCCTGGGGACCCCCCGCTGACCACGCGGCGCGCTGCTAAAGCCCGTACGAGGGTTGCATTCCGGCGGCAGCTCACGGGAATCAATAAGCCCTGAGATATGGCCCACGCCGGCCGCCCCGCCCCGCCCCGCCCCGCCCCGCCACCTCAGGAATGAGGATGGATCCCGAGGGCAGGCGGGCACGGCAGGGCAGGGCAGGGCAGGGCTCGGCACGCCTTTTGGGTAAACACGACACACGGCCTGAGTTAAAATGTACACGGCCAAGATGATAGAAATCTCATTACAAGAGAATTTTTTGTATTTTAACAAAAAAAAAAATTACAAAATCAGAAAGACAATTTTAAAAAATCGATTTAAATAAGTTTCGAAAAGGAAAGGATGACTGTTGGTTTTCTTTCTGCGCTCGTTTGTGCATTTCATGCAGACTGCAGTGGTGCAGCCATTCCGCTGCAGAGCGTCCCGTCCCAACCCGTCCGGCCGGCCGGCGCACATTTATCATTCTTAATTCTGCCCCGTTTCGCGCAAAATCTTCCTCGAAACCCAACAAGTAGCTCTCCGCGTCCTGCCGCCGCTACCAAGAAGTGGGGCCAGAGAGAGAGAGAGAGAGAGAGAGAGAGAGAGAGAGAGACAGAGAGAGAGAGAGAGAGAGAGAGAGAGAGAGAGAGAGAGAGAGAGAAGAAGAAGAAGAAGAAGAAGAGAGGGTCGAGCAACATATAACTTCGTTAGCGTGCCGACCAAAGCCAGAAGCCAGCCATAGGCTAGCAACCTATAGTGTCTCCCTTGCTTTCCCGCGTTTCTTCCACAAGACTCTGCCCCGTCCTCTCTCTCTCTCTCTCTCTCTCTCTCTCTCTCTCTCTCTCTCTCCCCCCCCTGCTCGCTCTCTTGTTCTCGACAAAAGGACGCAGCCCATGCGCCAACTTCACCAGCGGATTTGACAGTTTGTCGCATTTTTACGAAAACAATTGCAATTACTGGGCACGGCCTTTGCGCTCCCTTTTTGTTCCTCTCTCGCAGCGACAGTCGCTGCGGCGGCGGCGGCCAGGATTTTGTGGTCAGAGGAGAGAGGAGGTTTTTATCATTATTTGCGAACGGGCGTTATTAAAACTCCGGTGGGACAGACAGACAGACAGACAAACGGACAGACAAACGGACAGACGGGTAACGCAACGCGCGGGCGGGGACCTAATTAAATCACACGAAAACCGGGGCGGGGTGTGGCGGGGCGGGGCGGGGTGTGGCGGGGCGGGGCGTTCGTTCCGCGTGGCACAGTAGCGGCAGCAGCGGCCTGTCTGCGTTGTTCCAATTTACCGTGTTTCGGTCAAAAGTGCACACTTCGTGTGGAGCGGCAGTGTGGCAGGGCAGGGTGGGGCGGGGCGGGGCGGGGCGGGGCGGGGTGGGGCGGGGCGGCGACCCCAGAGAAATACAACAGCGCGACGCGGCCGGCGCGGCGCGGCCCGACAAATTATTTCGCGAGTGGCGCGACAAATATCTCGCGGGGGGGGGGGGGGGGGGGCGACCAAGCTGCAGCCGCACTAATAAAAGCTTACGGTGATTTCCCCCCGTGAGTTACAGTTACAGTGCTGTAAGCCTTTACTAGTGCGCCAGGCGCGGCGCCGGGCCCGTCATGGCGCGCCGCTCTACCACAGGGCTCCCCCCAGAAACCTCCCTCCGCTCTGAGCGCCTCGAAACAAAAGCGGGCAAATGCAAAAGAGGAGGCGGGAGGAGGGGGAGGGGGGAGGGGGGCAGACTAGCGCTTTATCGAAATGTCATCGAACTGCTTTGCACCCCCCCTCCCCTCCCACCTCCCATTCCTTGCCCTTCCCCATGCACTCCCGCGTTGTGTACAGGAGTGGCGTGCCAGGCCAGGCGGCTCGAGTACAAAACGCTCGACACTTCCTCTCCTCTCTCCCTCTCTCTACCCCGTCTCTCTCTCTCTCCGTCCATCCCTTAGGCATTGTGCGCTTACACAGAATACCACGCATCGCCCTCGCGCCAGTATTTTGGGTGTAAAACATGACAAGGCCACAAACTGCCGCCCCCCCCCCCCACACACACACAGCTGTGGTACAGGGAGGGGGGGATATATACATGTATAAAGTTAAAACATCACCACTGGCCACGGCACAGTGCGTTGCCAGCCAACGTCCCTGCGTGTACGCCTTTCATTTTCAAATCCTTTTTTATTTTATTTACTTGTATTTTTTTCGGCCGTCACGTTGTACGCACTGGCATGCACGCGGGTCTGCGCTACTATTCTCTTCTTATCGGCCTGTGCCTGTACGGTGTAAGCCGCAAGCAGCGCCGTTACGTGGGGGTTTAGTACAGCGCGCGGACACCAGCCCGTGAGGGGAGGGGGCGGTGACGACGCCTCCGGGTGGGGGCGGCGCGGGGGGCTGGCCGGGGGGGGGGGGGGGGCTGGACAAACTCGATTAGCCTCCCGCGCAGCCCCCCCTGTCGCCCCCGGCCCCCGGCCCCAACCCCCGCCCCGCGCAGCTTTAAGGGAGGCAGAAAAGCCATCTCCTTTTTACAGCAGAGAGCGCAGGAGAGTTGAGACACAGTGGTGGGAGGGGGGCGACAGCACGAGAAAAGACACAAGGCGAGTCGCCTGGGCGAAAAATCAGCGTATTAGCTGCGGTCATGGGGGGCAGTAGGGGGATGCAGAGGAGGGGAGGGGGGGGGGGGGCTCCGCCTGCCCCACGCAAGGTCGCGCGTACGATGTGTTTGCCTACTCGTCTGACAACACGCTGGCTCTGGTCGACACCTCGCCTGTCTGCCGGCCGCTCCGCGCCTGACCCGCCGCCGGGAGGGTAGGCAACCGCATGCAGGCGCGCGCAGCCGTGCGCTGCGGGTCTGCCTATCGCAGACAGCGCGGGGCGACGTCCCACCCATCAGTCACCGCGCGTTAACTTGGGGGAGGGGGGGGGAGTCGCCGAGGCACAAAAGGGCGATGATCATCAGACCTGCGCACCTTCCTCGTCACCATTGACAGACCTTCCCATGATTCATGACGCTCCCCGCCCCCCCACCTCTCTCTCTCTCTCTCTCTCTCTCTCTCTCTCTCTCTATCTCTCTCTCTCTCTGTCTCTCTCTTTCGCTCTCTCCCTCTCCCGGACACACACTTACAGCGCGTCATTACGGCCGCAGTGATCTGAAAAAACAAAAGCCACGCGAACGGAGAAGAAAAATCAAAGGAAAATCTATAAATATACCAAGTCGAGCTCCATAAACATAATCGACTTGTGGGAGGACGTCCCGGACCCGGCCGACGTTGACACACTGTATATACACCAGAGAGAGAATTGTGATGTCCGTTTTCCTGAGGTTCGGTTTCTGCGCTCGTTTGGAGCAATAGTTTCAAAAATCCCCCTCTATTTCAGCCGTGATGGGCTGGTGATGCCTGCGCCTCACTCGGGATGCACCTTACACTCCGCCCCGCCCCGCCCCGCCACGCCCTAACGTATAGCAGGCCCACGTTCCCACGACGGGCGAGCGCCACGCCCCGCCACGCCCCGCCGCGCCCCGCCCCGCCGTGCACCTTTTGTTGTTGTTCAGTACACACAAGCCGACTCAATATCTGGGAATAAAAATCTTATCAACACCCCGCCCATCCAGCTCGCCTCGCCCCAGTCTGTCCAACACCCTCGGGTCGGGAACGCCTCGTGCGCCGCCCCGCCCCGCCCCGCCCCGCCCCGCCGCACCTTACGGGCGCAGCGCGAGCCCGTGTGGAGTTGTTATCTTGTTGGTCCACTCCACGCTCCGCAGCTTCGGAGTACTCCGTATGATGGAGAGAGAGAGACAGAGATAATTTGATATTTCTTTATATTTCTTTAACTTTATAGCAGCAGGAACAGCAGGAGGAATAGCAGCGAGCAGGAGGAGTAGCAGGCACGTCACCCTAGCGCTGGGAGACGGAAGGGGAACCGGAAGTCGGACCTCATCCTATACCTCCCTCGCTCACACCGGACCTTCCCTTCCTTCCAACAGGACCTTCCTGCGGGGCCTGCAAGCCCTGCTGCTGGCACTGCAGGGAGGAGCGGCGGGCGCGGCGGGGCGGGGCGGGGGGAATGAAAGGAAGGGTCAACCGCCGGGGCGGGGCGGGGCGGGGCGGGCAGTCTCCCCCTGCCTCATACCTCCTCTGGCAGTGCCGCCCCGCCCCGCCCCGCCCGCCCGGGCCAGGCGCGGACCCCATGGCGCGGGGGGAAACAAAGCAAAACAGGATACATTATTTATCGTCGCCGAATGACACAACGGGGCAGGTAGGTCCTGCACGGAGCAGAGAGAGAGAAGAGAGCGAGAGAGACGGGAGAGAGCGAGAGAGAGAAAGAGGGGGAGGATATGGGAGAGGGAGTAAGTACGACCACTAGCTATGCGCCTCACATTACCTACGAGATGAGGGTACATTTTTGCGGCCATCCGCGGGGGCGGCGCGGGGGCGGCGCGGGGGCGGCGCGGGGGCGGCGCGGGGGCGGTACGTTGAATTTGCGGTCAGACCCGGTCGGACCCGGGCGGGGCCCGGACATGGACACGGGCGGGCCGGGGCGGGCCGGGCCGGGCCGGTCGCCACCCGCCCATCTTGCAGCACATACGACAGGCAATCTGGGGCCCCAATATCCCCGCAGAGTCGGGCCGGACCGGGGTGCGGCGGGGTGCGGCGGGGTGGGGTGGGGTGCGGCGGGGCAGTGGGCCGTGAAACATCCTGCGGACAGGACAGGACAGGCGACAGGACACGGGGGCGATGGGCTGGGCTGGGCAGGACGGGGGCGAGCATGTCGGCGGCGGGGAGGAGACCGGAGGCTCATCACCCGCCCGGCACGCTCCAGCGCCCAGGCCCAGGGGGGGAGGAGGAGGAGGAGGAAGGGGAGGGGGAGGTGGAGGAGGGGGAGGAGGACGAGGACGAGGAGGAGAAGGGGGAGGAGGAGGGGGACGTCCTCACGGCTCAAGTCACTCCGGGCCGGCGGCGGCCGCACCTCGAGCGTCGGGCCCCGCGTTAGGGAATCAAGACGATGAGAGGTGAGGGCAGGAGGACGCGACGAAAAATAGAGGAGTTCCTTCGGGGGGGGGGGGGGGGGGGGGGCTAAACCAGCGCCCAGGAAAAACAAGACGGACACAGCTATTGCGCCCACCGCCCCGCCCCGCCCCGCCCCGCCACAGGAAAGCGGCTTACCGTCAGCGCCGAGGTTCGCCCCCTCGCCTCGCCCTGCGGCCGCACCGCGCCGCGGCCCGTGGCCGCTCGCTGCGCTCTCGCAGGTGACATCTGACAGCCGCCCCGCCCCGCCCCGCCCCGCCACACCCGTGCGCCGTACGCCCCTCTGTCACCACGCAAAACAATTGAAAACACGGCAGGGGCGAGAGACGCCCGCCCCGCCCCGCCCCAGGGCGTTACAGGGGCGGCAGGGAAGCGTCGGCAAGAAAAACAGAGGCGTGTGGTGGCGGGGCGGGGCGGGGCGGGCGGGAGGCAATATCCGGCGCGCCCCGCGCGGCGTGTTAATCCGGCCAGAACAGTCGCCCGCCCCACCCCGCCCCGCCCAGCTAGAACGCCCTAATTGGCCACTGGGGAGCACCCGGTCGGGCGGGGCGGGGCGGGCGGCGGCCGAGACAGTTGGCATAAGAGCGAGTCGCCTCGCCGCGCATCGGTTGTCCGAGTCGCACTCGTGGGACATGTCCTCGAACTGCAACATCGAACAGCCGCACAGAGTAGAGTGCGGGGCTCGGCGCGGACCTCGGGGGAACAAACTGCAGGACAAGTGCGCGCTCCGGACAAAACTTTCCCCTCATTGGCATCATGAGGGCGCGGCGGGGCGGGGCGGGGCGGGGCGGGGCGGGGCGGGGCGGGGCGTGCATCCAGGAACACAATCATAGTCACGACACCCTGGCTACAATGTACTGTACTGCACAAGGACCTGCTGGTCCGCAGAGTGCCGCCCCGCCCCGCCCCGCCCCGCCCCGCCCCGCCCCGCCCCGCGGTGCCCTCCTGCTCCCGCCGACCCGGCCCGGCCCGGCGCAGCACCAGGGCAACCGGTTCCGAGGGGAGGGAGGAGAGCGAGAGAGCGAGAGGGAAAGAGACGCGACACCGCCGCTATCGCGGGCTCCGCTCCCGTGGCAACCACAAGTACCCCGCCGACCTGCCGCCCTGCTGTCGCCGGGTATACTCCTGGTTACCTTGGGTAAAATTTGGACAAAATCAGGTTTAAAAAAAACCGTTAACGTTTGTATAAAAATTCGAAAAATGATCCTCTCTGTATTTTCAGTGTGAGGTATACACATTTAACACAATGCCTGAATTTCGTTGAAAACCGTGGCGCAGAAGGTCCCTCAGAGTTCTGATTTTTGAATAAATACGGAAACGGCTCGATAGATCTTGAAGGAAAGAAATATTTTTTTTTTTTATCGCTTTGACAGGTAAAGGAACAAAATGATGATTTGCTCTCGTAAATTTACAACCCGCATCGTAAATTTACAAACGTCATAAATTACGAAAAATGTTGTCAATTTACAAAATCGTTGTGAAGAATATTTTTTTCCCCAGTCCAGGCGGAACAAAAAGGCCCCCCACCTCCCCAGCGGGACCGGGGCTGGCTGTCGTCCGACCCGACCCGACCCGAGAAGCATCATCTAAATCAGTTTACGACATGCGTTCCAGCCCGCCGCCGCGCCGCGCCGGGCGGGGCGACACATGTATACGGCGCTGTCCAGTGCACGCCCCGCCCCGCCCCGCCCCGCCCCGCCCGACCTGACCGACCACGCACCGCGATAGGCAGGCGGCCCGCCCCGCCGCGCCGCGCCGCGCTGCCCCAGCCGCCGCAGATAACAACCGACAGTCCACTTGTGGAGGAGGGTGGCGTGGCCTGGCGTGGCGTGGCGTGGCGTGGCGTGGCGTGGCGTAGCGCGTGGGGACGGACGGCAGCGCGCTCTGCTCTGCGAGGTGCGGCTACTGCTGCGACCCCATTTGACGCACACCGAGCATTCAATACTGTTTCTTTTCTTTTAGTTCCACCACGACACAAAAATGTGACATGTGTCACACACACACGCAAGTGTGACGTCCTCCTGGGTAAGGGGCGTAGTTTTGGTCACGTTTGTGATGCGTTTGTGGTTACCCTGGAGCTGGCGTCGCACCACGCGGCTGTGACACCTACATTGAGGTCGCATTGAGTGGCGGTGTGCCCTCAACTGGTCACGCCGATTAACATGACGTATGTCACATTAGTTATTCCACTGAATCAAGGCACAGTGGTCATGCTCTAGCACAGGAAATGATCTGAATACTTTTTACAGTAAACTGTGCGAAGCACGTTTAGTTCAGGTTTTTGTTTTTATTTTTTTGCGCGGACGCGCTTCAGGTGCATGTGCCCCCGGAGGTGGAGGCGGTGGCCCCGCCACGCCCCCGGGCCCCGCCCCGCCCGCAGGTAGGTTGTTAAATACCCCCAAACAAATTATGCCATTAGTACCGGCCGACTCGAAACGAGGCGTAATTGTCGGCGAGGCGGCGCGGTGGGCGGGGGTCACGGGGTACTGCAGGGGGTACGAAGGGGTACTACAGGGGGTACTACCACAGCCACGCCGACCAGGCCGCTAACGAGAAGAGCGTTCCTTCACGCCGACTAATTGTGAAAGAGGGGATGGTCGGACCGGAAAATAATTATAAAGTAATAAATAATTTTAAAAAAGTATCCACTCCAACAAAAAAGCGACAGGTTTCACGCGCTTAAATGAAAGTAGATGAGTGAGTGAGAGAGTGAGCGAGTGAGCGAGTGAGCGAGTGAGTGAGTGAGCGAGTGAGTGAGCGAGCGATATGGCAACAGTCTTCTGCGGCGGGCCGTCCACTTCTGTTTGCCGGCGCAACGACGGAGCTTCGCCGGGGCGGGGTGGGGCGGGGTGGGCGGGGCGGGGCGGGGCGGGGTGGGGCGGTGCGGGTTGGAACCTTTCTGACGGTGGATTCGGAGGGGAATAAGCCATCATCATCGCCCGTACACCATCGGCGCGTGGGCGGTGGGGCTTCGCATCTGCAAATACTGGAAGCCCATAACGCCACGCCGCAGCCGGCGAGGCGAGGCGTTCTATAAAGCGCTGGGGCGCGGCGGGGCGAGGCGGGGCGGGCGGCGCCAGGCGTCAACGCCTCCACGGATATAGTTTATAGGAGCACTTTGCAAATAAATTCCCCTGGGGATTTATTTCGTTAGTAGTCGGCTGGTGTCGCCGCGCTGGTAGCGGGGCGGGGCGGGGCGGGGGCAGGAACACCCCTTCGTACTTGTATTATTGCCACCCCACCCCGCCCCGCCCCGCCGCGCCACCGTCACTGGCTGCCGCGCCGCGTCGGGGACAATCAATGGGTGTGAAACGCGCCGTGCAATAGGCCGCCCGCAGTACTGCCGCCCCGCCCCGCCCCGCCCCGCCCCGCCACGCCCGCCGTACGTGTGAGGAATACATTGCCTGCGCCACTCTCTCTCTCCCCGTCTCTCTGGTCTCCCAGCCTGCTGCTTGCAACCTGGACGGAAGGAGGACCCTAATTCAACGACAAGACCCTCTTCGTCACCCTACAGCGGGTGCGCGCGAGAGACAGAGAGCGAGCGAGACAGACAGAGAGAGCGAGAGAGACAGACAGCACGCAGCGCGGGCCTCTCGCACCTCCTTCGGCATCGTCGTCACCCCGCCCCCGGAACGCCCAGCGCCATTGGAACGCCCCTACCTTGCGCGCGCCCTGGACGCCCGCCCCGCCCCGCCGAGCACGTTTAAGACCTATTGTCCCTTAATTAGGAACCCCGTATACATTGTTGACGTAAGGCGGTCGCGGCTCCCTGGACCCTTGCCACGGCCAAGGCGTGGCTGGCGTGGTGTGGCGTGGTGTGGAGGGGCGTGGCGGGGCGGGGCGTGGTGGGGCGTGGTGGGGCGTGCCGACACATCTGCACATCATTAGCTGCTCCCCGAGGAGATAGGCTGGGGCGTGGCGGGGCGTGGCGGGGCGGGGCGTGGCGGGGCGTGGCGGGGCGTGGCGGGGGCAGGATGAGGTCCTGTATGCACACGCGCTCGTACGGACATCCGCGCCGCCCGGCCCGGCCCGGCCGGACCCGCCAGCACGATAACGGACTTGGCGCCGTGCCGTGGCGGGGGAGGCGAAACAAAGTCCACAGTGTGGACGGGGCGGGGGCGGGGGCGGTGCAGCGGCCCGGCTGGACTGGACTGGTGGCGGCGAGGACGCAGAGACAGCGCACTGCTCGCTTATTCATAAGAATGCCGTTCACACACACACACACACACACACAGAGGAGGGGAGGGGTACCCATGACGTCGCCCGGGCCGCGCTATGCGCTGATCCGTCCTGGCCGACTTGGTCCGCCCTGGTCCGTCCTCCTCCGGGCCGGCGGCGCCGTGCTCGCAGCGCGCAGTGCCACAGAGGAAAGGAAAAGTAGAGAGGAGAGGGTTTGGGAAGCAAGCTCACATCACCCCGCCCCGCCCCGCCTCGCCTCGCCCCGCCGCGGCTTCCGTTGCCCTGATCGCTCCCAGGGATACTCTACTCCTCTTCTCTGGCGGAGGTAAATTCAATTTCAGCTAAACTCGGGCAGGGGAGCAAGTCTGAGTATAGCAGGGGGGAGGACGGGGCGGGGCGGGGACGGCAGCCCGGTGGCGCCCAGGACGCCCTCGGGGGCGGGGCGGGGCGGGGGCGGGCGGGCGCGTGTGAGCTGGGGGCGGGGCGGGGGCGGGGGAGGCTCCCAACACGTTTTTATTTTTCCTCCCTCCTCCGCCCCGCCCCCCGCCCCGCCACCGCCGACCGTAAGTCAATACGCATAAGGGTGGCTTTGGGCGGTCGGCCCGGCCCGGGCGGCTCAAATTTATGAGGTACGTCGCTCCGGCAGGGTGAACGAACGCCACTCTGGGGCGGGGCGGGGCGGGGCGGGGCGGGGCGGGGCGGGGCGGGCCATTCCGCTGCAGCATGGTGACGTCGTTTCTACGACTCCGACGACCCGACCCGACCCGCCGCGCCGCCAACGACCACCCGACCATCGCGAGAGAGCGAGCGAGCGAGAGGGCAGTATGGGCTGTCATACGGCCCTGCCGGAGCTACTAAAAGAGAGCCGAGTCCCGTCCCGTCCCGTCTCGCCGCAGGACAAGCACCCCCTGTCGCTGGAGGTGCACGGCCCCGCCCCGCCCTGTACACGCGACGGCACGCGAACAACTGCTGCTACATATAGGTCCATTCCTTCACCAAGGTACCGCGGGATATTCCGAGGATATGGGTCTCCAGCGCGCGCACAGCTGCACGGTTAAACCTTGTGCGGTTAATTTTCACCGTAAGTTACGGAGTGGCACAATGACACCGCCATTCACATTCCAGCGAACGTGAAGTCACATTCCTTGAATAACAGTGAGCTCACGGTTGAAATCCGCCGTGCAGGTTTCACTGTAGCTCACAGAGTGACATTCGACCGTAAGCTTGTATGAGTGTGAGAGGGAAGGGAGGGCGGACTAGAGAGCGTATAAGACAGCGAGCGAGAGGAGCGGCATTCGTATGAGGAAGAGAGAAACAGCGCAGAGGAAGAAACAAAATATAAACCAGTCTAGGGATCCCCGAAAGGGTTTTTATCGTGCATACACATCGCGATCCTGCAGGCCGAGCAGGGCAGGGCGGGGCGGGGCGGGGCGGGGCGGGAGGGCGGGGCAGGGCGGCGCCGGGCCAGGCTCAGGGGACAGGCCAGGCCACCTCCGTGACAGCTTTAGTTATTCATCAGGAGCAATATTATTCGGGTGGAGCTGAGTCCAGCAGGAGCAGCAGGGCCAGCAGGGCCAGCAGGGCTAGCAGCAGGAGAGATCAGACGAACAAACGGTCGATCTGGGGGAGGGAGAAATCGCGGCAGAACGAACACTACCGCGCGCAGGAATGCGCGGCGGGGCGGGGCGGGGCGGGGCGGGGGGGGCGCGGCTCCAGGCGATTATCGGTGTAAGAGGGGAGCCGACGACACCGACGGTGGCGCAGCGCAGCGACGCGCGGGGCACATGGGCGCGCACGCCGGGGGACGATTATGTGTGGCCGCCCCGCCCCGCCCCGGAGCGTGGTCCACGCCGCGCCGCGGAGCTTAGTGACATTTACGGGGAAAAAAACACATCCGCGCGTCGCATCGCATCGCGCCGTCGCATATCGCGTCGGAGTTTGAGAGAGAACCTGGTGGCGGTGCAGCAGCCCGACAAGTAGGTCACGGCGCTGGGCAGAGGAGGATCAAAGTGAGCCAAGTGGGGCACGATTAGGGCCATAAAGCCGAGGATGTCGACGGGCAGCAGGAGGGGTGCGGGGCGGGGCGGGGCGGGGATAGTGTCCAGGACGGCGGGGCGGGGCGCGGAGGGGCCAGAGGCTAACGCGCGTACGCAGAGCCGCAATCTCACTTAACACTCCTTCTCTCTCACACACACACATGTCCGCGCTCATGTGCACCGCGTGCACACGCGCGGCCACCGGGGACACTGACGGGACGGGAACGCCTTACAGAGCGTGAGGCGGGGCGCGGCGGGGCGGGGCGGGGCGGGGCGGGCGGGAGAACCCCTTGTTGGTCAAACCAATGCGCCGTGCGCGCCAACGTGGGTGTTCCATCCGCTCACCCCGCCCCACCCGCCCCGCCGCGCCCCGCCGCGCCCCGTCTCGGCAAAGACTGGACAGGACAGGACGGCCATATTGCCTGAATTGCACCGGGCCGCCGGGGCGGGGCGGGGCGGGGCGGGCGGATTGAGCTCCAAGCTCCAGGCCGGCTGCTTAGCCCGGCCCGGCCCGGCCCGGCCCCGCCGCTGTCCAGCTCCTCCATGGCCTGGCGATGCCTTACAGGGGGGCCCCCCCAGCCCCCCCCCCCCCCCCCCCCACGGCTGGGCTGCACGCAAGTTCACAGACCTCCCATCAGGACTGGACGGGAGCCGCACCGCGCCGCACCGCGCTGTTCTGTCCGCGTCCAGTCATGGGCGTCTGCCCGCTGTCCAGCGCTGTCCAGCCCTGTCCAGCTCGTCCTGTTCACGGCTGCTCCCCGCCGTCGTGCCCGGCCCCGCCCCGCCCCGCCCCGCCGTCCTGCTCTCGGGACGGACAAATCCACGGGGCCGTGCGGCTGCGGCTGAGGCCGTGGAAGTTGAATTGACCGGGGATTGGCAGACAACGGGCGCGGGAGACGACGCTCAAGTGGACAGCAGCGGCGGACAGCGGCGCGGGAGAGCGAGAGGGGGAGAGCGAGAGGGAGAGAGAGGAGAGAGCGAGAGGGAGAGCGAGAGAGAGGCTGTGTCTCGCAGACCGCGAGGCGCGAGCCAGGTGGTACGCCGCTCGCTCGCCGACCTGGGGAGCCTGCTGAACCTGGCTGAGGTCCCCACCCCTCCCCCCTTTTCCCACTCCTTCCCCGGTTTATGACAGAACGAGCGCAACAAAAACATGACCCCTGGTGGGGCCGGGACCTGAACGCCCGACCTGTACGTGTGAGTACCTCTCTGCCCGCTCCCTCCGCCCGGGCACACCGGCCACCGGCCCGCACCGCACCGCCTGCGGCCGCGGCCGCGTCGGTCAGCGCGGCGCGGTGCGGCGGCCGGCGGCGGCGGCGGCGTCCACTCGGATGGAGATGTCACTCCCGTCCAGTGCGGCCCCGCCCCGCCCCGCGCCCCCATCGCGGCAGTATGAGGGGGGAGGGGAGGGGGGCGGTCGGTAACGAGGCTCAGCGGCGAGTGTCGTGTCCTGTGTCGGGAGGACGCCAACGAGGCCCCCATTCATCACCCTGCTCCAGTCGGGCGGGGCGAGGGCGCGGGGCGGGGCGGGGCGGGGCGGCCGGGCTGAGACACGCCGCGCTGCGCCGCACCGCGCAGGACACGTCCGCCGGACACCTTAATGAAGGGGACCGCGTAAAGAACACGCACTCAATGGCGTGTCCGGGGCGGGGCGGGGCGGGGCGGGGCGCGGCGGTGGGGCTCAGGTTACGCGCGGTGGTCCAGGCCCCGCTACGCCGGGTGTATACTCACAGGCGCTCGATGTTGGTGGGCAGGTTGGTGGGGACGTGCGCCAGGCCGCGGCGGGAGCAGTCCACGGCGGGGCCGGTGCAGGTGCAGGGCCGCGGGCAGCGCGAGTCGCCCGCCGGCCGCGGCTCGGCCAGGATCAGGTGGCCGCCGACCTGGTTGGCGTGGCTCGCGGACACCGCGGCGTCGCCGGGCAGGCCGACCGCCAGGCCGCCGCCGGCCGCCGTCGCCAGCACCAGCAGCAAGGGCAGGAGCATCGTGCAGGCCAGCGCACAGCAGGGACAAGTCTCGTCACACACGACACGTCACTCAGAGAGGTTGTCACTGACGGGACCGTGTCACAGGGCCAGGGCCGTCACCCGGGGCGGGGACGCGGCCGGCGGGCGGCGGACGACATCCTGGCGGCCGCCCATAAGGGGTGAAGGTATCCAAAGCGAAGGTATCCGTGAGGCGCTGCGCTGCGGCACTGCACTAACACTCACTCGCGGGCGCGGCGCGGAGCGGCAACACTCGGCACTCTGACGGACTGGATCGCGACCCGGGGCGCGGCGCGACGCGACAGAGGTTCCTCGTCCTGGCGGCTCCAGAGAGAGACTGGCGCTGGCGGCTAGCGGCGCGCGGCGCTGGGCCGCCCGGCCCGCCCGGCCCGCCCGCCGCCCTCCGAGCTTCGGCCGCGCGCCGCCAGGGGCGCCAGGGTGTGGGCCGGCCGCCCCGCGCCGCGCAGCGCAGCGAGGAGGAGGCTGGATGCAGGCAGAGCCGGGCCGGGCCGGGCCGGGACGCGACGGACAGCATTTGAATAACGGCCTGGCCTGGCCTTCCCTCCGACCAGACCAGACCGGGCGATTAACGAAACGCACCACGTGACGTCACTCACTCCCCCAATACCGTGCCGTACGGTACGCTGCAGGCAATAAGCAGCCCAGACACACTGCAGTGAGCTAGGCGGGCTGCATCTCTGCGCCTGCAGGCCTGCTAACTAGGCAACACTAAGCAACCTGTGCAAAAGTGTTGCCTAGTAGGCTGGCGCTGACGCACCCCGCTTTACTTGTCTGTAATTGGGCTGGGTATGGCCTACTTTTCTGCGGCAACACTGCTGTGTATGCCGGCCGCGACACCGCGGCAAGTGTGAGAATGTCGCGCACTCTACTTGTAGGTGTGTGAATTCCACCATTTCGCGCACTTGCTCGAAAAGGGACTGAATGTATTGCAGCAGACACTCGTCGGGCGGGACGAGTTTGTTGGAAAAGAAATGCCCACGCTTATGTGTGAGCCTGCCTGTCCGACACGACAGGACACAACGCGGACCCCGCAGAACCCCGCAGGACCCCGCAGGACCCAACAGGACAGACCTCTAGGCTCGCTGCCCTCGCAATATTAAGCCTTCAGTCAGACAGCAAATCCCGAAAGGCGATATGAAAGAAACCGTTTCCGCCTTGTCTGTTTAGCCTGCGGCTCAACGGCGGGCCGGGGGCCGGCAGGGGCGGGCCGGCAGTAGCAACAGAAGCAAGGGGGGAGAGACTGACAAATTCTTTGGCCCCGCCCCGCCCCGCCCCGCCGCGGCCCGTGCCAATGTCAATACAAACAAGCGGCGCACAGTCCCTTGCTCTCCATTTGGAGGAATTCAATTGGAAGCAGGGGGTCGTACACACACACACAGGGACGGCCGCACACACAATAAAAAATAAAGCATCAGAGGGGAAAAAAGCAGCAAAGCAAAGTGAGAGAATTGAAACGTGATGCGTCATGGACCACTGCAGCAAGGCCTTGCAAATGAGATTTGCCAGCGCCTACCTGACACTGCGCGAGGCGGGGCGCAAGGCCGCCGCGGCCGTGGGGCGGGGCGGGGCGGGGCGGGGCGGGGTGAGGCGGGGCGGCGTCGGCCCGGGCCGTCCGGTCAAGCGCGCGCCGCGCCGCTGCAGCAGCACGACAAGATGAGCGGGGCGCGGTCCAAAGGAACTCTTACGAAAACTCGTTTATGAGCGCGGGCTCGCAATGCAGCGGGGCGGGGCGGGGCGGGGCGGGGAGGGGCGGGGCGGGGCGGGGCGGGGCGGGGCGAGGCGGGGCGGAAGGCGTCCTCGCGTCGTCGCCTGTCCTTTTGATCCGCTCGGCTCGGCGGTTTATCATAAATAATTTACACCTTGTCTCCTCTCTCCGCTCGCCCTTTTCCTCCCTGCCTCCGTCTCACTCGCTCGCTCTCCCTCCCTCCCTCTTCTTCTCTCACTCGCTCTCCCTCTCTCGCTCGCTCGCCGAAGACGCTCATTTCGACGCTTGCAAAATGAAGACGGAGCTGGCGGGGCGCGGAGCTGAGCTGCGGCTCCGCTCTCTGCCGCACGCACGGCACGGCCCGGCACGGCAGCCCCACGGGAGCGGGTGTCGAGTTTCCTCTCTCTCTCCCCCAGCCCCGCCCCCCACCCCCCCACCCCTCCACCGGCGCCTCAGGCGGCGCGGCGGTCGCCCCGCCCCGCCCGGCCCCCACGCTCCTCCACTTTTCAGTGGTGGTCGACGTCGTCGGCCCCTCCCGCCTCCCTTTGTGCCTTTTGGGGTCCTTCTTAGAATGCAGGCATTTAATCGCGTTCCCTTCAATAGAGCGATCTTACGACACGCACACACACACACACGCACAAGCAGGCAGGCAAACGCGTCCGTCTCCCCATGTAACATTAGGATCTCACCCCCCCCCCCCCGGCGCAGCACAGGCAGAGCCCTGCGGCGAGCCACATCGTGTTTTATTGAGCGTTATTTGCAGACAACCTTATTGAGCTCTCGGCTCGGGCGGGGCGGGGCCGGGCGGGGCGGCAGTGCCCCGGACCAGAATCCTCCCTGACAGCGCCAAACAAAACCAAAGCCCCGGGCTCCTCAAACTAGAATCGCGACGCGCCGCTCGGGTTACCTGTCCCTGTCCTGTCGCCAGCGCAGCGCCGCCTGCTCGTCCTGTTGTTCCCTCCTCTACGCCCTCGTTGTGCTCAGAGGGAAAGACGCTGGCGGGGCGGGGCGGGGCGGGGCGGGGCGGGGCAGGGAGGGGCACGGGGCCAGAGGGTTACAAGTCATGAGCTCGACGGAAGACGTAAAATAAAAACCACGTCCACCTCATGAGAGATGAGGAACGGATAAAGTCATGAGCACCGCAATCACCCCACTCCACCCCACCCCACCCGGCCCCCCCGCCCCGCCGCGCCCCGCTCCCGACGAGAGCCCTAGAGAGTGAGGGGACTCGCGACCGCAGCGCCTGAGCGTAGGCAACCCAACTGGCAGCGGGCAAAAGCTGCTGGTCGCCCCATCAGGCTGGTATGGTCGTCCCACCGAAAGAATAGGCTATCTATCTCTCTCGCACTCATGGGACACCGTATTCTTTTCACTCATTTGGTGTGTCAAACTCTTCGCAGGAGGACCATAACTGATAACTGAACCGCGGGCGGCAGGGCACCGTGGCCGGCAATGCCGCTGCGGCGCGTAGCTCCCCCGTGGCGCGGGTGTGGACCCCGTCAGAGCAGAGGGTGCCCCCCGCCCCGCCCGCGCCTCTTGCCGCGGGGCGGGGCGGGGCGGGACTCACACGGCGACACATTCCGGGCGGGGCGCGGACACATTCGAAGCGTGTGTCCGCAGCGCGCCGCGGGATTAGCCCTCCGCCCTGCCCGGCCCGGCCCGGCGCGACCTTCTGTGCCATAGCATTCATTGATTCACTCACTCATTCATGCCTTCACGTACTATTGCAGCCCGGCCCGGCTCGGCCCGGCCAGCGCCCATTCAACCCCGACGCGACGGGACGGGACGGGACGGAGCCGGACAGAGCAGGACAGCACGGCACGGCAGTGCGGGGCGGGCCGCCGGGACGGGAAGCAGAGGAGGAAGTACGCTCTAAAGGAATGCTGCACCCAAGTTCCAAGTTCATCCACTTCGTTCCAAAAATTTAACGAAAGACCGCAAGGTTCAACGGAAACCACCAACTCGAAAAGGGCACACTTCGACATTTCATTGGGGGCGGCCATTTTGACTGTTGTGACTTTGTCTCCTACATCCGCGATGCGCCCAGCCCAGTCTTACTGTTACTGAAATAAAAAAAGGCCGGGTGGGGCGGGCCGGGCCGGGCACATACAGGTGCCCTCGACCTCGACTTCAAGGGTTAGATGTTAAACACTCACCTTGACTCCCTCGGAGACATCTTTGTGCAGGCCAGGAGACGGGGACCAGCCGGACCAGCCCGCCGCAGGCCGCAGCGCAGCGCCAGGAGTTCCAGTTCACCATGCTGATCTTGAAATGAGACTCACTGACCTTCCGAGGAGGTCCTCACACACGCACTTATCGTCTTTTCGATTTCAGACTGTTTCGGGACAATAATCTAATCTGACTCTAACTGGGAACATTAAATTTTCACACCGGTACTAAGCACGAGAAACAAACGTTAGCGTACCGTTTAAACGGTTCAAATCAACTGACGGAAGGTACGGCCTCCAATACTGCCAACGTCGGGAAAAAGAAGGTTTTCACACTGTTGCCAACCCACTTTTGTCTTTGACGGCCTGCAATTTTGCAGGTGAAAAGGGCCCTGTCCCCGAGACGTGAATAGCTGCCAGTCAAGGTGTATTGAGTAATTAGAACTTAAGTTTGGGGTGTATTTTGATCTTACATGGGTTAATGGAAATAGGTTGACATTTATGTACAGTACAATTATATTTTGTCACAATTTTGTACAGTATTGGAAAACAAAGCAACACATAGACAATAAACAGTAAAAACATTCTAATCTTTAATTTGATTCATAAAAACTTCACTGAACCACATACATTCTTGCAAATGAAGTGTAAGTTGGTGTGCTCACCAAAAGTATACACAAAGTTTTAGTCATACTTACATTAGTAATCGTAATACATTGGCAGATGCTGCCAAGAAGAAAAAGAAAACAACCATTTATTTTCAGAGCTTTCAAAAATTCATCAGTGACTTCTCTCACATTTTGGAGATGAAAGCATTGCTACTTAATTAAGACGTACTGAGGTACTAAAAACAAAAATGAGTTGTATGGGATAAGTAAGGTCATGTACATGCGTGTCCGCCTCAAAACATTTGCAAGTTTTGTTTTTGTACACTTCAGTACAATCAGCAGGTACAGAGGGGATTTAAACCAAGAAACTTATCATTTTCCATGGGAAGTGGTACCCGTCGCGCCAGTCGCTGCAGACCCTGAACTGGTTGAGTACCCGTACGATGAGAACTGATTCCACTGTTGATATGGATCATATGTAGCAGTTGTGGAGGCAACTGGCACACTAGAGGAAGCTCCAGTGCTTGGAACTGTACTTGCTGCTGCTGTTGCTGTACCCTGTGGAATTAGATAACATAAGTAAATATATCAAATTCATTAATTGTTCCACAGAGCCAACACCTAATAAGGAAATTTTACACACCGTCTGCTGCTGGCCCCATCCTCCATAATTCTGATTGTAATACTGTTGATTCCAATTGTTATATGAATTGGTACCATTTCCATAGCTGCTATACCCCTGGGTGGTGTACCCTGTTGAACCTTGCCCATATCCTTGATGTTGGCTTTGCTGCTGTTGACCATAGCCTGAAGAAAAAAATTCAATTAGGGCAAAAAAATTGAGGATAAGTTTGACTCAAAGAAGGCCAATTTTAAGTCACAATCACCTTTCCAGCCGGAGCCATATCCTGAAGTGGCATTCTGGCCTTGGCTCTGGCCCTGCCACTGAGAGTAGTCTTGTTGTGGCTGCTGGTTCCAGCTTCCCCAGGAAGAACCACCAGACCCCTGGTTGTAGCCCCAACCCTGAATAAATTAGAATAGATAAGTTTACATTACATTTCCACAACAGGAAACAAAGATTTTGTGGGTAAGAAGTATACACAATTGACAGGACTAACCTTGGATCCTCTCCCACCGCCGTAGCCCCCTCTGTTCTGATTGTAACCACCACTACGATGACGGTCATAGCCGCCACCGCCACCCATACTCCGGCCCCCTCCGCTCCTCCACGAGCCTCTGTTGTCAGAGCGCCCGCCACGATAACCATCATTCCTAGAAAAAGAAATATTAGCTGTGATCCTGGGAAGTCCTAACTACCAACCGAAATTGTAACACAACTGACCTGTCTCTCCAGCCACCGCCCTGTCCTCCCCTCGGCTGCCACCCACTCCTATTCCTGTCACCTCCACCGCCTCCTGCAAGATCAAGCCAGACCATTTATGATGTTGAGGTCAAGTTTAAAACAAGAAAAACTTAGGAAAACTTGTGTAATGATTATGTTTACCTCTAGGTCGATAGCTGTTTCCCCGATCTCTGTTGTCTCTACCGTCTCTGTTGTCTCTGTAATCTCGATTACGATCACGGTAATCTCTGTTGTCCCTGTTACCATGTCTGTCATCAAAACGTCGATCTCCAGAGTTACCCTGCCTCTCTGACTTGAAACGTTTTGCTTGTTGGGTCTGAGCTACATAGCCCTTGGCTTTGGCATCCTCACGATACTTTTCAACAATTGCTCGAGCTTCATCTTCAGGGAGCTCCACATAGTTTACTTCAGAAAATATATCCCCAACTTCGGGTATTTTGAAATTGGCTGTAAACATAAAACTGTGATTAAAGGACAAGGCACTACAATATGGAATAGTTAAACTAAATTGTATGCATAGATAACAATAACTAAGCAAAAATACTGTTTCCTAAAAACAGTATTTATAATTTTCATAACTCTTTTACAAGCCTGACATACAGTTCACTTAAATACAAAAGAAGCAACTAAAGGTAAATTGTATTAGGACAGTGGTTGCAGCCTAAGTGTGTGTGTGTGTGCCATGTGCAAGAAGGCTTCAACCCCTTGTATCCTTAATCCAATTACCCAAAAACAATCACAGCACCTCATTAATTGACTTCAAAGACAAAATAAACCAACTAAAGTGATCAAAAAATTATAAACTTATTTCATACAACAAATTTTCATTGATGGGGCGGTGCAGTAAAAATTGACAAATTTTTTACCAAGAACACAAAGCAGAGAATAAAAACAAATTTTTTTTTTAAAAAAAAAGGAATCTGTGTCAGCTGGAAACTGACAGACCTCAGTGCTGTGTACAACAAACTATAAGTAAACAGTAAAACTAAAGATAAAATAACTAAAATCAAAGCTTAATATCCTTAATAAATTGTAAGCATAATTCTGTTTCCCATCAAGAAGCATAAGCTGTGGTCAGAGAACACAAACCCATACCCAAGGCACACCACACAGACCCACCTTTCATCTCGAGCACAGCAGAATCCGGTACATCTTTTCCCTCTTCTGCCTCTCGCTTGGCTACCCGCCTTTGGAACTCATCATCAGCTGGAATTATTACAACTGCTCTTCTTTTGAAGCCATCGAAAGACCTCATTTTGCGCCTGACAGCGGTTGGGTACACATTTGTCTGTACAGGGAATAATGTAGAGTTGGTGAGAATGAAAATCGTTGGCTGTTGACATGAAGAGGGAACCACCTCAACCAGCATCAAATATCCTTTTGAAAATTCATTTGCTTCATTGGTTCCAGCAGGATTAACCTTCCAGCTATATGTTGTGACTTACCTTCTTACCGCAATTGAAAAATGGCACGCAGAAGCCAGGAGATTTGGGGAAAAAAAATCAGAATGGGAAACTTTGTTCTATACAAGTAGAATTAAAGGAAAGAATTGAAATTTAAATAAATTTGGTTACCCAAAAGAAACTTTGATATATGGAATGCTCTTCCTGGCGTATATTAAATTTTCAACTCGAATCCTATTACTTTTTCTACCACATACCTGAGGAGTGATGCAAATGGAACATGGAGATCTTATGAGTAAGACTAAACCATACCTTACCTCAGGTGCTGATGTGAGAGACAAGAAAAGTGACTCAGAAACTTGAAAAGTTTAGAGGAATAAAAGGAATAAGGACTAGAAATTGACAACATAAATTAAGTTTCTGAGTCACGCTGAAGGGAAGAAAAAGCCACCACAAAGATGATATACATTGCCCCTTTGTATTAAAAGTAATGTAGATCTTTTGTTTGATTACAGACAGAAGTAATGCAAACCAAAGCCTCTAAGATGTACAAAATTTATTAAGGACAATGTCATAACATCATTGCAGGCCGAGCAATAAAAATAGGTACAAAGCACCCTCATCTCACCTGATCTAAAATGTAATTTCTTCGGCGGCGCCCAGCTACCTCCAACAGCTTTTGGAGGCACTTAGTACACTTTTCAATAAGAACTTCCCACCGGCCAGCATAGTTACCTTTCCGAGGCAGCCCCATAACCTTGTAAATATTTTATGGAAAAAGTTAGAAAAATTGAACCAACACACTAGAGCAAAATGACAATTTTGCAACACACCTTCATTTTATCAATTAGGTTGTTGGTCCCAAGAATGTTATACATCTTCTCTGGGTTTTCAGCAGCATGTTTCAGAGACCAGAAGGTTTTACCACACCCAGGCAATCCACACATCATAATCATCTGAAATCAAATACTCATGTTGAGCAAAATATTGAACAAGTGCAGCAAGTGAAAAAGACCAGTAGACAAAAAATAACATCTGACATACCTCACAGTCTTCTTTCTTTTCAGGGCGCTGTGGTCCAGCTACACGATCCTCAAGCGGAACCTCTCCGCATAATGTATAACCATCTAGGAGAGGAAAAGCAGCTTCACCAGAAAAATTGACTGAAAACTTCATATTTTTGGTCAGCACATGAGGGAACAGAGCCTTTCCCTCCAGAGTCTCAGAGCTGATCTCATAAGCAACTCCCTGAGACTCTCCATTGACGGCATAAGTTAAAATCTTAGGTTCACTGTCCAGGTCCTTGTAAAAAAAAATTACAGTTAGAACACTTGCTAGAAGTAGGAAAAAACATTATAATTAATGGAAATTGAATACTTACTAGGTATGCAGTAATTGTGTCTCCAGCTCCAAAACTTTTACCATAATCTTTGAACTGACAGTTAACACTACCTTTTCCAGTACCTCCATAACCATATGATAGTTTCTCTTCACCTAAACAAAGCAAATATAAAACTAAATGAAGGCTTCTTGCACATTACAAAAGAAATTAAAATAAATAAAACTTACCAAGCTGCATGGAAGTTCCCTGCACAGACCATCCAAGTCTCACAACATGAGGATTAGGCTCATCTTCTAGATGAGACACATCACATACTTCTAAACATTTTGTTTCATAACAGACTTTGCCTTTAGTAAACCCAAAGGACGCCCTAGCACCAGCCCACACATACCCAAAGCCTTGTTGGTGCATTGGTGTAGCCCCCAAGAAATTTTCCTTATCTATGACCAGATTCAGGTCAGAATCATACCAACTGAGAAGGACAGCAGAGCTATCAATTTCTGGTTCATCTTCTTGTTTTCTGACTGGGGGTGATCTTGACCTTCTTGGGCTTCTACTAGACGAACGCCGCCGTTTGCGGTCATTAGACTGGCTTTTTACTCTGCTATCACTTTCGGATTCTGCATCCATGGGCTCGTCTTTTACAACAGCTTCATCCTTAACTTCTGCACTGCTTTGCTCAGGATTATCATTATCAGTGAAACGAGACTTGCGGGTTCGTTTAGGTCCTTCGACTTGTTCACTTGCAGTTAGATCAGCAGTTTGATCAGAACCGTCTTCAGTTTTAACCTGAGTGAAATCTGGAGGTTCAGCCTTGATGTCTGTGGAGTCATGTGTGCTTTCTGAGTCAGTTACAGACTGAGTTGGTTGGTCTTCGACTGATTCTGGCATAGAAGACTGAGAATCACCAGCAGGTTCTGCAGAAAAGGATTTCGAGTCATCCTCACCAAGGAGTTCAGATTCAGTATGGTCCATTGCTTCTACAGACGGCGTATCCACAGAGCCCTGCAATAAAGCTTCCTCCTGTTGCTCAGTGGAATCTTTGCTTTCAGATGATTCAATATCACTCTGAGATGAAACAACTGTATTGGGAAGTTGTTGGTTTTCAGGTTCAGAAGACTGAAGTTCAGATCCATCTCCAGCCAAGGGGTCTTCCTGCTGTTCACTGGCAGATATTTCTTCTGCCGAGTTACTTGACTGTTCTTGGTCAATTGTGGAGGGTGCAATATCAACATTAGAATCATCTTGATGAATGTCTTCAGCTTCTTCAATGGGAGCTGTGTCCTCTACTTGCTCACTAGGCGCAGAGTCCTGTTGCACACAAGCGCTTTCTTCTTGGGGAGCAGGTGTGGGTGAGGGTGGACATTCTGCGGACGCCTCAGGGATAGGTTCTTGATCGCCTGGAGCACTGTCTCCATGGTCGACATCCTTTGCTGACACCATTCTTCTTGCTCTCCTTGAAGGGCTAGAGAGCGGATCCTCCGCCTCGTCGTTGCTCTCTTGTGATGATCTTTGATCGTCACCTACTGACACAGAACTGCCGACAGTAGCACCTGCACAGATAGAACAGATCGCATGTCACAATGACAAATGAACACGTCAAAATAGTTGAAAGATAAAAGTAAGAGTTAATAAAGAATTGTGAAACAGTGAAATAAGCTATTTTTAAGGGCTACCGGTTGGTTGATTAAACTAAGGTACAATGGTAAGGTGCATAACCTAAAAGCTAAACATAATATTTTAGGCAGATATTCTTATTTGGAAACACGGTATATGTTAGCAATGCAATATTGATGTAGTAAATGGTTCTAAACTCTTCACGAGTAAGTCGTCGAGCAGAAACAATTAACTTGAAAATAAGATAGCCTGAAAATACAGCGGTGAATTTCGCGCCAAACAAATGCAGGACAAGAGCCAAATAGGCAAACAGAAACATTTCACCAAACATTTACAATTTCAGAAACGACAATGCTGCACATGCAGAAGTCAACATCTCGAGAAAAACACAATTGTGCAAATGCCAGTACCTTCTCCATCTCCCTCTGCCTCCAGCGCTGCTCTCAGTCGATCTACAAGTACGGCTTTCACACCTTTGGTGTCCAAGCCACGGTTTGCCAATTCAGCCTTCAGCTCCACCACTTTCAATTTGTTCAAATCCCCCAACATGTTGATGAGGTCGTAAATAACGATTTCGATATTTTCAATCCAAACTCATGAGCTTACGGCGGCGGTTTTCTAGCTACCCGTGTCGCTACTCGGCGTTTCGCCGATGCCGGAAAACAAACTACGATAGTCGTACCTGATTGGTTCAGAAGTGTACATGCATGTTTCTTGGACCAATGAGCGCTGGCCTCTCCGCGTCTGCCGGGAGCCACGCTTCTACAACGACAAGAGTGATTGGCCTTGGGTTTTGTTGTGCTTATGTTCTTCTTTCAATATGGCGGATATAGCAGCCGTCGCGTCGTCGGCTGTCGGATTGGAAGTAAAGGGTAAAGGTAGCCAAATTAGCTACATAAATACAGTTTCCTGTCTAGTAAATTGGTTTATTATTACATAAATTTTATAATATGTACATAATATTCTGTATTCTTAAATATAGATTTATCAGGTATCACATAATATTCATATACATCCACCTATGGCAATCAATGGTAAAGACAGCTCTGACAATTAATTATGAATTTTTGCCATTGATAACGGTAGGGGCATTTCATAAGAATTGAAAAACTTGACATAACATCTTATGTGGAGATAAATTTGAGCAGTAAGCAAAGGGCAAGCCAATGAAAATGAAACCAAATTTTTAATTCAAACCAATAGGGGAATTAACACCCCGATGTCAAGTTAAACAATATTTAAAACAAAAGTACCTTCCGGCAACTCATTCCATCATTAACAATCAATTCAATGATAGAATGAGTTGCTCATCACAGACAATACTTCACCATGGTGATTACTTCTCCAACAAAATCTTGCAACATGATATACGCATTTGCTTTCCCAGCAGAAGTGGGATATTCATTTTTCTGCATAACACTTGTAAAGAAAAATACTTCTAAAAATCAACAATAAAAAGAGTAGTAATTAAAACAAAAACAAAAGTATTTTAAAACATGTGACAGAACATCTTGACTATACTATTTAATTGATCAACAGTGTGCAAGAGCCATCACAGCACCTTCACAGTTTTGTACAAACATGTGACGCAATTAAGAAATTTCCACATTTCTAGTCTAATTTCTCCAACTTTTAGGACATGATACAAAAGTGATAACATACTTATCAGAATTACTTCACAGCTTCATAAAATAAAATATAAGCATTTGGTGACTTCACATCTGATCTTGATATTTCAGACACATCTTGATCATCATACTTATACCATCTGAAAAAATATTACAATATTAACAATACTGAAGAGGATATGTAGTTGCACTGTAAGATTCTTTTCTTTAATGGTGCTTCTAGGTACACTTACTTTCCCCCATTTTTACAATATGCAGTGTAATGTCCTCCTTCAAGAGTACCATAATGATTTGAAACACCGCAAAGATTATAAATGGTATACACCTGATTTTCATTGGGCGTATAGTTTCTCATGTCTAAATTTTCCAGAGGGAAGTCTACAAAAGTTTGACGTTTCTGGTAAAATCCATCAGCATAGAATCTGAAAAACAACAGGTACAATGAATACAATGAAACTATTTTTACACTGTTGAAAATATGAGTAACAGCAGGCACAATGATCATACCTTTTGAGATGAATAATAAGGATTGGTGGAAGGCGGCATAAATCAACAGATTTTTCTGCATCATGCAACCCATGACAGGATTCACATTTGTATCCTGATATTTTCTCCTTGCTTGTGTACAGCCTTAAACACTCCTTTTATGGAAAATAGGTCAAAATAAGGATGGAACCTCAATGGAAATTGATGTGGAGTTAAACAAGCAACATACATACCGACAAAGTGCATCTCTGAGTACTAGGCAGTAGTAGAGTGAGATTGGAAGTTGGCTCCTCGAAATTCATAGACTTTGAACCACAAACGCAGCACAGTACAGTTGAGACTTGTTGAATAAAAAATGCAGTAAGCATAATAGACTCATGCTTACTTTTGAAGTCCTTCCAAGCATTGATAGCCCCTTTGATAGCATCTACATTGTTATTTTTTGAACTGGCTATTGTATTAGGAACCTGTAATATACAAATATTATTAATAATACTGTATATGAATAATAAATTTCTTCTTCACAAGATGAAAACTTGATAAGTTTTCCTATATTTTACAACACACCTCTTTCACATAATCCTCTTTCAGAATCTTAAGGTCATTGTGCAACCAGTCCATAAGGAAAGTAAGGAACTCATGGGCATCTTGTTGTCCACACCCATGAAACTGGTCCATATGCTTTCCAATAATACGCTGTAATTTAAAAAAAGTAAAACCCGTTTGCTTAATAGAAGGAGCATCGAAATGGACATGAAAGGACATGAAAGAAATAATAATCTACCTTAAAATCGCGACACGCTATGGAGCGGTACTGCCCTAACCACAGATTCCGAATTACATGAGCAACTTCATCAGCTACTTCTCCACGAGTGGGATTAGAAGGGCTTCGATTCATGTCTTCTTTGTATTTACCACTACAAAAATAATTGTTTAGAACACCAATATTACTGATGCATTGTAAAATAGAGTTCATGTAACAAGAATTGCCAAGATTTCTCAATCCAGTTAATCCGGGTTTCTGCAAGAGTAGATACATCAATATCACCTCCCCAAACATTTAAAATATCTGAATATTGCTTTTAAGGGCACAGGCTTAAAATACTCACAACAGTGCCATAAACTTCTTGAAAATTTCTTGACCGGTTGACAAAATCTAAATTCTGTGGTTTCTGAATCACTGGCTTGGAGTTTCGGTCAAAATGTGGGTATGAGGGTTTCTGCTCAGAATCTTGGATAGCCTGCAATAGAAAACAAGAAAGATGTCATAAAGCAATACATAGAAAGGCACATTTGGCAGAAAGTTCAAACCTTAGGCCTGAAATTTTATAGTATGCTTTTAACCTGAGCAATATTGGGTGAAGACCTGGATCTTTTCAAACCTGAACCATATGAAAGGGGAGATAAATCAAGGTTTTTCGCAGCTGTAGGAGTGCCTGAAAAGACAAGTGCACTGATAAATCTGAAAACTTCTCAAGAAAGTATACTGTATAATTAAGATTACTCACTTGGATTTACTTTCAATTTGCTTGTACTTTGTCTTTCACTTTCTCCACTGGATAGGCAAATAAAACAAGAAATTGGACAAGTTACAAAAAACAAACTCAGGCAAATTTTCAAAATAACAGTACATTCTATTTTTTAATCTATGGGAAAGGTGTATGTATACATACATGCTTTTGATATCACCATTGAAAGGAGAAGAAAAGAAAGCAGATTTAGAAGGCTCAATACCAGCATCCTTTTCTATTCGAAATTCATCTTCTTTTTTCTTCAAAAGTTCATTTTCCTCATTCTGCAAATTAATTCAGAGTAAAACCTATTAATACTGTACTCTAAAAATTGTGTTGTGTTATCTTATCATTCCTCTATAAAATTTGGATAAGTGCAAGTTGAAATATACTCTGCTAATTCCCAATCATATTCAATTCTTACATACCATTAATAGGTTCTTTTCATTTTGGTACTGAGTATTCCTGTCTTTGTCAGTCAAGTCATTGCGATCTTGTTGACCTCCACTGTCCTTGTATGCTTTTAATGCTGCTACCTGTGTCATAACAATCAAAATACTCCACTGAAAAATTCACAAACAAAAAGAAAAAAAAGGAGTGTAAAACTTTCGGTCTCACTCACCTTGCTGCTACGATCAACACTAGGGATGTTATATGAGGCATTTGCGTTATTGTTAAAATTAGCAATGGAAGAAAATTCGTTTTCATGGATTTTTGAAGGCTCAGTTACTAATGCTTTAGTATCTTTACCATTTGCCAACGGTTCAATAGATTTCTCATCAGCCAAAACAGTAGGGATTGTTACTTCTTTGACATTTGGTTTTGTAGCTCTTGAGAACTTTGGTGTCTCATCTAATAACTCAGGGTAAACAACATCATCTGAAGTAGGGAAAAAAAAAATACAATTCTTACTTGTATATAATATATAAGAATATCAGAGAAAATTGAGATAATGTACTGAAATTTTAAACAAACCAATACGCAGATGTTCATCAAATGCCTCCAGCGGAAGTTGTATATTCGAATTTGAAGTAAACATAGGGTAATGGTTAAACCACTCAAGATATCCCTCATCGAGAATGAGTGGCTTACATCTGTATTTAGCATGAGGATCCCACTGAGGCAAGATGAAAATAAGAAACATAATATAAGTAAAAAAATCTTAACCTTCCTTTGTACCGAGAGTATAGTTTAAAAGAGCGGAATACAACCTCCAGAATAATTTTTTGGAGACGGTGTAATGGTGAGTCTGGTTGCAGATTGGAGAAACTTGACTTTAAGTCCATCAAGACAAGATGCTCTACTTCTAAACGTTTGCTCCACTTATTCCTAGATTCAATTGGTAGCATTTCAGCTAGCTTAGCAGCACTACAACTGTCAATTTTTTTAAAAAAAAAAAAGGAAAAAAAGATTAAATTCATTTTTTTTTTTTTTAATTTTGAGGTGGTATTATTTACATGAATATTTACTCCAGATTACTAAACTTACATGGATCCCAATATTTCTTGAGGTACACTGATGCAACAGTCAAATTTAATATGGGATTCAAGAAAATCTTTTTCACTTCTCACATCAAGAATAAGAACACTTGAGGGTTTTTTTTCCAGAATTTTATAGAGCTCAATACATGTGATACTCTTTCGTTCTGAAATAAAGTCAAAATTTAACATGATTTTGATTTTAACCAACATACAGCAAACTTCATCCCCTCAAATAGGAGATGCATTTAGAAGTATGTTTATGTTCTTACCCTTTTCAGGCAATGTTTCAAGAGTAAGCACATCAGGCTGTTTCGGTTTTTCTTTCATGCTCTCCGATTTTTCTTTCAGAAGAATATTTGATTGCTCCTTGACTTTCTCCTTTTCATATCTGTGAACAAAAATTGATTGATTTTAATTACTAGGCAGCCAGATGACTAATAAAAATTTAAATGTGACATAGATAGATAGATAGATCTAACCTTTCCTTTAAGCTGCTGCTCAATTCTTCTGCAGCTTTTATGGCATATTTCATATTTCTCGACAGTAAATTCAAATCTATTTCTGGCTTTATTCGTGTGTTCTCAACTGAACGTTTTATATACCCTCCAAGACTAAGATATTTCATGAATTGAATAAAACTGTCTTCTTCATTTCCTTTTCTTTTATTATCTTTGGCATCATCAAAAAGTTTGGGAGCTGATTTCCATAATCTAAATGGTAAACATGCAAAGAATATTACAAAGAAATTTGGAATGTAAGCTAACTCATATGTCCTAACTACATACTGAGAAATATCCCTCTTCGAGAAATCTGCATCATACAGTGGTTTGAGATCCTGTAGACACTTCCCTCTCTTGAGAGGTTTTAAGGTGGGCGCTGGCATGCTGAAACTGAAAATTACATCAACAGTGATAATATTGTAAGATGTGTATTACGACTCAGGCGGGTTACATAAAGATACAATGTTCTGCGTCAGTCTTCCCAATGATCGCATAATGCTACAAGACTGGGAGACATTCTTTTGCTGGGAAGACTGCAACAGAGAGGGATGTTTTTAAAGAAACTGGCATCATAGTACATCATGGCAAAGTCACAGCGAGTCTGAATCACCAGTGAAGTGCACAGACAATCAATCAAAGTGAGTAAATTTGTGAGTTGGTTGGGCTCACGACTGCCTCATCGTCAAGCTTTAAGAAAAGTCCCTCATAAGAGTAACATGATTCAATGCAAGTGACAACACTGCGTATAATTTCCCTCTCTCGAATTGGCAAATTGCAGGCGTGACTCTGCTCGTCGGTGATTTTTAATGCCGCAAAAAATATTTTAAAGCGGTCCGTATCGCAACATACACAACAACAAAGCAAGAAACAAACCAGTAATTTGTTTACATACGTCTTGACAGGCTACGCGACCTGCACCCGCACAAATGTCAAGGGATACCGTCCGCGGCTACCGGACACCAGGGCACCCAGCTCTGCGGCCTGACATTCAGATCTGGGACGGGGTCACGCCGGATATGCACGATAATGATGAGAGCCAATAATAAAAACAATCCGCTCCTTCATCGGAGAAAGGGCATTACTGCTGCTGCTGCTGCTGCTGCTGCCATGTCGGGTGACGGCGCGCACGGGAGAGATCGTCCCGCCCACGCATCCGGATGACAAACTGCGCGCGCGCAAAACGCCCGACTGTCGTCAGCGGGCTGCAAAGACAGTTGGAACAGGTGCGCGGAAGTGACGCGATATTTCTCATCCGCCTTGGACTGATCCTGCCCCCGCGGGCCCCGGGCGCCCAGTGCGGCACACGGCTGAGCTCGGCTCGCGGCGCGGCGGTCACAAAGCTATAGCAAAGGAAGGCGGCGGCCTGGCTGGCCTCGGCCCCGAGAGAGAGACGAGAAGATATCGCTAAGCGTTAAGCAGCCGCGCCGAGCCACCCCAGAGCCAATCAATAGCGAATATGTCCGAGCACTTTGTGTGGCTCTGCGTCTTTCTGTTTTCTGTGCTGGACGCGGCCGTCAGGTCCCAGGCCTCGGTGCGTGACAAGACACAAGGTAGGTAAGCGCACTGCGCTGGGCGAGGCGAGCGAGAGCTCCGTCCTGCCTGGTCCTGCCCCCGCCCCCGCCCCCTCCCCCGCCCCCTCTCCTTCGACCGGGTGGGTGGACTGTGTTTTTGATACACTGAACGCTGCTCCGCTGCGCCCTTGTACGCTGCCGCCCTTTAAGGCTAAGGCGACTCGTAAAGCGAGGTTCGCCGCGGACGGGCCGGGTTCGTCTGTCATCTCAGTGTACGGTCCAGGGGAGTGAGGGTCGTGAGCGCGGGGCGGGAGAGGCGATGTTCCCGTCGGGGAGAGGAAGGGGGAGGGAGGGGGGCGTTTGTGTTCAAACTGCCCTGCCCAGTCCTGACCTGGGCTCTCTGGCTGGACCCCAGTAGACTCCAGCAAAGCTTTGCAGTGAGTGTTTCTGCTGCTGCACCTTAACCCCCTCCTCTGTTTATTTTACCATTCCTCCACTTTGCACTTTGTTTTTGTTTTGGGACACCCATCACTTAAGGTGTCCCAACTGAAATCACATCTCATAAGTACCAGTGCTAAGCCATACTTTTTCTCTCCTCTTTTTTTTTTCTTTTCTTTTTTTTTCCATCCCTTGTTTAGAGGGTGAGGTGCGGTAGAGTTCCCTGCTGCGTCACCATCAGCCAAGATGGCATTCCATCTGCTTGCCGGAGTTCTGTGTGTCATTGGTAACTATTAATCCACAATACTCATTAAAGTATTCAGTGCATGCTCGGCCTAACTTTTTCATACTCGTCACATATTTTCTTTGGGTTGCTGCAACGTCCATTTTTCCTATGTCGCTATTTTTGTTCTGTGTTAAAGGTTTAGATATTTTAGAAATTTATTTGCACACTTGAAAGCAGAATCTTAAGCCTGACAGTTTCCTGTAACTGTTTAAACTACTAGCTTGGTACTAATTGGAAAAAAAATGGGGTTTTTTTGTTGCTCATTTTTTTGAGAAATTTTGTGTATCCTCATCCAGTAGTCATGGGTTGGACCGATACTCTTTTTTTAAAAATTTTTTTATAAGTGCAATTCAATTAGCATTGTAGTACCTGAATATTAAGACAAGCATGCCATTTAGGTGAACTGAAAAACATTTTGCATGGCCCTCTAACATATTTTCTTTGGTTTCATTTTCATCTTTGTCCATTTTCATCAATTGTTTTGTCTATGACAAACCACATTATATTGCTTATAAAGTTATCCGTCTTGATGTGGTAGTCAGCCACCTGATTAACACTTTGACTACGTCACTCGTCACTGTGATAAGTCGTCAGTGTGTTAGTGAGCCTCAACGAGCCAGAAGCTGGGGACTTAAAAAGCGTACGGCACTCCCCGTTACCGAAAGCACACTTCGGATACAAACTCGATGCACCTCCCTACTGCTATGACCCCTCCTTGTAAATGGACTTCACTTCTGCAGCCAGCCGCCTCGTCATTCCTGAACGCAAACACAGTCCACTTGTGGTCCATCTGCATGGCCACAAGGCGCACCGCGACCGCACCACCGCAGCGTCCATTGGGACGCGATTGTGAGCTCTCTCTATGGAGACTTGGGGCGGGGCGGGGCGGGGCGGGGCGGGGCGGCTGCGCGATTGGATGATGAGGCTCTGCCCCTGGCCCTGGCGCGGGGGACCACCTTCAGGGTGCCCCCCCCCCCCCCTGTCCTAGGCCTACCCCTATCCCTATCCTCAGCGTGAGAGCAGGGCGCCCTCCTCTCAAGTCCTCAGCGATCCAATTTACACTCACCTCACCTCACCTCACCTCCACACGCCCCCCTCTCCTCCTACACGCCTTGATTCCAACCCCCGCCCCGCCCCGCGCCTGTCTCAGAACGGCCCGTGCCGGGAACAGGCCCGTGTTGCCTGATCAGTAGGCGAAAACTCCCGCGCGATCTCCGCCCACCTTCCAGGCAAGCTCTCTACGCATGAGACAACCTTTGGCTTAGTAGGCAGGCGGAGGTGCCCGTCTCCATACTCCCTGACGGCCGGGCCCGGCGAGTGGCGAGTCGAAGCCCCTCAGGGTAGGCAGTCCCGTTAAGCAGAGTCGCGGGCGGGTTGCCTACCCGCACGGCGCCCGCACCGCGGCGGCCGCGCGGCGCAAGGGACGCCTGAACCCGCGCTGAGTTTTTCAGCAGCAAGGACTGCTCCTAGTTGATGCTAGATCAGGGAGCGGAGGTCGGAGGGCCCCCCCTCTCAGTTTGTCCTAGACCTAGACCCCTTGGCTTGGGCCCTGGGCACCTAGAAGAGGCCTGTAAAGCAGTGCAGGCAGGATTGAGACGGGGGAAGAGCCTGCCGGGGGGGAGGGGGAGGGAATGCGATTGATTTTGAACTCGGAGGAGGAGGGAGGGGGGGGGGGGGAGGCGTGCTCGGTGGTTGGCTGGCCGAGTCGAGAGGCGCGCGCGTCGGGATGTTGATCTGGTGGTTGCTATGCGTTGTGACGAGGGGGGGGGGGGGTGCAGCCAGGAGGAGGCTTTCAGAGTGACCAGCATCTCAGGTCAGCCCTGCTAGTGCTGCCAGATAAGTAGACAAAAAGTTCCCACGACTACCCCTGTGCGAGGTGGACGGGTATCTCCGCCTGGCAAAAGGTAGTCCCATGTAATGTGTGGAGAGGATACGCAACCCCCATGCAGAATCACACTACTGACGTTCACCCTACACCGAACATCCACTTCCTGATCCCGAGCCGAGCTGACCCGACCGCCTGTTGTCTGTCTGTTGCAGCCTTCTTCCTCCCGAACAGCAATGTCCGCCTGCTCGTGGGCCCGACGCCTGTGGCATCGCAAGCGGTAAGTGTTGTGAACAGTGCAGCACTGACTGGTGCAGTTCAGTTGGGCCGGAATACTCACCCCTACGCGTCTCCAGACCGAGGGGGAAACAACTTTGAAATTTGTGGACACGTCGTAATTTAAAAAAAAAAATAATAATGGAAAAGTTCAGGAAACAAATAGAAAAATTCAGGAAAATCATAGCAAAAAATACAAAAAACTAAATAAAAAATTCACAAAAGTTCAGGAAAATTCGCAAAAACTTACAACAGGTGTACACCAAAATTCAGAATTGTTTCCACCCCGCTTTTGTTTTGTTTTGTTTTTATCACAACTTTTCTTCCGGCGAACTTCATTACTTCGAGTTGCCGCGCCCGCCTATCGCACCTCCTACACCCTGTACTGAATCAACAGGACGATTGTAGCCCTAACCCCCCCCCCCCCCTCTGCCCCCTTCCTCTTCTCCTTCGTATAGGCTGAGATGATCACCATGTCCAGGGCGGGCGCGCTCTCGACACCTCTTGATCTGCTACCTCCCCCCAGTGGCGTGATGGACTCGCCCGACGACCTTCCCCCCTGCTGGTCCTGGCTCCGGGCCTCCGGGCACGCCGCTGCCCCCACCCCCTCCCCCTCCCCCGAGCTGAAAAGCTCGTCAATACCGCTGGTGTTAGGCCCATGGCGGTGCAGGCGAGGCGAGGCGAGGCGGGCGCAGCGTGGCTCACGCGGGCGGGTGCAACTACTCTCCCCGCCCCCGCCACGCCCCCTCCAGCCACCCCCGACGGCTGTCGACCCCTCCCCCTCCCCCCTTCTGCCCCTCCCCTCACGCCCACACACAACACGCGAACACCATCACTTCCTTTCTCGGTCTTCCGCGGGATCGGCGCTCCGGCCGAGCCGAGCCGTGCCGCCCCGCATCTCAGCAGCCGCCCCTTCCCCAGAGGTCCCTGGAGCTACCCCGCTCGGACACTCAACTCTTGCGCCCGCTCCGCTACCGGTTTCATTCCCGTCCTGTCTACCTCAGTGCCGCCCTGCCGCGTCTACAACACCCCCGTCGCGCCGCTCCCCGCCCCGCCCCGCCCGGGCCCGGCTGCGCTGTCCTGTCGCCACCCCTTGCCGCCCGCGCCCTCCCCGGCGGCGCTAGGCGGGGCGGGGGCGCGGATCTGCACGGGCACCGGTGAGGCGGGGCGGGGCGGGGTGGGGCGGGCGCAGCAGCCTCGCTAGTCGCAGCGTCGCCTCGCCTCGCCTCGCCTCGCCTCGCCTCGCCCCGCCCGGCCTCCCCTCCGCTAGCGCCGCCAGCGCCGGGGCGCGGCGCCGCCACCACCCCCAGCCTGTGCGCGTGCGCGCGGCGGCCCGCCCCCAGCCCGCCCCCAGCCCGCCCCCAGCCCCTGGCCCGGGCCTGGTTCCAGCTCCCGGAGCGGATCGGATCGGAGGCAGCGGGCCTGCCTGGCGCTGGCCTGCTGTTCTGCTGTTCCCTGCGCCTCCATTTTGCCGAGAGGCGGTCCACCGGCCAGAGCGGGTCGGGTCGGGTCGGGTGGGCTCACCTCGCGTCGGCTGCTATCGCTCTTTTATTTTAGTTTGTTTTGTTTCTCGCGCGCGCGCCCCCCGGGTGGGGCCCCTTTCTTGTGTCATGTGCCTGGGTAGCGGGTTGGGCCCGGGCCCGCCCTGGGGCCCGCCCCCGACCCGCGCTCGGGGGCCGCGACCGCCCCCCTCGGCGCCGTGCACCCGCCGCCGCGAGCACCTCCGGCCTAGCGCCGCCCCCGCCGCCAGCACCACGCACTACCTCATCATCGACAGGTACTTGGGCGCCGTGTACAACCCCGTGCTCTTTGTGTTGCAGGACGCGACGGCGGAGCCCCTGAGGTGAGTGAGTAGGCGCATCGCATTCCCGTGCTGCCACCCCTGCCACCCCCACTCGACCACCCTCTCGCTAGCTCTTTTGCGCTCTCTCTCGCTCTGTCTCTCTCTCTCTCTCTCTCTCTCTCTCTCTCTCTCTCTCTCTCTCTCTCTCTCTCCCTCTCCCTCTCTCTCTCTCTCTCTCTCTCTCTCTCTCTCTCTCTCTCTCTCTCTCTCCCGCTCACTCTGTGCCTCGGCATCGCTCTCTCGTGTCTTTGTTTTATAATTCTGTTGAGCTTGAGACAGGGGCGTATTTTGGCATTTTGTCGCCAGTCTCCGTGCAGAGAGACGAGGCCGACAGTGGAGTCGGGACGCAGCTTCCTACTGTAGCCGGGCCGGCCGGGCCGCCCCGCGCCGAGCCACCCACAAACACCCCCACCCCCACCCCACCCCCACCGCGCACCGAGCACAGCAGTCCTCGCTCCTCTCTTCAACCCTCTGTGTGCGAGAGAGACCGACAGACAGACAGACAGACAAAGAGAGACATACAGAGGGGGGAGGCTAGCAGGGCACGAGAAGAGGTATGATCGAAAGGGATGCAGAGCGGAGAGATGTGGTACGGGCGGATGCACCCCCAACCCCCAACCCTGATGGAGACCAGTGCCCGGAATGCCCGGGATGCAGCTCCATCAAGGAGCCCCCTCTGCTTTTCTCCGGACTTCCGGTTCGAATTCCAGCCAAAGTCCCCAAGGTGGTTTCCCTGCTGAAAGGGAAACCGGAAGTCCTTAAAGGCCTGGCCCGGCCCAGTGCAAAAGTCGTAGAGTGAGGCCGGGGGGAGTGGGGGGAAAGGAGGGGGGTTACGTACATGTTTAGCGGGCAGATAAATAGGCAAAAAATCCCACGAATACACCTGTGTGAAGCGGGCGGGTATCTCCGCCTGCCTACTAGGCAAAAGGTTGTCTCATGTGCAGAGAGCTGCCTCAGACAGGTGTATTCGTGGGAAGTTTTGCCTCCCTATGTGGCAATACGGTCGGGGAGCCGGCTGGGCCGCCAGAGCGCCCCGGTGGTTAGGCAACCAGCCCGCACCTGTGCAGCGCGGCTGCCTACCCTGCAGGCGGGGGACTTACCCGCGACGTTGCGCTCGGCAATGTGCCAGGCCTACTGACCGGAAGGTGCTTGTTGGAGCCCATCAAGACCCTGTCTGTCCTCTTTAGACTAGGCTGGCGGGGCGGGGCGGGCGACAAGGAGTGGAGCTTGGCCTGCAACAAGAAATGACGTAGGTCAGGTCGAGCGCTGTCCCCTGCCGGGTGGGGCGGGGCGGGACGGGGCGGGGCGGTCCCTTGCTTATGACCTGAAGGACTCACAGGCTGTGTGAAATTGAATGTTCATTTGTACCGTGTCAGTGTCAAGCGAGTTGCTTTGTTTTTCTGTGCAGAATCGAACCAGATGATGGGCCTCCAAATTCAAATCAAATAGATATAGATGACGAATCTCAAAATCTTAAGTTTTCTCCACCCTCTTTAAATTTTTATGAATGGTATGTGAATTTCTTTTGTGAAGTCAATGTTGCTGTTGCTACCTTGTAGAGAAAATGATGTTAGAGCAGGCTATTAATGTTATATTTTTCAGCACCTTTGGAACTGCACGCACAGAAAAGGTGCTTGTACAGAATCCTAACAAGGATATATCAGTGCATCTGCTCTCCATATCAGGGACTAGTGCACATGTGCATAGTTCATTTTTTGAGGACAAGGTAAAAAGACAAACCTACAATCCATTAAGAATAAAATTTTTGAGGACTCAACACATTGTCTAAGTCATGTGATCTCTCCTCCAGGTGCTCCCACCTTTACAAAATACATCATTTCATATAGTATTTGTGGTCCGAGAGTTAGGGCCATTTGCTAGCCCTCTATTTATTCACACTTCTGAGGGGTCATATAAATTCATGGTGAGCTTTAATTTTTTAAATACACATATATATATTTTTTTTTTACACTGACAAATGTATGTGATTTTTGTGATCAAATTAGTCCGTAGCCTTGGCTGTATCCTTGTTTTTATTTTGTGGCTTTTCTTTCAAGGTTGAAGGAATAGGAGTTGAAAGTTCATTTCGCTTACAACCTATTGTGGTAGACCGATTGCCATTAAATGGCATACTCAAACAGCCAATATCTATTCACAATCCTCATCCTATAACAATTACAGTAAGTTTCTAGGTTCTATTCAGTGCTTTTCTCTGCTTTCCCCCCCTTTTCTTTTTTTTGTTGAATTAACTAACAAGACATTGTGCTTAGATTTTAGAGCTTGTTAAAAACATTGAAGAACTAAGATTGGATTTACCTTCGGGAAGAGGGCAAGGCCCTCAAACATTATGGAAAATATCTCCATACACAACAAAGACAATCATGAATGCTCATTTTAAAGCTTCCACAATTAGTAACTACACAGGTTACATAAGGTTAGTTGGATGAAAATTTGTGCTGGTACGAGGGAACAATTTCACCAACACTAACTTCTACACTTCATTTGAACAGAGTGAAAACAAGCCTGGAGGATATTTTATTTATTCCAGTTGACATATCTGTCACTCCTACCCCAGGACTGTATTTTTCACAAGATAAATTTGATTTTGGATATGGCACCTCATTGCAGGAGCCATCAAAGTTCACTTTAGACTTATATAACAGTGCCCGCAGAGTCATCAAAGTCAATGTGAGTTCCATGAAGGTGTCACAATCTGTGCTTTCTGTCTTAATTTGGATGTTGATAATGTTTATTTCTAATGATTATTTAGAACATTGAAGTAGAACCTGCCACAGAAGCTATTAAATTCACTTTTGACCCGTTGAAAGTGTTATCCAATAACACACACCCAACGTTTATTGCTTCAATTTCTCTTGATTGTAAGTTTCACAATTTTGAAAATACTCCTGGCTCTGCCTTGATTCACCTTGTAAGTTATCAAGATTATTTGAGACTGAATCGCTAATTTACTTCTGTTTGTTCTTTCCAAGGGAGTATAGCTTGTGCTGACCATCTATCTAAAGGCAGGATTATTCTGCGGTCAAAAGGGGGTCAACAAATATTATCTATACCTTTCAAAATATTTCCTCAAGAGGGCTCGTTGGCATATGATAAAATTATCACCACATTCTGGTCAGGAAATGAAGCAAGAAATGCTATGCTTATAGATTTTTGGGTGAGGAATGACTTTAAAAACCCCCTTGCAATAAGTAGAGTGGAGCTGCAACCACTTTCAGCTAAGCAAAAGACCAAGGTTAGTTCCAGTACATTCATTTCTCATGTTAGTAAGACTTTCCTTTAGCTAATATCTTTTCTGTCCAACCGAAGGCTTTGAAATTAGAACCAACCGTGGTTTCACCTGGAGAAAAGCTCACCTTGATGAAGTTAGGGAAATCTTCAACTATCAAAGGAATGTCATTTCTAGTCATATTTACTAATGTCACAGCTACCAATATTACTTTGAATAGCTATGACGGAAAGCTACATCCTGTAAGTTATACTTTTCTTTCATATTAAATGACCTTTAAATTACATTCTTGCAAACTCTTACCTCATGCACAGATATAGATTTAAATATACTTTCTTTTTTTTCAGATCATGCTGTCACTGAGACCAGATGAGGATTTAGATCTTGGTCTTGTGGGCCATGGTTGTTTCAAGGAAGGTTTCTTTGCCCTTCTTAACTTAAATCCACTCCCTATAAAAATTACTGAGTGGAAAATAACTTACAGCAAAGCTGACCTAGAACTTCTTGGTATTGATAAAGAGAAGTTTTCAACAACAAATCTTCTGGCTCGTACCAGTTTTACTGACTATGACAGATCAAATACAGTAAGTGGGAAGTAGACATTTCATTTTTAAACCAGAACTTCTAATGACTTACTATTGATATATTTCTCCTCTCTAGCAACGTATTGTTGAAGCAGGAAGCTATGCTGTATTTCGCCTCAGAGTAGAGGCCCCAAATCACAATGAAAACATTTTTGAAAATATTATGGTGTTTACTGAATATGAAGACATTAATATTCCTTTCCGAATGACTGTACTTGGTGGTTCTCTTGAGATGGTGAAAGATTCCCTATTCCTTTCAGATTGTTTCCCTGTAAGCATAAAATTTATTTTAGTCTAGCAATAGAGAGTAGACTATATTTATTTTCTTATGTAATAGGTATTAATTTGTGTGCTTTGAATTGTAGGGAAAACATTGCTTTGCTACAGTGCAAGTCCAGTCAACATTTCCAGCCTTGATGTTAGTGGAATCTGTTGTGTCTGTTCCACACTCTTCAGATCTGCGGTTTTATTTTCCTCAACTGAAACAAAACATAGCAAAGTCTATCATAAATCCTAGCACAACTTCAAGTATCGGACATTTACTATGGGGAGGGAAAGATGCTCCTGAAGACTTGATTTATGTTGATGGGTACTCAGATCCTGCAAGTGAGTATTGCCTCAATGTGGTTCATCTTTCTTGGTAGTATTGTTGAGTATTGTTTATCTTTTTGTCTTTTGTAGATACTCCATGTATGCAACTCTTACCTCTGCCTCCAAAGACAAAAGATGTTGATTTGGAAGCCATTCAGCGGAACTGGAATAGATTTCAGAAGCTAACCAGTGATGGAAAAGATCCATGGAAAAATTATACATTTCTAATGGACACATCAGGGGTGAGAAGAAAGGCATCCTTATTTCCTCTATGCTTTAATTTAATTATTGTGATAAATCTCATGTGTCTCTCTTGTTCAGGTTCGTAACTTTCCATTTGAGGTCAAAGTGCGCCTTATATGGCCTCGTTTGACCAACATCACGGATCAGATTGTTAAATTTCCTCTAACTCAAGTTGGGAACACATCCTTTTCCACAGTAGAGATAATTAACTCTGCATCATCAGCTATTCTTCTACATATTGTCCTTGAAGACGACTATCCTGGGGCAAATGACTTGATGTCTGCTCTTCCCCCCCAGCTACGTCCAACTTGTGTGGAGTGTAATGGCAAAGGAAAGAAAAACTTTGGCATTAAAACACAAGATGTGACGACCAGTGAAGAGTCTTCCCTTCTCAAGGAGGCAGGAGTGCATCCAAGAACACTCCTGCTCCTTTTGGGACCGCTGCAGTCCACAAGAGTGTTTGTGACTTTTAAGCCAGAAGAAACAGGGACGAGTAGCTCAATGTTAATTATACGAAATAGCCTAACTGTTATGGAAGTTTTGTTGCTTAAGGGGAAGGCTGCCAAACCCCAGTTTAGATTTGGCAACCAGCACCCTGGTTCCCCCATCCCACTCACTTTTGATCTTCCTGAAAAACTACTCCAGGGTTGTGAAAGTAAGTGTGCTATACAATAGATATGAGATATTGATTGTTATTAATAGCCGCTGAACATATTTGTTACAATTGTCATCATTTTTTTCCAGATGTTAGGAATGAACCACCTCCAGCTAGAGGTAATAAAAACAACATAAGTAACAATAAAGATAATGATGATTTTGAAGAAGATGAAGATCTTCTGGAAGATGAGAATGATGAGCCGTTGGAGGATTTGTATTCTGTTCCTTTCCTTACCGTGAAGCGACTGTTCACTGCCCGTAATAGTGGCAATCTTCCTATTACTGTGTCTTCTATGTCAATCAATGGATCTCCTTGTGAAGGGTATGCCCATAATTTTAGAACTTATAACAAAAATAGCAAAGATAAAATATTGATTTTAAATTCAATTTATATATGTATTTCTTCTTTATTTTTCTTTTGTAACAGGAATGGCTTCCATATAATAGATTGCCAACCATTTAGTCTTCAACCAAATGAGGGAAAACGTATTGACATAGCACATACACCTGGCTTCACCTTTTCCCGTATTAGGTCATTGTTGGAATTTCACACCAGCATGGGATTTCCTGTCAATTTTACCCTGGAGTCATTTGTACCTCCAGAATATCTGCGACCTTGCTATGCAGCAATGCCAAGACCTCGCTGGGAAGCATTTTTATTGCTTTCATCTACTTGGTATGAAGATATGCAAAGTGTCTGTAAACCTTTTCTTGAACAACTTCTTTATGATATAATCATATTTCTTACAGCATGATGATGATGCTCCTTGTTTGTGTGATGGTTGCTGCATTTCTGGACACCGATAGAATTATGCAAACATCATTTTTTAGTGCAGCCACTCTTCAGCCACTCCTAGATTTAAACATGATTGATGACAGCATGTTTGACACAAATGGTATGGTCTTGCGAGAAAAAATTTCAACCACATCAATGCAGTCAATTCTTAGATCCCAAAAGTGTACTATTATAAGCATATTTGTATACTTCTAGGAGAGGAAGAAAATGAATTGGAGACTGCTGCAAAGCTACAGCCAATACTTGATGAGACATCCTCCATTGAGGTGGAAAACAGTCCTCTGACACAAACCATCAGCTCTTCTACTGCTGGCTTACAAGTCCAAAATTTAGTTTTGGCTCAAGGTTCTTCCCAAGGACCATCTCAAGCAATGCCAAGTGGCTCTCAGGGCCCACTTGCGTATGGTCATGGCAGTTATTTACGAAATGCTCATTCACCAGGAGCATCCCAATCACAGGCATCGTCCTCACCATCCTCTTCATCTGCTTCACATCACCACCAGCAGCAGAGCCAGCAGCAGCAGCCGCCGCAGCAGCCACAGCAGCAGCATCAACACCACCACCATCACCACCCTGCCCAACAGCACCACCATCGCCACACATCCCACTCCCATTCCCACAAGTCGAAAGGGAGTAGCACATGGCTGGGATGGATAAAGAGCTTCTTCTTCTTCCCCATGTTTAAAGAAAAGTCCAAAGGGAGAAACTCTTTCATCGCAGCTGCACAAGCTGCTGCTGCGCAGGCAGCTTTTACCCAGGCCATTGAAGAAGGAGCAAAAGAGGCAAATGCTGTCACAACTGCAGCAAGTATTCAACGTGGTGGTAAAAAGAAGGGACCTAAGAGAGATCAACCCCATGAGGATTATTATGGGAGGCGACATGGACGTCAGGTATGTGGGCATTGTTATTAAACCCATGATCCTTGCATTTATAAGAGCTGTCAAAATATATTTATTGCATTGCTCCATGTAATGTAAGCTGTGTTATTCTTTCAGGGAAAACGTAGAGGAGGCAACCAAGGTGGGGGTGGGGGTGGAGGAGGGGGCGGAGGAGGGGGTGGAGGTGGTGGCGGCGGCGGGCCTGGGGGTCAAGGAGGCCCCGGAGGTGGCGGAGGTCCAGGGGGTGGCCCCGGGGGCGGTCCCGGCAGTGGCGGTGCTGGTGGCCCCGGGGGCGGCCCAGGAGGTGGTCCCGGCACCGGCGGGGGAGGAGGCAACCAGCAAAGACATCCAGGCGGGGGTGGCGGCCCCAACCAAGGCTGCCCCCTGCACGCAAAGGGATCAGGGTCCAGGCGTGACAGGAGAAATAGAAAAAATGCCAAGTGCACTTGCAATAAGCCACCAACAGTACAATCTGACATGGCACCCGTTGAGGAAATTGATGAGGTAAAATATATTTTATTTTTGATAAATTATTGTACTTTGTGTGTATGGGTTGTACATCTAAAATTTGTTTTACTTTTAGGAGGAAGATTTATCAGTATTTGAAGATCCAGTCCCTGCAGAGGACCCGGTGAATGAATTTGATCCAGACCCTTATATAGATCCTGATAGGAAAGTGGGAAAGACTGGTGTATGTGATCCTAGTCCTTACTTAGGAGCTGAAGCAGGAAAACTCTTTGACAGGGGACCAGAAGGAGATCGAGGAAAAAAGACTGATCAAGAAACCAAACGAGAGCTGGCCAATCAAAATCAGGGCCAACAAAATATTAACAACAAAGGCCCACGCTCAGGTGGCAAGAAAAGTAAAGGAAATCAAAATACAGACAGTCAGTATAACTCTCATGATCAACAGTCTCAGGGCCAACAAAAACAACGAAATCAACCTAAAGGACAGCAAAACCAGGGCCATGAACAACAAAGTCATGATCACCAAGGGCGCCAAAATCAGAACAGTGATCAACAAGGTCGACAAAACCAGGGCCATGAACAACAAGGAAGGCAGAATCAAGGTCATGATCATCAAGGTCGTCAAAATCAAGGTAATGACCATCAAGGACGTCAGAACCAGAGCCATGAACAAGGTCGTCAAAACCAAGGAAGAGATCATCAGGGACGCCAGAACCAAGGACGTGATCAGCAATCAGGAAATCAGCGAAACCAACAAGGAAACAAGAGAAACCAACAAGGAGGAAACAGACATCAGTCCCATGACCAGAGCCATGTTCGTATTGACAGCATGACTGTGCGCAACAGGAATACATGGAAGCAAGGGAAAAACAATGCAAGCAGTGCAAATACAGTTATAGAAAATAAACGCAGTAGCATTTCGGTAGGTGTAATTTAGTTTATATACTCTGATTTTTTCTAACAGGATGTCAAATTCCCTGATTACATTAAGCCTGACAAACCACTCCCAGGAAACAAATTTTTCAATAAGGCACTGTATAAAAGTTATTGTGTATCTGTTCTTAAAATATGTCACCCTAATGTGCTCTTCCTTTCTCTTTTCAGGATTCTGGTGAGTCTCTTGAACTTCCATATAAGATTAAAACATTTGACAGTACAGGAAAGAAATCTCCAGCCTCCACTAATCACAGTGCAATTGGGGAATATAAACAGTTACCGCTGTTCTCAAAATGTTAGTAAGCATAGCACTTAGTGGACCCTCTCCTTGGGCTTTGCAAGACAAAGGGTGCTGATCAGTGCTGGTGCTGGTGGTCTCATTTCCGCTGCTTTGTGCTGGATTCCCTGTCTTTTGTCTCTGTCAATTGGTATATGGGTTGGTAATTAATTGTGCTTGTAGCTTGTGGGATTTGCTGTTTGCTCAGGTAATGTCAGCCTTTCAAAGTCCCTCATGAATAAGTCACTTGCATCCAACTCGGTTTAACTTCATTTAGCTTGATGGTCCTTTGCATGCTTTAAATTACTTTTCTGATTATATTCAGATGACCTATCTGCTTTCCCCTACTGTTATTTTTAATATTATTTCTTTTTTCTACCCTTTTCTCTCTCCCTCCCCCTCTCACCCTCTCCCATTAAAAAAAAATTGCACTTATATTTTTATTGTCTTGTATTTAATTTTGTTGATCTTTACAATGGTTTCAGATTCCCATGAGCCACCACCAGCCTGTCCTCCTCCACCAATCAGGATGTGGGAAACATCATTCAGCGAAGTGGTTGCACGGGGTGAGCACACCTACTCTACTGTTACCCGTATAGGGACCCAAGCAGGCCTTGGATCTGAAACTGGGGCTAATAAAAAGAATAAGTCAGACAGCCCCTTAGTATTATCATGTACTCCTGGCAAAGATATTGTGTCCAAATCCAATACATCTGAAAATGTGTGTAATGGATCTTCAGATTCAAGGAAGCCTTCTGCGATACCCTTTGGGACAAGGGATAATGTTTTCAAAGCACCTTGTTCACCACATGATGGAGCTCATCAGTCTCCAGAACAGAAGAAGGAGCTGGGTAAGTGTTTTCAATTTAATTCAAAATTATATGACATTTTTAATCTAGCTTTGAAATTAGGTCATAGGTGGTATGTTAACGACTGCTTCTAAAAATTCAGGTCCCATTGGTCCTCGTAAGAAACAATCCGGACAGAACACTGCAATTATTGCTCCATGGACAGAAAATGGAGCGTCCAGCTTGGCACCTCAGCCCGCTTCACCTCCTGCAGTGTCATCAATATATCTTCGGGAGGGCCTTCGGGAGGGTCTGAGAGATGGTGGAATCAGTAGAGAAGACCTCAGAGAGTGTCGGAGAGAAGTTCTTAGAGATGGTATCAGAGAAGGACTTCGAGATCAATTTGAGCCTTACACAGCACCTGTATTAGATGCCAGAAAAGAAGACCAATATCCTAGGTACCAAGTGGAAAACCATTCTTCAACCACTGTACCCAATGAGTATCCAATCAACCAACCAACTCCATATGACGCTAGTTACGAACACTATCATGAGGGTCAGGGTCACTATAGGGATGGAAGAATTCCACAACAAGTGAACCAATATGAGTCTCGTCCACCTTTATATGTTGGCCCGTCATCATACAACATGAATAGAGTTCTCGGTCATCAAGCTGAACATGCAATTGAACATGCCATGGACCTGAATGGCGAACTTACCCAAGAGTCTGGTGTAGAGCAGCATGTTGAACAAAGATTTGATCAAGCATATGACCAATCCTATGACCAAACTTATGACCAATATGATCAAGCAGCTTTGAAGCAACAGGCATCACAAGTGATGGATGGTCAGCACCAGATGGATATGCTGATGCAACAATTCCAGCACCAGTCGATCCAATCACACCCCTCTTATTCCCAAGTTCATCCCCTGCAAATTCAGCAGCAACGGCAAATCTCACAAACGCATCTCCAACAACAACTTCCCATGCATGTATACCAACCGCAACAACTTGCTACTCAAGGGCAAGCTGTTGTCTTGATTGGTAACCAGAGAAATGTAAGCAGCCCTGTTTTCACCTATGCTCTATTATTAAATTTATCATTCTTGTTACTATTTTTCTTAAATGATTATTTTTTATGTCACTGTTGCAGATTATTGGTGACGGGAGCCATCCTGGCATGTACCTTCCAGGTCACATTTGGCTTGAACAGCAGGCAGCCCAGAGTCAACAGTTGCCCCAACAGCAACAAATTCCTCATCAAATAACACAAATATCTCAGAACATAGCTCATCACCTACCACAGGGAATTCCCCAGCACTCCCCTAAACCGATACCAATGCCTCAACAGTATTCACAGCACCAATACTCTCAGCCACCGACAGTGTCACCACAAGCACAAACTCTAGCACAGCAGATGCAACAGTTTCATCTACAGCAACAGCAGCTTTCGCAATCCCAGACCCAACAACTCCATCAGCTGCAGCCTCAACAACCACCATCGTCTCAGCAGCTAGCCCAGCAGCAGCAGCTTCGCCTGCTCCAAGAAGAGCGTGAGCGAGAACACGAGAGGGAACTTGGGCGTGAGAGAGAAAGAGAGCGAGAGAGAGAACGACTTTCGAGCTCTTCACGAGGCACTCTAGAGGACGAGAACCAACCATCTGGCCGATTACCAGGTAAGCTATGACGCTCATAGCAACGCGTCCAAATTAGGTCATCTTTGGGGTAGGGCTCCCAACTTTGTGGAGAACCGGGTAACCCGGGTAGGAACAGGATCGTCGGTTACGTTATGTAACGTGTTTCTGGTGCTCCTGCAGATGGGTGGCAGCGCGTGGGCTCGCCCTGGGAGAACAAGACCCACTCCTTGCCCCCCGGCACCGGGCCCGGCACCCCCAGCCCGAGTCCCGCCCCCGCCCCCGCTCCCGCCCCTGCGCCGGTGCGGCCGCCCTCCAAGGGCACGGAGGTCTCCAGGGAGGCGGGCGCGGGCGCGGGCGGGGAGATGAACCCCTCGCGCAGCGGGCCGGGGCCGGGCCCGGGCAGCGGCTCCGTCTGGGGCGCCGTCGGCGAGTCCTGGTCCTCGGAGGCCGCGGCCGCGGGTGCGCCCGCCGCAGTCGCTCCCCCGGGAGCCCCCGGCAGGCCCGCCCCCGCCGCCGCCCCCGCCCCCGCCGCCCCCAGGGCGTCCTCCGCCACCCCCAGCTCCACGCCGACCAGTGCCTCAGTGGGCACCCCGGTCGTGACCCCGGTCGGCACGCCCGTGGGCACCCCGAGCACGACGTGCCTCTCGACCACCTCGACCAGCATCTGGTCCAGCGACTCCCTCATGGGCATCAGCCGGCCCTACGCCAGGGAGCGCACCAACTCGAGCGGCCAGAGTGTCAGCCAGTGCCCGGAAGTAAGCTATCGTGTAGCATGCGCCTGCCTGCCTGCCTGTTTATTGTGTGTCCCTCCTCTTTCCAAAGAAACATTTACTTCATAGATTTATTCTTATTGCAGGAGAACACATTTGATCCATTCCGGTCCCGTACCATTAGCAACATCTGGAGCACTCAAGCCAACAGAAAGTAACTACATAGCACCTATGGATTGAGATCACCAGACACAACTTGTTAGATTTTGAAGACTGGATTGTTAGAACAGCTGACGATACTTCAGGAAGACTGTCAAAGGTGTATGGGTTCAGACATTTTCTGTTTTGACTTGTCACCCTTGTCCAGTACTTTTGAAAAAGGAAATAGAAGCATTTCTTGTGATGTGAAAAGGTGATATGTTCAAGAGGACTTTTAAAACTTTCTGTAGATTTTCAATACAAACTCCATTAACCAGTAATACATCTCACTTAAGACAGTGTGTTGGTACAAAATATGAAGCCTATTGTCCACAATATTCAATTTGTTGACATATTATTTTCCTTGTAAATGTCTTTGTGATACTGTTTTGTGTTAGGAAAAAATTATTGTAAGAGTAGATCTTATCATAAAAATCTTATATTTATGTATTTGTCTTCCTCTTAATGTATATTCTTGATGTTTTTTATATTTCTACTTTCAGGAAGGAATAGTCTCTTTCTTGTATGATTCAACTGCTTATCCTGCCTGTGTTGTAAAAAAATTTTCCTGTTTAATTTTATTTATTTTTTTCCCATGAACATTTGTGTAAAGAAAATGTCTTAATGGAATTAAGTCCATTAAAATTTTGTAAGTTGGTGGTCACTTCATGTCTCATGTCCTTTATTGCGAATAGTTTGCAAGTATTTTTATTTTGTTGACTGCCATTGCAATGTTTTTTGTTGTTTTCTCTTTTTGTGAAGATTGATTCTGTGATTTTTATTTTAGTACTCGATGTAAGTTTAGTTGACTTTTTTTTCCTTTGAACTTGAACAAAAAGTGGTTGTGAGACCCCTCTGCAGTCAGTTAGATCTTCAATGTGATTTTCTTTGAGGTGTTAGTGTGTAAGTATCATTATTTCAGTTTATAAATTAAGTATTAATTTTAAAAAAAATTGTTCTAAAACTAAGTATGCTTAACTGATTAAAATTACCTTTCATTTGAAACTTCAGCACTTCTGTTGCTATTGACTGAATTGCAGAACTACTATTTGTTTTCATTGCATGTACAATATGTATTATTACTCTAGTGAGATACTCATCCAAACAACACCTGTGATTATAATATTTTCATTGGTTTATGTTTAGTTGTGATTTATTTTGAAAGTTGGAACAACCCAATGATGGCCTGGTTTTGTTATCTGGCAAGAGCTTGGATGGGGTGTATTGTGGATGTGTGGGTACAATAATAATTTGACTTCTTTAGAAACATTTCTTGGATGTCCATTTGATTTTTAAAAAGTTTGACCTTGTGCCCATTTTAATACCTGATTTTCCATGTGTGGGGTCAGTTCCCTGTAGATCAATAGAATGTTGCATGCCAATTTGTACTGTTAGGCTCACAATGTATCATAAGAATTGTTGTATTCTACTGAAGTGTTAAGATAACTGCATAGCTAAAGTGGACACCCAGAGACGGCCTATAAAAGATTCTGAGCACCACCTTAGGTTTGTTAGATTATCAGAAACATTGGATTTATTAATGGTACCACTTCATTCATTTATTATTATCTATACATACGCATTCTTTTCTATCTCACATCTTCTCCCCATCCCTTTTGTCATTTTGCATACACAGTTAAGCTTTTGGTGTCCAAACATTTCTTGTAGATTTAAAGAGTTTGTTTCTGTTCCTGTTAAACGTAGTTTTATTTTCTTTCAGCTTGAGTGTGATTTAAATATTGTAATGAAAAAAAATCATTCATTTGGAGTAATAGACCCAACTCAATTTTTTTTATATTTTTTTTTTTATATGTGAGGACAGTCATAATGAAACATCTTGCTTTTTCTGTGTTATGGAATTTTAATTCAGGTTAATAAGAAAATTCATTTTAGCTCAGTATAAAAACATTATCTGAAGCAAATTGTGCAATAACAAATGTTAGGAGCGGAGTCCTTATTTTATATGGCTTGGAAGTCCCATTGATTGCATTGGTTGCTTGTTGAAAATTTGAACTGAAAGGTGTTAAAACATATCTAATCAACAAAAATTAAAAAAGTGCTTGAGCAAGCTGCTCTCATTCTTTTCATGGTAACACAAGCCAGTAACTTTTTAAGTGCAGAAAGGTAGAGATGTTTCATTTGATGAATATGTTAGTTTCGTTCAAGTCAAGGAGACAGATCTCTGAAATGTTGTAAGAAGCATTCATTGATATGTTTATTATTTATACACACCTCCAACAGGTGAATAAAATCTGGTTTCTTCATTGAACCCTTAGGGCCAACCACATTTATGGTTGTCTATATCATGTACCTGCTGGAACAAGGAAGACTTTCCGATGTTCCTCATAAAATTTTGCCAAAACAAGGTCAAATTTGTGCTGTAGTCATTTTGAGCACATGCTTGGTTAATTTAATTTGACAGAAGATTTGGCAAATAATTTTTAATTTAATGTGGCATTACCAAAGAACTTCCCTTATTGGTCTCTCTTTCAATACATATTGCTCAACATTTGTTCGGCAGTCATTATCATTAATCTTTGTGTCAATGTGTATCTGTAATAAAGGATGAAAGCCAAATAAAAATTGAACAAAGGTAGTGTAATGCAGTGGTCCCATTTTATTAACCTTCTTGTTCTTTAGTTGTTGAGTCTACTTTTAATGTCTAAATTGAACAACCACTAAACTTCAGATGTACATAGCCCGGGTATCCCTGTAATGCGGTTGCACAGAAAGGACAAAGTGCTTGATATCCACTCAACCCATGAGGCAGCGGAGTTCTAGCCCAAAACCTAAAACAGTAGCAAAAATTTTTTTTCCTTTTCTAAACGTCAATATTAAATAATTAGCTAAAAAGCATACTTCACGGTCTTTTCAGTTGCTATATGTCCACATGGAATAAATGCAAAGAGTTCTGGAGTGTGTGAATCATTTACATCATCCACATAAAAGGAAAACTCCATACCCATACATAAATTTTGGCAGGGGCCAGCCTGAAAGAAATGTGTGAAAGGCACTTAAAAACTTATGAATAATATTTTGTTTAAGATTAATATTGAGCACATAGTTCAAAACAAATATAAATCTTTATGTTGACGGACCACTTTACAAGAGGGACAAACTTTAGCGAGTGTTCTTTCTCCATGAACATGACCACAGTTTAAATAGATATATGGATGTCTCTTGTTAGCTCCTTCCACTTTTTCAGGTGTACAATTATTCCTTGGAATCACTAATTCAAAGCCCTCAGAAGAAAGCTCATTTATTGACTTATTAAGTTTATTAAATATTTTTTCAACAAAACCTTTGTTCTGTAAAACCAAAAGAGAAAAGAATAATCAAAACTGTAAACACTTCAAGAAAAACAAAATGAGACTAACACAAATACTTACAACACATTTCTTTAAACCTGCTGCTGATCTCCACAGGAGCGTTGCACCACATAAATCGATTAAAGAACCATCTCTTAAAAAATTAGTTGAGGTCTCAATCTGAAAAAAGATTTAATTGGTAACCTCCTTAAATGAAAAATAAAGGTCACAAACTAGGACTCACTTCTCTTCCTTTCTCTTGTGATGACCGTGGACCTCGTACAGAGAGAATGTTGCCACAAACAGAGACTTCTCTCCAAACGCCAGATTGTAGCTCACCTCCACAAAATGACCCCTCTGGATTACTTAACAAAACTCCATTTGTTGTTAAAGCATCAACATTTACATCACTACCCTTCTTCCATTTCACTGCCTTCTCCTTGGAAACAAAAAAAAAAAAATAGTCTCCTCACAGAAACAAGTAGAGATAAAGGAGAAGGAAATTAATCTTATTTCTATACTTACACCTACAACAATTTTTCTGTTCGAATTAAAGGCAGAAGCATATATTCGCACATTGCTTTTGTCAACTCTATTAGCGAGAACTCTGCACGCATATTTAGAAACACTACTCGTAAGTGGTTTTCCTTTTCCCTCAGTACATTTACCAACCACAACTACATCAAGATTTTTATCATAAGCTCTCCCAATCTGTTAAAATAGGTCAATTTGCAGCTTAGTGATATAATATAATGTTTGGTGATCTACAATATTAGTGGATACAGTGAAACAGTAACCTGAAACATATCATACTCCTCATCGGAAGAGTATTCAACAAAAATACTTTCATCCTCTGAAAAAGTATACAGAATCAAATGCTTCTCAGTGTCTTGTGTATACTGTAAAAATTACAAAAAGAAAAAGATGAGAATATTTAAAGAAATTTTTAATGTTTAATAGTTAAAAAGGAAGCACTCATTAAATTAAAAACATTTGTTCATTTAATGTTACATCTAGGATTTCTGTGGAGGCCATGAGATGAGTGGCAGATGCTTGCTTCAACCCGTTTGGTTTGTCACGGCGCACCAAAAACCACTTAGAACACCTACGGCCTCTGTCTCCAGCAGGCAGGCGACCATTACAACTACATTTAGGAAAGGATAAAAATATGAGGAGATAATTTATTAATTAATTTCATATTCTATTAATAATAGTGGTCTCACCCAAGCAAAAACAATCCTCCATACGTTTCTTCAAGATCAAAACCCGATTCTGTCTGACAGTGACCAAGTCCTTCATATGTTTCTGCATAGCCAGTGCTAGATATTGTCTGATGACCACTTCTATATTTTATTTATAAGAAACAGTTACTACAGCTAGAAATTGGTTTTGCAAGAACCATCCAAAATTTTGTTGTAAGATCAGAATAGAACATACTTGGAGCATCCTGCACTCTGTTGTGATCCAACAGCTTTAGCTTTGTTCTTGGTGCTGTCCATATCTTTATGTCATGGGGAATAAGTCAATGTTTCATTATAACTTTGATTTCATGTTTCATTTTGATGATCATTTTCTTTCATAACAATGTGGATTTTAAGGTTTGACTTTTCCCCCTTTCCCAACTTCCCGGCACCAGCCTCTGCGCGGATGAAAAATTCGGCATGCCAAAACGATCACTGTAGGCGAGTTTCTCCAGGGCTAAGTTCACATTAAGGAAGGAAAATAAAGATTTCCAGAGGATGGTAGTAATGAGAACATTTATTGAAATTTCATATAAAAATTGTGAAAGTAATAATTGCTGTTGGCTAATCCATTTTCTTAACTTTCAAATAAGACTCAGCCCCAGAAGCACATACTTAAAGTGGAGTCCTAGAAGACTCTCAACTATCAGTAGCATTTGGCAGCGTCATTGAGCCACTTTGGAATGATGAACGCAGTAACGGATTAGTTTAGGAAATACAAAATATAGCAAAGTTGTACAAGTCCATGATGCTAGGTTAAAAATTTTGGAAAACATCTCACAAACAACTGTACAAATTAGAAAAAAAGTTTCAACGCAAATCCAAACAAACCAAAACGTTTTGAAACAGAAAGCAAATTAACCAAGTATATTATGCTTAATTTGAATGTGTGCAGTCACTTTACTTCGATTATACAATGTTTATTATTTCATCTTCTAATGGGAAAACATTTAAACTGCTTCTCAAACCTACATAGAATAATATTTCCAGGATATTTCCCAGAATAACATATCTACGGAGGAAATTACTTGAAATTTGCAAATTTACAATTTGAACAGGGGAACCCTGTTTGTTGAAGGAAGGAACAGTCATCACACATGGATTGCAATAAATATAAAAGAACACTTGGCTTTAACTTGGTAAGAGCACTTTAGTACAAGTAACATAAGAGGATCATGTTGCACTCAAATCATTTTGTGAGATAAAAAAAAAAAATTCTCAAGTCCAAAACATAAATAAGTTGCTATGATTTCTGAGATATTTTCAACACAAGTCAAGAATATGAACATGGGCTCTTAGTTTGTCAAGGAACATTTTAGTCCAACCCAGTTCTTCTCTTATTATTCTTGCCAAGAGGTTCTCTGCCCACTTAAAAAGCTAGAGTAATCACCACAAGATAACAAACGAGATCTCAACAAAAATAAATAAAATGAACACATGAGGTCTGTAACTTCATTTAAAAGATTTTTCATGTAAATATGTTTTAATTTTTTGAAGTAATTCCTTTTTGACAGTGTCTGGAACCAGAGCTGCAAACAAACACAACAGACCAGGATATAGTTGTGTGAATAAAATAAACTCCATTTCTGTGAGTAAAGAAAGATAAATCAATAAGGGTGTTAAAGATACCTCTTCCTTTGGGGGTTACTTCTTCTACAATTTCATCAACTGTGACATTATTTACTCCTTTTTCTCTAATGGCATCTCTACAAAGCACTCTCAGTTCATCTCGCCACCCACACTCAATCAATCTCCGACGCAACAGTTCCTTAAATCTGAAAGAGTACAAGTCGTATGTTGGTAGATAGACGATAATAAGGAAATTTATAGTTTTCCATTAAGAGAAAAGATGCTTGGTGACAATAAAAACTGGACATACTCAAGAAAAAAATTACATATTTGCTTACTTTTCCTTGTCGCCTTCTATAGTAAGGTGCTGATTGACAGCTCTCTTACTGATAACTTTCTTTTCCTTACCATCATGGTTCTGATGATCAAGGCTAGACAGAGAAACGAAAATGTTATATAAAAGTACTTAAACTAAAACTGAGAAATGAGCTCTTTTGGGGAAGAGTACAACACAAAACAATAACAAGAAAACTACAATTTTTTTTTGTTACCTTGATTCAATCACCTTTCGTCGTTCGGAAAAGCGAGACATTTTAGGCGAATAATTGCAGCAAGTAATTGCAGTAATCAAAACAAATCTTTTCAGTTGGTTCGCAGGTTATGAATGTCCACTGGTGCGCGGCGCGTCGGCGCAACTCATCGAAATTTTTCATATTTGGGTGAGATCGTGTTTCCCCCTTTTCCCGCTAAATTTGTCTGCTTTCTAAATGGCACTTTGGGGTTTCCCCGGTGACTGCGGCGGTCCCAGTAGGAGTGGGAAGGAGAAGGGCTTTGGCCCTTCGTTTGCCCAGACCAGACAGAATGACAGAACAACTGTCTCCCGAGGCGCTCTTCCAATTCGCGAGAAAAGTGTCATTCCCGGGAGTTATTCGACCATCCTTTATACCAGGTATTCGCATAATACACAAACAGCAATACACCGTGACTAGGAACAGATTACTAGTGGAAATTAATCGAAGTTCAACGAAATTCTATAATCGAGGGTCGGAATAAAACAAAACACGAAGGTTCAAGCCTATTTCCCCGTCTTGATCGCCATAAATATATCGTAGGGACGCCCTACTCGGCGGCCGGCGATGCGGCGCAGCGGGCCGCGCGGCGGGACGTGCAGCGCGCGTGGCAGGCGCTGCTGCCCGCCATGTCCGCGGAGGACGCCCGCCACGTGATGCAGGCCGTGGTGCAGGACGCCCTCGACCTCAGGAGCTGGGTGAGCGAGGGAGTGGCTCGCAAGCGTCTTTGGCCGGCCCTGGCGCCGGCGCCTGTGAGCGGGAGCGGGACGGGATCGCGCGCAAGTTGTAGGGCAGGGTGAACACCCCATGCGCCCCCGGTCGCCGTCCTGCTCCACGCACTCGTTGGCCTGTAGCAGGGCGCGAACCGAATAGGGAAGTTCGCGTTTCGTCAAGAGACTGTGCCAGGAAACGTGACACGACGCGTGACGTTAGTGTTTCCAGAGCACTAGCACTAATCTCCCTTTATGTAGGAAAACTCCCTGTAAACTGCAGGAGGTGGAGGCGGCCAGCGAGCGGCGCCTGGACGCGGCCCTGGCGCTGGCGGAGGCGCGCGCGGAGGCGGCGCAGGCTCGCCTGGAGCGCCGCCTGGAGGACAACTGGAGGCCACTGCAGGCCGCGGCGCAGCGGCGGCTCGTCGCCCTGGAGCTCTGCAGGGAGAGGAGTAGGCTTTGCGTCTGCTGCACTCACCTAGAAAAATTAAAGGTGGAAGCTAACCGCCCCGATGTCCGTGGTCATGGAAATCAGACTTGCGGAAGATGAAGCCCGGCGCTGAGTGCAAGGCGGCGTGCCGGGGCCGAGGCCGGGCCGGGGGAGGCCCGCGGGCCCCAGGGTGGCCGCCGCCCTCGCTGTGTGACCGCTACACGCGCTGGGACGAGGACGGGCTGCGCGCCCTGCACCAGCTCTTCAAGCAGCAGCGCCTGCGGGCGGCCGAGGCCGGCGCGGCCTTCGTCCCGCTCAGGCGCCGCCGCCGCCTCCGCCAGCAGGAGGACAAGCTGGGCCAGCCGGTGAGCACGAGGAGGAGGCCTTCAAAGCGCCACGAGGTCGCCCACGGCGGCTCTGAGAGCGCCTCGCGGTAGCCCGGGGCGGCTCTGAGAGCGCCTCGCGGTAGCCCGGGCGGCTCTGAGAGCGCCTCGCGGTAGCCCGGGGCGGCTCTGAGAGCGCCTCGAGGTCGTCCAGGGCGGCTCTGAGAGCGCCTCGCCCCACATCTCCTGCCTCTCTCTGCGCTGGGCGGCGCCGGGGCAGGCGGACCTGGGCGCGCTGTTCTCCCGCGCGGGCGCGCCCCTGGAGGCCGGGGTGCTGCTGCAGTCCGCACTGCGGGGCCGCGCCGCGCAGGCGCACATGTGGGAGGAGCTGACGCGCCAGCGGGACGCCGTCGAGGAGGTCATGGACCCGCTCGGGCCCGGGCCGCTGTCCGCCCCCCAGGCTCGCGGGCCCACGGCGCGCCCGCCCACCCCAAGGCTGTACCACGAGCGGCGCCAGGAGGTGCGCTGCGCGCGGCTGCGCGTCACCACTCACTTTACGTCTCACTTCACTTCTCACTTGACTTCTCATTTCTCTGCTCCCTCACTGCCCGCCCACAGCCCACGCCCCAGCTGTTCGCGCAGCTCCAGGACATTGGTCTGGCGGACGTCGTCGAGGCCATCACGGAGAGGATCATGCTGCTGCGCATGCAGGGCCCCGAGGCCGCGCGCGCCTCCCCGAGCACCACCCGCAGCGAGGTGGGCGTGGGCGGCGCGCTGTAGGGCGCCCGCCCTTACCTCTGCACGACCCTGACGTCTACGGGAAAACTGTTTTTATAATCTGACTCGAAAAAATAAATGTAGTATTTGACTGATATCATGGCGTTGTATGCACTTCCCCTGGCCAAAATTGGTGGAATGTTGTCGTAGAGCGTATTAACTTTTACAGGAACCCGGCCCAAAACGTGGACTCGCAGGGTTTGGCGCGGACGGGGTGGGGCAACAGGGGGACGAGCGAGGGGAGGGTTATGGGAAGGAACAGCAGGGCTTGGCAATGGAGGAGAAGGGACACCTGCAAGAAACGGCAGTGGGAGATGAGGGTATGGGGCAGCACGCGGACGAGGGTGGCGAGGACGTGGACGAAGAGGATCCTCTGTCCTGGCCGCTGGGGCCGGGGACGGGTGACGTCTGCTTCCCGCACGACATGCAGGACGTGGCGGTGGACTCGGGACGACAGAGTCCTACACCGGCGGCCCCGGAGCCCCTGGCAGGTGGGCGGCACCTCGTCCCGCGCGACGCGCCCGTCCGGCGGGTGGCCTACCCACGCGTGCCCGCGCCCGTGCCAACGTGTCGGTGACCTTGGTCTCGGGGCGCGAGCGCGCGAGCTCGCCAGGTCATCTCGTGTTCGTTCCAGGCGCCGGGGCCACCCGGGGACCACAGCACGCAGACCGCGCCGCCAGCCCTCACGAGCCGGACCCGGCTGGCTGAGGCCAAGTAGTCTCATGTGAGACTCGCTGAGGGCCTCGCTCCCGAGGGAGAGGACACGGACGTCGATGGAAACAATGGTGAAGCATGAAGTAAAAGTACAAAAGGTCAACGTGAAAAAATGCAATAATTTATTGATAACAAAATCAAAATATATATATAAAATTTAATGTATGAGTCATGATTTCTCCCTCCTAAAGATCTGACAAATCAGAATAAATGGGATTCTCAAGTCTGAAAGAATTTGTTGGAACATTATTGTCATTGTCTGAAGATACATTATCACTGTCAAAAATCTTTTCTATTGGGGCTTTTCCTCTTAATTTCTTTTGGTAGGTGTTGAATGTTTTTAACATATCCTTGGTGAGAGCTTTATCTTCAGGTGAAGCAGCTACCACCTTTTAAAGCAAAAGGAGGAAGTTAAACACTAGTGTCAGGTAAACAAGATAGATCAAAAGCAATTTTTCAATTACAAAACATTACCATAAAGCTGCAAGATGGTGATGGTTCACTAATTTCTCTTTTAATATTAACTTCTGGCTCCAATATCATTTTTCTCTTTCTTTTCCAATTTTTTGGTTCAGGCTGATTTTTCTTCTCTTCTTTCTTCAAATCTCTTTCGGGTGCCATACAAATCTTTACACCTAGTTTCTGTCTTCCCAGCACAAAGCCACTGGAGAGAAAAAAAAAATCAATACTCCAAGTTCAAACAGAAAATCATACTGGAAAATCAAGGCAAAAATATTTTGAGTTCAAAATAGATACCTTTCATTTTCTAGAGTAAATATTATATCCATGTCAGACCGACTGCATGACGTGCGGCACATTAGTTTATAATTTATTAGACTATATGTTGAATTCTCTGGCTGTTGAAGAGGCACCAGAACACTCCTCCTCTCTGAGTCTTTATTTATTTCATGTTTAGAATTTTGATTGACACTAATAATTACATGGTCTATAAATTCTTCATGGCCTATAATTGCAAAGATTTAATTTTAAAAAGTATATTTTTAGGTTCTTTTGTTCATTACTGCACCAGAACTAACTGACCTGCATTCCAATGATTGTCCTTATCTCTATGCACTACACACCGTTTCACTGCTTCTTGAAAACGGTTTGGATCATTGTACACTAAGACAGCTCGAATAAATATATTTTTACAGTTCATGAAATTTGATTGAAAATTCCAGCTAATTTTCACTGGTACCATTTTTACTGGTTCCACAAATATTTTTTTCAGAGAAGTAGAATACTGTAAAGTAACAGATGGATGCAACTCAAATAATATAAAAACAAGTAGCTTAAACTCTTGACAGGCTTAGATAGTTTAAAAGTAATACCTTTAAATATGATGACTCCTCTACAGTGACTGTAAAGGAACACTCGCCAGAGAAGTCATCAGTGGGTGGAAGCATACCCGTGGCACTAGCTGCTGCACATGCCTGCTCATCTGTCTGAGCCATATGTAAAGCAGCTGCAATGTTAAGTGAGGAATCTGGACATTGCTGTAATTCAGAAGAATGTCAGTGACATTTGCTTTGGGTGCCTTAACTGCCTTAACCATAGACACTAACCTCCACCTGCCCTCCTAGAAGATGAGCCACACCCTCGAGCACGCCGTCTTCTTTCCTGGATATGGACAAAATATTTATTAATCTAGTAAGTAAAAAGATACAACCAAGTTCAATATTGAGATGTTGCAACAGGCAACAGGTGCCCAAAGGCTGAAGGCCGTGGGAGGGGAGAGGGGAGCAAACCATCACAGTAAACTACAAGGTTTTCTTGGGTGAAATATCTCTATGAGTTGAAGAACGAGGTAAAAGAACACTCACAGTAAGTCTTCGAGCAAATCAGAGCCGATAATATCAGACTCCTGGGAACTCATTGTTGGGCCGGGACAACTAGCTTTGGCTTCCCTCCCGCTCACTTCACGAATATCTTCGGCTTCCCCCGGATTCCCGACCAGAACCAGATGGGGAATCACCGAACGACGGAGCGGAAATATAGAAGGCACATAAGCTTATTTTCAGAGCAGCTGCTGTATTTCCAGTTTTGCAGTACGATATTCCCACGATTCATGAAGTGTCAATCTGCTGCTATTGTTTAGACCGCGAGAGCCGTGAAATTTGGTACCTGTTATATGCCGGTGTTGAATTGCTGAGCCATGGGGTGCTGCTGGGGTAGTTGTAAAGAGGACAGTTCATCTCAGGTAGTTTTTGTATTTTAATGGTTACTGTCTTGTTATGTTGACTCACCTTACTTAGGGTTAGATTCACGGGGTGGGCGTCAGCATAAGATTTCTCTTTATCGCTGAAGTTATCTCTGAGGCATGATTTTAAATTGTCGTTTCCGGATTGCGCGGATTCTTCCACACTAAATTCCCTGAAATTTAATACCGGCCGTTTTTCTCCGAAATTGGCAGGGCGGAGAAGCAGGTGAAAGAACTCACTTACTGGTAGATCCAGTCAGCAACAACACTCCAGCTCAGAGAGCCAACAGGTACTGAAAAACATTCCTTATAGGGCCTTTGTTACTCGGTGTGTTGACATTAACATGTGTGTAACTTTGTAATTATTTAGTGATGACTTCATCTCCCGATATCCAAACTCAGTGCCCAAGAAGACTGATGAACAATCAGCGTTGAGCAGGATACTACAAGAAACAGCCACGTAAGGATATTTTACTTGTCATAATTACCTTACTGCCCTGTTCTTTTTTCATTTCAATCCTAAATCATTTGATTTATTTCTATTTCAGTAATGTTATTGATGTTGCTGCTTTGGACTCCCATAATTTGGAACAACATGAATACAAAGAGCGAACTAAGCAATACCAACAACGATTAATGCAAGGATCGGGTCAGCGTTGGAATTTGAGTGCACCATCTCTTTTAGTTGATATACCAATGCCGGAGAAGGTACTTGCAGCTTTGCCTCTCAGCTTTGCTGACATGGACCTGGTAAGTAAATCAGATTTAAACAGATGTGTTAAGTGTTTTCAGTAGTTAAATACATCTTTCTTTTTAAAACCAGATTTCAACAACAGTTCATCATGCCAACTTGGCACTAGAAGAACTAAAAGTTGAACACAAAGAAGACCTTGTTGTTCCCTTTAGAATCCCATGACTTCCTTATTGATTTGTTATTTTGGTATGTTCCTTTGTTTCATAATGGATGTGTAGGTGTTGTTTCTCTGCTTCATATGTTGGAGACATTTATATTTACATATATATTTTATAAAGTAAATCAGGCCATAAATTTTACTACCTGTGTAAATAATATTAGCTATCAGTCATACTCATATGTGATATTTTTAGGATGAATAGTGTGTGGGTTCTGTTGGGAAATCATATAACTTGGTCTCCTCTCCACATGACTGACTAATGTTACTTCTTAATATTTGAAAAGTGTAAGGTCTCCTACTTTTCCTGAAGTCTCTCCCATAATTTGAAAACTCTTTTTAGTATTACGACAAACTTGTATCCTGTCTTTTAGATAAAACACAAATTTCTCATTTATTAGATTTATTAATGAACTATAATTGGTGGAACTTTGGAATTTAGGTAAGGGCTGTTGGCTGTGTACACATTCAAGGAAATTAGACATTGCAAAGGGGCATTGTTCTTGACAACTTATCATAGTTCAAGAAAGATACTTTTTCATCTAGTTGTTTCTGGTCGTAGTCTGCATGACTTCTACTAAATTTGGTTTGAATTTGACCATATTTATGGTATGATATTTTTTATCAATTTTTTTAAAAGTAGAGATTGTAACATAGTTGGCAACATCAGGATGGTAATAAAAACAATTGTCAGCCAATCATTTCATTCATTAATATCCTTAAGAAATTTTATAGGTGTAATGCACAAATGAACCTTCACTTAAAATTATTTCTACACTTAAGACGTGCTATTACTCGTGGGTAAATCATTCACAGTAGTGGCTATTATTGTCTCCAACACATTCTTATTAGTGGCAGGAGATGCATGGAAGAAGTATAACATAAATCCTGCAGCTAAAATAACGTGGAGCACAAGAACAACTCCCAGAACAACATACCGCCGAGTCTGTATTTGAGAAATTGCAGGCCAAATAGAAGTCACCAAAACAGTTGCAGAAAGTCCAGCCCCGGTCAAGGCCAGGAACCACTGCAGCCATGATAGTTGGATCACCCAAAATATTGATACAGGAATATAAACTGTCAATGAGTATCCATAGAGGCATAGAAGATCAAGGAAGGAGAGACGATGCTGCAAGAAAAAAAAAGTTTTACATACAGTGAAGAACCATACTTCCTTTACCCATTACTGAAATAGTAATTGCATAGTTTTCCCCTTGTATGACGTTTCAGTAATGACTTGAGTCATTTTTTCATTACTTACCTCCTCTGGGACCATCCATTGCAGCACACCCCATAGACCGAGGGGAACAATCCATGCGTAGCTGTATATGGCAGTGGCAGAAAGTGTCACAGCATGAAAGTCATATTTCCAATGGTAGTTTGCATCAGCTCCAGCTTGTAAGTAGTTGGCAAGATTTCCAGAGATGGCAATTGAAAAAACTAATGTTGTGCAAATCCAAAATGGACCATACAAGTCTGGCTTTCCGTTGACATGATGCTGTAGAAAAGTTTTTGGATAGGGAACAACTGCTCCATACAGACGACTCAAAACTTGGTCAGTGTCTATGTCAAAGAGTTTCTGAAAAAAGTTGAACGACCAAAACTGAGTTTTGGGTGCAGAATTTTGGTCTAAGAGATTTTCAGACGTTTTGCTTTGACTGGTTGTCATTTCAGAGTCAGACTCAATATCGAGTAAGGCAGACGTCGTCATCGTCCCGTGCGGAATGTCTTGAAAGTCAAGATGTCGGTCCATCTTTTATAGCAGTAGCAGAACTTAGCAGAATCGGTGAGGTTATGCGCTTAAAACTGCTCCAGTTTTCTTTATCTTGTATAAAATACGTTGAAAATTCAACTGTTAGATGGAAAATCGTAGAATTCTGGGCGAGCTCTGCCTTTTTCACATCACGTCGCGTCACATAAAGGCAGATATTGGAAAACAACAGTTGCTGACTGTGGTGTTGTCAAAACTTTACTAGACCCCCTGCCAGCCATGTTTGGCAACACCAACACGTGAGACTGGTGAGACCTTTGTATGATTGAACTAGCTTCCTCTCAACAAAACAACACAAATTTGTAGATTGAAGAACGAAGAAAAATTCTGCTTTATCCGAAGCAATCCACGTTACCCAATCGTCGAGTTTCATACATTAAAATAAATCCCCAGACATGGTACGATTGTAACCATTCCCTTTGTTGGCATCAACATTTATTTTGATAGTCTAGCAGAAACAACAATTATTTTTAATTTTGTATGTATCATAAAAATACGCTTGCTTACTGTATCTGAAGTATGAGATTCCTCTTCCTGTACTCTAGTGAGAATTTACTGAGAGCCATGGGTTTTTAGATTGGAAGAGAGAATTTCAAGACATAAACATAACCTGCTCATTTGCTGTCAAACTTTCCAAAACGCTTTTGTCTTGGTAATACTTTTGTGAACATACCTCTACTATTTGTAATGTTAGAGTAATACGATATTTATCGGCCGAGATTGAATTGATTGTTATTGTTGTCCGATAGGTAGGTTATCTCCGATATCACAATGAACGACTTACACATACTCAACTTTCGTCTGGTTGACTCAATGCCTACAGAGAAACCGCATTACGTTTACACAGTTGATGTCGAAGTCGGCGGACGACATCGGTGTGTTGAAAAGCGTTACAGCCAATTTCACAGTCTCCATAGGCAGGTTGGTTTTGGACTATATTTTTCTGCAATTATAATTTTTCTCTCCCCTTAACTTTCATCCTTTGTTATTTCAAGCTAAGAAAAGAATTCCAGACACCATCATTCCCTCCCAAAAGAGTTCGATGCTCTCAACCTCGTTTGCTGGAGCAAAGACGGAGAGGACTAGAGTTGTACTTACGTACCTTATTTCAGCAGTCAGCCTCTTGCCGATCTCAGATTTTATCGTTTTTAGGTCTTCCCTCACCTTCAACTCAAGATACGTATGTATTTCCTTGTCCACTTTTAACCAAATTTCATTTAAATTGCATTACACCTGTGATCCTGTGTAATTGCAGGTGTGATGTGCTCGGTGTTGAAATGGTACATCAGCCTGTGTTCATCTACAGAAAGGATCCATATTTGCAGCCAGTCAATAAATCAGACTTACCTGATGTAGTTGTAAATGGCATGCTGATGGCAATGTATAACCTGCCAAGCCTTTGATAAATTTATTGATGGAAATTCTTGTAGATAAAAATTTAACAAAGAAATTATGTAAATATTGTAAAAACTGTTTTATTAGGTCATTTTCTAAATAAAATACAAATATGGAAAAAAATGAATATCATTAAACAAATACAAATTGGACGGAAGTTTAGACTACTAGACTACAAGGAATGGCTGAAGAAAACAAAAATAATAAACTCTATTACATGAGCAATACAATATAAGTATCTAAAACAGTACAATATCAACATTAAAGCATTTTGTGCAATTCAGAAGATTCTGCAGTCTTCTATATTCTCCATGGACGGAAAAGTTAACTATTTGCAAATATAAGGCACTTCTTGCTTTGCAGATTATCTGCAGGTAACACTAAACAGAGAGGTAAACTCTTCAAATGTAAAAACACCACAGAATGGCTTCAATTTATCAGATTCCATCATTAAAATCAGTGCAGATAAGACACATTTTGACATCACTGAAAAGTACATAATAAACTTAGTATTATACTTCTCATATATACAAAAAGGCAGTGTGTTAATTCATAGGAAGACCTCTCTCAAAAGTTAGTCCATAAAAATGATTTGTCAAAAATTACAGTACATGATGTAAAACTGCTAAGCATCAAATCAGAACTAAATTACATAATAAACACTTAAAATTTAAATTTTAAAAACAAAAGATTCTAAATCATCTACAAAATGAGATTTATTTGTATTTGGTAAACTTACCTAAGTCCAGATCAGTTATTGCAATGAGACCATAGCTAAAATCTTAATTAGTTTACACTCTATTATACAATACATAGTTGGAATTTAAATTATGATGGATCAACAATTTCAATACACCAAGGGAATTAACTGCTCTGTTGCTGAGAGTGCGCCAAAAATGACATACACTCTTAGAATATCCTATCCTCTTTCTTGATTTACTCTCAGCAACTAAGCTTAGTGGCAGCTATGCAAAGAACTGTTCTTAACGCCCACAGAGTGACTCGAGAATTTCTCTGGGGGTGTAAAACCTCAGTAGAATTAAATCCATTTTGAAGTAATTTACATCCAACAGACATATTCTTGGAATACGACTTGACAGGGCCAGCTCTCCACTTCTCTGTGATCTTTCCTCAAGAAAGAGGAAGCCCCTCATTAAGCAACCTTACCTGAGATCATTCTACTGTACTCTCTTCTCTACCGCCTGAAGTACATCAATACTGTTACAACCATACTAAACAGCACGACAAAGCTGCTTTGAACAGTTGAGGCACCAGCAACACGGCACTTGAACATGTCATACCTGCAACCAATCCACGGTGAACAAAGAATTGTGGTTACAAGATTGATGCAGAACTGAAGCAATCAAGTGATAGTTTACCTGGATGGCTGCCGATTCACAATATTTGAGAATTCTGCTTCTACAAGCTGACCATCATAATATGTTATTTGGTCCTCGAAAGGATATTCGAACCCTTGTATGCACTGGCATTTGTAACCACCAGTTTCAAACCCACGTCCAAGAATTGGAACACACTAAAAATTTTTATTTAAGTTAGAGATATTGGAAGAAAATGGAAAATAAAATAAGGAAAGTCCACAGGTTTTAATTAGTACTCACATATGACGATTTTCTAGGACATTTGTGAGTGTCCTTAAAAGCATTACCTACATAATATTTATCAGGACATTGATTGATATCTAGCTGACGCAAGTTCACTGTAACTGCCACAACACCCCTACAATAAAATCAGGATTAAAAACTGACAGGTGGTAAGATAAGATAAGTGTAATACTTCAGTCAAATAAATTGATGCTCTGCCCTTGTTTTGCACCAAATTAACTTACTTAAATTCAAGTTTGACTTTGAGGCTATCCCATCCAAAGAAGGGTGATGCGTAAGTCATGACCCATTTTTTTACTTTTCCTTCACAATCAAAGTATGGTGTTGTCCAGTGACCGTGATTAAGATTTGCAGCCCTGAAAAATAAAACAGAATTATATATCACTCTTCAACAAAATTGTCTGATGCAGAAAAAAATTAGTGGACTTCAAATCGCACCTGTAGTGATTTGGATAATGTTCATATTTCTTCAAGTTTTCACCAGTTTCATTGAAACGTAATTTTATTTTCATGAAATACTTTTCTAGGTCATCAAAGTTAGTTGACCAGCGTTGCTTAAGGAAAGTGAACCATGGTTTGTTTAGGTATACTTCATCTGTTACCAAACATATAACACTTTAGAGAACACAGTCTGAAAAGTTGATCAATTTCTATTACCTGCACAGGCTTACCTGTCTTATTTAACCGGGCCAAATCCTCAAGTTTGAATTTTAATGTGTTTAATTGCTCTTTATAAGCAAATGGAGCAAATAATGTTCGGTTAGTGAACTTATTTCGTTCCCAATAAGTTCCTGCAGACCAGATTTTGGTATCTCCCATGACAAGAGCCAAGGTTTCTCCAAACATTTGATCTTCAGTAAGAGGTTGGTCAGCCACACGTTTCCCAGTGAAAACTTCCTTAGGGTCTGATATCTAAGGAGCATTGAAGATACCCATTATATACGCCATAGAACTCACCCATCAATTATAAATTTAAAAAGACATAATTAGGGAAAGAAACATCACAATTTACCTGAAGGAAAGCACTGATGAAGTTGGCCAGACGTGTAGCCATTTTAGCTTCATTTTCAAATTGCTCTTCTGTACCATATGCAATGTCTCCATGTAAGACAAGATCTTGTGGATGATATCTACAAGAAACATATTGAAACTTACTTTTTGAAATGTGTTGCTCATAGGTGCTGAGAGTTGAAGATACTTACTGTTTACAATTTCCTTCATTTACAGAGAAGATAAACTTGAGAACTTCATCAATGTTAACTTTACCAGCGTGCAGAGATTTGGCACCTTTGGAGGCATTCTTATACTCAGGGAACTTATCCAAATAATAGTTGCGCATGTATTCTGGAACCTTGTCCCATTTAACAGGAATTTTATGAACCCCTAAAAATTTAAAATAATTTTTTAATTCTGAACTGCATTAAACAAATAGTGTTGAAAAAAATTAAAACACTTACATCCAACCCTGAGGCAGTCAAAATTATTATAATATTGTTCAGCAGTAGCACGCTCAATAATTTCTCCAAGGAACGGACGTCGAACAACAGTAGGTAGACGATATTGTGGTCTACAGCGACACTGATAGCCTCCTCTTCTAAAGCCCCATCCATGGATAGGTTCACACTGAAACAAATACATCAGTATCTTTAGGCTGAAACAAATATCATTGTGACAGCACCATCTTAACAACAAGTATTTCTACCTCTGTAGATTCTTGTTTACATCTCGCAGTATCTGCAAATCTGTTAGGGCCACTATTTCCTTGACCTTTTGGGCATTGATTGATATCTATTCGATCATAATCCATTTCTATAACTGAAACTGCAGTATACCTAGAAAGAGGAATATGACAATATTAAAGTGGCATTGTAGGAAAAGCTAGGAGGGGATTTAAACAAATAAATTATGTTGCAGAGACTTACATGGGATACTCAATGTGACGGAATCCAGTGTGACGGGGATAAAGATCAGCAATAGGGACCACAGCAGCAACAAGCCACTTGTTAGAACGGCCACAATCAAAGTATGGGCGAGTCCATTTCACTGGTCCAGGGTCCTCATGAGCACCTGTAAATTTGAAACCGAAATTGTAAGGCATGACAACAGCATCCAACACTGATCATCTTAGATTAGACTTATTTGAGTCACAAACCTTGCGGTCCATGGAAGGTAAATGTTTCATTTGTGTTGTTTGCATAACGAATTTCAACTTGGTATGTTGTTTTTGTATCATGACGACCTTTTGTCTGATCAGGCAACCATTTCTTATACCTATGAAAAGAAATAAAATTAAAAAGGAAATGAAGTAAATAAAGTGAGAAATGGTTAAAATTCATATACAGTTACAAACCACTCATTGATGCGATAGTACTCAGATGTGTAATCTTGACTTAGACTCTCACTTGGAAAAGCACCAAGATCTCTCACTGTAAATGTGTTACGCGTTGACAGTCGCTCAAGATGGACAGGGTCATTGAAATCATCCTCCCTATATAGAATCCATGAAAGATATTATAATCGGAAACTTAAACTACAAGTTCAAGTCAGGTAAAGTCTGCTAACCTGTAGGTTCTAGGGGCAAAACGTGGCAAAGTCTTGTTGAAGAATCCTCTGTATGAAGATGAATATGAAGTGTTGGGAGCAAAGTAAATTGCACTAGCGTTGATGTAGGGGTTGGCTGATACATCCGCCACAGTCGACAAGAAGTAATACATCATACCAGGATCATAAGTATCATTAATCGCTGGCCGAATAAACCTAGTCTGCAGGATGTAAGAGAAGAAGAAGGCTCTGCTGAGGGCCATGTTGTGCAGGTGCAGCAGCGCCGTCCTGTTGGGGAAGACGGGGTTGATGTTGATCTCCTTGATGTCCGGGATGTGGCTGACCGAGTCCTCGGGCAGGTACAGGTCCCCCAGGTGCTGGATGGGGCAGTTGTCCTTGTTCACCCGCTGCATCTGCGTGCGCACCTCGTCGAACGAGTCCTTGGCCTGCCATTCGTACTGGCAGAATATCACGTTGACGCCCAAGCCGAGGATGGCCAGGACGGTATACAACAACAGGTGCCACCCCATGACTCACGGCTCTCGCTTTGCTCGATAAAAAACGCGAGGCCCGGACAAGTGTATTGGAATTATACGGCAAAATTAGGGCGAAGGCAGTGGCAAAGCGTACGGGACGATGAAAGGCGAACAAAACAACATAATCTTGAGAAATACAAGGGACAGTCACAACACCCCGCCCGAGCCTGCCGCCATCACGCCAACGCCTTGTTTTGATGGCGGGCCGCGCTCGAATAGTGCGACTGTCTCTCTCTGGCCTTACGGAGCGGGCGCGCGAGCGACGAAGACAGAGCACACTTCGGCCGCGAGGCCTGTAGGGAGTGGCTGCATACTTCACTCCATTCATATTCGGATAGGAATCACAACTGTATGTATGAAAACTTCAAGTAAATGGTCTACCAGCTGTAAAGGTATTTCGGTGTTCCAACACTTTGCTTTTATCGATATGCAATGAAACACAGGGCAAATGTAAAAGGAAGAAGGCGTCAGCATAAGACACATGAGGCTTTTTCGTTCGCCGGCAACATCCAATATCAGAGAAAAATAGCACCACTACATTGTGCTCAAACATCGTTAGGTTGGCTAACATAAACCAGATACTTAAATCTATCATACCCGACGTGTGTGTATTCTGTTTGTGTTCAGTGCGTCCTGTGTTCGTTGGAGTTTTCTGTAGCTTTTCTCCCGTTAAAGCTGTACTCTTCTGGGGGTTTCGTCTCATCGCTGGTTTCAAGTGTCCCCTTCTGTGCTTGGCCGCAGCCCTTTGGGCTGAGTTTCCCCCGAACTTCGTGTTGTGGAGCTGTTGTGCCGGTCCGCTCCGCTCCGCCGGCCTAACCTGTACCATGCCAAAGTACTATTGTGATTACTGTGACACTTACCTGACACACGACTCGCCGTCGGTGCGGAAGACCCACTGCCAGGGCCGCAAGCACAAGGACAATGTCAAGTACTACTACCAGAAGTGGATGGAGGAGCAGGCGCAGAACCTGATCGACGCGACCACGGCCGCCTTCAAGGCTGGCAAGATCGCCTCCAATCCGTTCGCCGGCAAACCTGGAGCGGCTGTCCCACCGCCAGCATCTCTGCAGCATCCGGGACCCCCTGGCCACCCCCATGGACCACCCCGTCCCCCGGGCGTTCCGCCCCCCGGCCACCCCGGCGGCCCCCCGGGCATGATGCACCCAGCGATGCACCCTGGTATGGGCCCCATGGGTCCAATGATGGGCCCACAGGGCCCCATGATGAGGCCGCCCATGGGCCCCATGGGTCCGATGATGGGCCCCATGGGCCCTATGATGGGTCCCATGGGTCCAATGATGGGTCCTATGGGCCCAAGAGGACCCCTGATAGCAGCGCCCATGCCTCCGCCAGCTATGAAGAAAGCATGATAGGTTTCTCGCAACTATTGGTTTTGGCAGAGTCTTTCAAATTTGTGTTATTGTGGTGACTCAGATTATTCTGTGTTTTTTCTACATTGTGCATTCTTCACTCCCGAAATTTAAATGTTCCTCTAAGAGATGAACGTTTACTCTTAAATGACGACTTATTTTAATTTTATATATAATGTTGTATATATTGTACGATAGGAAAAATAAATAGATCTCGTCTTATCTACATGTGTCTTCTACTTTTCCTTATTTACTGTTCATTTGCGCAATAGTGAGGAAAGTTGGGGTAAAACTTGCAGAAAACAGCAAGTTGGTCAAATTGCAAAGTTTAACAAAATGTTATGAAATATATATTAATGTATGAAAATAAATAAATGTACATTACAATAAATATATGTACAAAGCAATATAACATTAACATTTTAACATAATCTATTTTCCTACCACTTTATTTTTGGCAATTTTACCTTATTAGCTATAAAGCTGTTTCCAACGCAGTTGGAGACTCATTTCTTAATTTGCTGTAGTCTGGTTCTTCAAGAGTCGTTGACCCTTGTCTAGCATCGAATCTTAGTTGTTTTGAATACTGATTGTAATTCAATGGCTGACGAACGACAGGTGGTGTATAAAGGGAATGAGTTCCTCTTTGACCATAAGAGTACTGATTGGATTCAAGCTTTGGATTTACAGTTTCAGAATAAACATGTTCTTCAGGTTCAGAATATATGGGGCAAGGAGTGGGCTGGGGGCAAGGTGGGCACTGAACTGAATTTTGAGTTCTTAATCTATGGAACATTCTCCCTGCCATAGGAGAGGCTGACAATTGCTGAATTTGTAAAACTTCTGTGGCACGCTCCTCTCCATGCTGATCTTCTATTATTGGAGTAGCTCGGACGTCATTTCTATGAGCTGCAAATCTCAGAGATGATTTGGGCCCTGGTTTTAAAAGCGAAGGCTTAGAGGGAATGACTTTGGTTGGAGCTGAATGTAGAGGAGGATTATTTGAAACTGGTTTGGTACTAAGTGAACCAAAGCGGAACTTAGGAGCACTGCTTGTAATGACATTGGTTGCAGCCTGTTTGGCTTGCTTTAGTCTCTCAACAGCTGATATTTTGCTCTTGCCACTACCTGCACCATGTTGAAGAAGTAAGCGTTTGAAGTCATAAGTTGAAGTAACTTGAGTCAGTCCATGATCTTTTGGAACACGCAAGTTAGGAGATGGAGTGTTACTTCTTGGGTCGTAGTTGCTAGCAATGTCCAAATATTTACTGGAGTTTGGCGACCAACTGTGTCTGGATCGAGCAGCTAATCTTGGGTCAATGGATGCAGCTGCGCCTGCTGGGCTCACTGATCGATCAGAACCTACAGGAGACTGGCTTCCTAGTGTAGGAGACGGGCTGACAACTATTTCAGGTTCACATTTTATGTTCATTTGCTTCTTTGATTTGTGGATTTTGGCATAAAGTTCTTCTGCTGTCATTGTACTTTTTGGTGACAACACAAGACAGGTTTTCTTGTCCCCTTTTTCACTAAATCTCCCACCAGAAGCAATAGGACTTCCCTGCATACCCTCATTACTTACATGTGACACATGTCTTTCGATAGGCGAAAATGTATTATTGGTCAAGGGAGAAGCATTTCTTGAGTCTGGTTTGGTTGGAGTAGAAGAGTGCAAGGGAGCTTCAATTGTTTGTCCTGCTTTATGGACCTCAGAAGCAGTAAACCTGTTAGGGGATGCTGGGACTGGTGAGGCAGCGTATCTAGGCTCATAAACCTGATAAGAAGTTATGGGCTCTTCTCTGCTTAATTTAAGATTTTGATATACCGGTTGATTTGGGGATATTACTGAATATGGGTCTTCTGTCTGGGTGATTACTGGTGATACCCTCTTTTGAAATTGTGATGAACAATCTGCAAAATAAAGAAAAGACAAATGAAAATAAACATACATAGAGAAAAAGGGTCATGAACAATTGTTTTGACTTCTTTTAAAACATCAAGTTAATTTTCCAATACAAAAATTTTAGTAGCAGTGCAATTAAAAAATAAATAAATGAAATCCATGCTTAAACGCTTAATCATGCACACACGCTGCTCACCTCCTGACGCTGCCCAGCCCTGGCCAAGGACTAAGTGGGAGGGAGGGAGTGGAAAGGGTCCAAGAGACAGCGAAACAATATTTTAATGAACAATGCTGGTGATATTAACTGGGTGGTATTATGAGTGGAAGTGGGTCATAAGGGGATTTGAATATCCTGAAGCATGCAAGCAAAGTGTTTAGAACACAGAATGAGTATGAATGAGTTTTCACAGTGCACTTTCTTCATATGTGTTTTATCTATTTTTATTGAGTTACTCCATGCAAATGCACTATCTTCTGAAACTCGTCTCCGTGATAGAGGATAAGTGATTATTATGTGCTTGTGCAGAAGCTTGGGTGTGTGCCAGACAAAATTGTGCAGCCGAATTTGGTTTAGAAGGGAGTTATGCATCACCAAAATCACACAAGAAATGTTATGGACACATTAATAACAAACACTATCTATTTCATTGCTTTGATCAATTGTCCATAAGCGCTAGTTATAGGCAAAAGTGTAGATATACTGTTCCTTCAATTACAATAAATCAAGAAAACAGCGCAGCGAAATATTAGAGAAATAAAAACAATAAATAACCAAATAAATTAAGACGGAAGATTTTTACCTTTGAGCTTTAGAAAATAGCAAGTCATTTTAACATTTAATACGTAAATATTTAATTAATTCATGATCAACTCACCAACAATCACATACTGTTAAATTGACTGGCCATTTCCTAAAAAGGAGTTCAATCAAAATCACAACAAACAGAGAATTTTATGTACTAATGGGAAAAGTGAAGGGAGAAGAATAGTTAAGATTGTAAAAGTTGATAGGAAAATATAAAAAAATGTCCTTGACAGCTGTGCTGATGGAAAGAAAAGAGAAGAAGCATCAAGCTATACACATTATAAAATACTATTTACAAAATAACATTCAAATAAAGAAATCATACAGGTAAAGCTATGTAACATGTTTCAAATTGTTGGAAAAACTCACTGAGGAATCTCATTGATAATCATAATAAAAATTGAAAATAGTGTAAAAATCACCATTTTTGGAATTTTTGGAGCTATAAAAGTCCGGATAAAAAGAGATTAGAAAGGGCTCAAATTGAAGTTCAGTGACATCACTGCCTCTCTCTGAATAATGATTAACATAAGAGAAGCTCATTTTTATGAGCATTACTGATTTGGTGTTGCTTGGTCTGCCATACATCACCATGATATATTTCACAAGAAAACATATGAAGTTTTTGAAACATGATACAGTAATTAAGAAACTGTGATGTCACCACACTTCAGTTAGACTAATATTTTTGATAAGATAAAAACTACAGTCAATGGTTTAAAAAAATTAGAAGAAAGATTAAGAAATCTTTCACTTTCGTTAGGAGTATGGCACCTATTGAATCACACAAGCACAAATAAATAGAAGCAGCAAACCAACAGTTAAACACACTTAAGACAAACAAAAAAATGTGAAACTAGAAAAACACAACGTGCTATGTACAGTACACATTCATACAAACAACTTGCAAATCTAAACTAAACAAAACTGCTTCAAAATAATTAATCACTCACATCCAGCACAAACTTTAAGTTTGCATCAAATATCTATCACAACTGCATGCTACAAATAAATGCACAAAATAACAAGTGGTTTAATAGAAGCTTTTTCCCCCCCCTGAAAATTTAATGTCTGAAGTTTTGAAGGGCCAGAATCAGAAGTCTTAACTTATCACACAAGCAAAAAACTAGACACTTTGACCTTCAAGTGCAGCGATCGCATTTGAATTTTTCAATAAAAATTTAAGCAATATGGGTAATTTAAATTTCATTTGACTTTGAACATTGAAGCTTTGGGTATTAACATGTGCATTTCAGAAAAGTGACATGAAAATCAATAATTGTACGGATATGCAGGAAAGCTGTGTGGTCACCATATTTCAGTATCATTACCTGCAGTACTTAAGACTTTTGCTCTTTGAGTATCAGCTGGCTTTGTCACACGGTTTGGTGAGAGTGATAGCAGAATGTTTGGGCTCACCATCACCTGGGCCCCATAGAAGCGCCGACCAATCATGTTAGGGTTGAGCACATTGAGAACATTTTCTGCACTGTGGTTGGAAGCATTGGGGCTGGAGTTAAGCTTTGGTCCTGCTCCTGCTTCCCCAAGGTCTGCTACACCTAGATCCAGATCACCATCACCCTGGTCTTTATTGATATCCACATCACAGACAGAAATTAGGGGAGAAAAATTTGCCATGCGATAGCTAGCACTTCTTTTGACCTTCTGGTTTTTCAAAGCCTCTCCTATTTCACCACTTATAGTTAGTACATTTTTGTTAGTACAGACAGCCTCCTTACCTTCAATGCTCAAAGGGGGTCGCTTGGATCCCAGTGGTTGATTGACGGCATCATCAGGACCATCGAAGTCAGTTTGTAGGAACATGGGATTGGTCTTGATACCTGGTCGATTATCAGGCTGAACATGCACATAAGCACCCCTTGTTGGAGTAATATTCCGGGGAGACATAGACCTCACTGTGCAGCTGGATAAGTCTTTAGTAGGTGAGACTAAGCCAGCTCGGATAATAACTTTGTTGTTCCTCTGACTTGATGGATCAGATGCCTGAAGAATTGCTGCTCGATTTGGTTCTACCACATTTTCCTTTCCAACTGATGTATTAAGTTTGGTTTGAAGGACTGATGGCCTGGACACACCTCCTCCAATATGTGTTGTTTCTGTAACCAGAGGTTTGGAGGCAGAGTTTGATGGAGTTCTGCTGGTTGATCCGTGTGGTAAGCCACTTGCTTGAGATTGAACTGGTCGGATAATGGATTTAGGAATTCGATGCATCGCCACAGGACTTGGAGAAGGAGATACAGATGTGTCTTTCACATACTGTCCTGGAGCAAAGGTGGTATGCGCCCCTTTTCTTCTACGGAGACTATCAGATGAATAAACAACTTTGCCTTCAGAGTCTAAAGTGACTCGAGCACCCTGTCTCTTCTTTCTCTCCAAAGAGGACTCAGCGGATGAGCCGGAGAGAACTGAAGAAGTTTGAATATCAGTTGAATTTGGTGCTGGAATTTCATTCAAAGAAACATATTCCTGGTTTTCCCATGTCTTACTAGCAGCTGACTCACGAGTAGGCTCTGAAACTTCAGAGCGCTGTGGAGGGCTGAGTGGACTGGGCTTGTTGTTGTTTCTCATGTCAGTTATTGTAACATATTCTCCAGATTCATCATTATTGTCATTTTTATCTGAAACGGGGTCATTGCTATCACATTTGGATTGTTGGGCAGTGGTGCCGGAATTACTTGGTAACTTGCTATTTGGAGATTTCTTAAATTTGCTAAGCATATTGGAGAATGGTATTAGGGCCTCCTTGATGAGAGGTAACTGATACAATGGTTGACTTGTTGATTCCTCTTCCTCTATTCTAGAATTTATAGTTACAGTTCCACCACTAGGAGAGGGTGGACGAATTTTCTGATTATTGTTATTCTCCTTAGGAACATTGTCTAGAGTCTCAACAGTGGCATATCCAGACCTTTGGTCAACGTGAATAATACTGGTCACAGAGGTGCTGGTAACTGGGGTGGTCGGTCTGGCATTGCAGTTGTCATCAACTATTTGCTTATTTGCATTACTATCAGTCATTTGGTTACTGTTGTAGGAATGGTTGTCATTTCTAGTAAAAAGAAGAAAAAGTATAAATACTTCATGGAACAATTAAAACTTTTATGTAAAATTACCTTGGTTAACAGCATTACCTGCAATTCTGAGGTAAAGGTGCAGCTGGACGAACATGGCTATTTTGCATTGATGAGTTGTCACCATTTGATGCAGAAAATTGCCGAACACTTGTTTCATCATCACTTTGAGGGGGTGTGATGGCACACATTGATGGAATTCTACTGGTGTTTATTGTTGTCTTCACTCGTATTCTTTCAATACGATCTGTACCTAAGATATAAAATCAATTTAAAGGAATCTACTCACAAGTTCCACATGGAAAAACAAACAATCTTAAGTTTACCTTCAAAGTCAGAACACTCAGAAAATTCCATTTCTGACCCTATACTTGGTATCGGGGATATGAGGGCATCAGTATCCATGTCTCGAGGACCACTCACAGAATGAGCTGGAGAACTAGATGTATTGTGTCCACTATCAGGAGAATCTCCAGAAAGAGATCGAGGTGAATGACCTTGACTTGTATTGTGTATCAGAGCAACTACAGTAGAGCAAGGAGGACACTCCTGGGATGAGCATGGGACATTCTGGAAAAAATAAAATTTATGACAAGATAATCAGAAATGATATTATGGATTATTTTGATTAAAAATGCACATAAACTTACAAGGGAGCTTTTTCTTTCTGGAACAGCTGGACCTTTACTTAGAGAGCGGTCACTCCCAAGACTATTATCACCTCTACTGTTATCTGCCAGCAATGTAGTGCACACCGTTCCTGCAGAACTTGCTGTTGTTGATGTTGAACCTTTCCCAAATAATTCATATTCACTTTCTGCCGTCAGCTGAGCTAGGCTGGCAGAGCCCCTTCCAGATGAGCAGTTTGAGAGAGCAGATGTGGAATGCATTGGTGTTGCAGGCAGCGATAGTCCAGTGCCTACTTCTTCTTCCTTAAGAGTTTTTAGACCACTATCCATATGGAATGATGTATAATAGCCTTCAGTGTCACAAGAATACACCTGAAACAAAAAAACAGCTACATCAGAATTTTTAAAGTAAATTAAAATGACTTTGAAACTATTCAGAGCATATTCGCATGGCAATGCAACACTAAATCAAGGAAAGTTCTTGACAAATACCAGGCACCATAAACTATATTAAAAGCCAATTGTGTAGTGATTATCTATGACAATCTTCATGAAATCAATGGTAACAACCATGCAGTATGAAGAGAGAACAATTTTTAAATTTGAAAGTATCTGTTGTCTATTGCAGAAATTTTAAGAAGCACAGAAGTTATTAAAAATTTTGATATTGCAATAATTTGTTAAATGGTTCTGTAGGAGATGGGAGAATAAAATGGCTAAATTTTGATAAGTAGATATGCAAAACACCAATTTTCTTCAAAGAGTGATCTGTAAAAGTAAGACAACAGGAAACAACTACAGGTACAGAGGTCTACAGTTATGCAAAATTTAGAAGCCATTCCAAATTAAATGCGAGTAGTTCTTGAACCTTAGTACAGTTCTTGAAAATAACAAGAATTTTTATTTAAATCCCAAAATTAGGAAAAACCCATCAGAAAAGGAAACAACAGTACTTTTGTCACATCAATGCACTTCCTTCCCAAAAAATTATTTTTGTACTTTATGGTAACAGATGAGCTCCATTCATGATAGCATGTAGTTCAAGAACAACTCATGAACACTGGGGCAAAAAAGCACGTGCTCATTGCTATAAATTGCTATTGTGATCAACAAGAATGAGAAGCTGGAATTTGCCACCTTCTCGTTCCGTATGGTAGAGAGATTGACATCCGTTCCTTGCCACCTCAGCGCTCCGGCTGCACCCGCGCCGCGGTAGTCAGCCTGTGAAATATTCATTGTCTTCAGAAACTGCTTTTTGCATTTTAAAATTTTTTCAATGAAAACTTAAAAGGGAGATATTCTACATTAATTTAAAAACATGTCACAACAAGGTAATGTACAATGTACAATGGGAGAGGCAGAGACAAGATCAAATTCATCTAAGTAAACAGCAAATACAAACTTCCAGATACAGCTAGTCGAGTCAGTATGAGAGCTACTAAGGGTGAGAGTGAGGGGCAACTCAACCTTAGGAAAATTAAAGAAAAAGAAAAACAACACAAATAAGAGCAATACTAGACGTACCGAGCTTGTTTCACCATCATCCAAAAACGGAGCAGCTGCCATATCCTCTGGTGTAAGCGTTCCCTCCGATGTGACAGATGAAGAAGTGGAGTGATTGATGAATCTTCTTCTGTGTGGTAACACACTACTACTGCAAAAGAATTAATTCAACACATGTAAACAATACTTAGTTTTAGATAAAATTATGAGTAAGGTCCCATGTACTCAGGGGCAGTAGTTTTTCAAAATGACACGACTGGGAAAAAAATAAAGTCAACTTTTGTCATCTAATGATATGATCCGTCCCGTCCCCAAGGTACGGCTGGGTATGAGCGCATATCACGTGACCTACCAGGTGCTGGACTTGGGGTGGTGGCTCGAGTCCGAGTTGACGGACGCCCTGCCGCTCTCGGAGGAGGCGCTCCAGTTGCCGCTGCTGGAGTGCGGCGGCTCGTCGCCCAGGGCGGCCCTGAGCCTCCGCTGCCCCAGCGCCCCCGCCGCCCCGGCCCCGGCGCTCACCCCCGCGCCGCGCCGCCGCACCGTCACCGTCTCGTAGACGTTGATGTCGTCCACGGGGTCGGCGGCGTGCAGCTCGCCCGACACCATGGTGGCACCGGCAGCGCCGGCGGCAGCGGCGCCGCTCATGGCTCGCAGCCGGGACCGGCCCCAGCGCTTCAGGGAGTTGAACGCCCACTTCTTGAGGTCCGAGTGCGAGTGCGACTCCTTGCCGGCCTTGGGGTGGCTGGCGTTGAGCATGGTGCTGCTGCTGAGGATGATGTCGTCCACGGTGGCGAGCGTGCTGCTGGCGCTGGCGGCCGTGTCCGCGCCCAGCGCCTCCTCGATCTCCTTCTGGTCCGTGCCCGCGATGGTGTTGCGGCGGCGGCTGCGCTGGCGCCGCGGCCGAGGCCGCCGCCGCACCTCCTCGCCGGCCGCCCCCGTCCCCGTCGCCCCGGGCCCCGGGTGGATGAGCGACCGCCGGTGCTGCGAGAGCCTGGTGAAGGACCGCCCCGTCACGTCCACCCTGACCACCTCGGGCGGGAACCTGCAATAGTGAAGAGTGGGCAATGAAGGGAAGGGTAGGCGACAAGAAGAGTTGAGTAGGCAATATGAAGAGTAGTCAATGTCAAGAGTAGACGAGTGCGCAATGTGAAGGGTTGAGTAGGCAATATTGAGTAGGCAATGCGAAGAGTAGAAGCGTAGGCAATATGAAGAGTATAAGAGTAGGCAATGCGAAGAGTAGAAGAGTAGGCGATGTGATGAGTTGGCGATCTTCAGATTAAGCCATAGGCGATGAGTAGGAAAACGCTAAAAGTATGAGGGCGTGTCAGGCTGACGGATAGTGTTGCTGGAAAAGTAGGCAAAAATCGGGCGCCACACAGCCGTGTGGAGCGGTCGGCATCAACGCCTGCCCGCGAGGCTATGAAGATGTGCTGCCTCACTCACCTGGCGGCGATGGCTTGCAGCTGCTCCTCCGTGGTGGGCAGCTGGTGGTCCACCTGGGAGAAGGACGCGGACGCGGAGGCGCCCAGGAGCGTCGAGTCCCCCGCCTCCTCGCCGTCCACCTCCTCCAGCGCGGAGGAGGCCGTCACGTCCGAGGTGATGCGCACGGTGCAGTCCGGGTGCACGGTCACGTCGCCCATGGCCTCCGCCGAGGTCCAGCGCCTCAGCTCGTGCAGGGCGGCGGGCTGGAAGAGGAGCAAGAGGACGTCCATCAGCAGGGCCTCGCAGTGCACCCTCCCGCTGAGGACGGTGATGAGGGCGTTCCCCGCCCCGCTAGGGATACATTAGCGGCAATGCATGACGAGGCGGGTTGCCTATCCCCCCGGCGCGGCGTTCGGTAATCAATCATTAAGCACGGGGAGCTGTAGCGCTACGGGGCGGGGCGGGGCGGGGCGGGGCGGGGCGGGGCGGGTGTGGGCCGGGCGAGACTTGAGCCCCATGTCGAGCGGCACTGGCGTGGCGTGGCGGCTGAGTTCGAACCCGGAGCGAGCGCCCTACGGCCCTCCCCCCCCCCTCTCTCTCCGTACCCGTCCAATCCGTTTGTACCCCCCGTCCTCTCTCGCTCTCTCTCTCTCTCGCTCTCTCTCGCAAAACAAAGCCCGCCAGCGCCGCTCTGTAATAAACGAAAAACAAAACGGCCAAGTTTGGCTCGGCGGTCACAGACACAAAGGGACGATTTGCGTTGGAATCCCGCCGCGCGTTCGTGCCCCCTCCCCGGCCTTTCTCTCCCTTCTCTCCCTGCTTCTTTCTTCTGCTTCTTCTCTCCATCGCTCTCCTTCCCGTCTCTCTTACACCTCTCTCTACTCGACACGTCACGTTCTTGTGGCTCTTGTGCGTGGTAAATCAAACTCGGATCGCGACGCCCCCACCCCACCCCGTCCCACCCCGCCCCGCCCCGCCCCGCCACACGCCACCAAAACCACAACATACAAAAAAAAAAAAGAGCGAAGCCGCAAAAGGCTTTCTCATTCGTGCGAACTCCAGCGGCCGCGTGATTTGTTTGGTCACGCCGCGCCGCGCCGCGCCGCGCTCGGCGACGCGTTATAATTACAGTGTACTGTACTTGTGCCACTCGAAGCGCTTGTACCACTTCATTTTTGCTCAAGGGGGAGGAAAAGGGGCGGGGCGGCGGCGCTCCGCTCGAACCCCTGACGGGTAGGCAAAGCATTCTACACGCCGCGAATAGGCAATAGGTTTTACACTCCGCCTGTAAGGATAGGCAAGAGATGCGGCAAACACCTTGCGGGCCCGCCCAGCCCCGCCCCGCCACAGGACAGGAGGCCCACTCCCACATCCTCCGCGAGGAGAACTTGCTGCACCACAACTGTCGTCGGAGACGTACTTCCCTTTTTTATTTTCGTTTGCGGATTGGCACGGAATAGCCCTTTTAACATTTACGTCGCCGTTCAACGAGGAGAATTGAAATAAACCTGCGGGTGAGCCGCTCGCTCTCGCAGCACAATGCACCCCCCCCCCCCCCGCCTCTCTCCAGGTGTGCCTTTTCCATCCAATAAAACAGACGCAAAACAAGCTTCTCGGCGGGCCGAGTTCTCAGAACACCTCATGCCGAGGCCGAAGGGGGGGGGGGGGGAGCGCTGCGCAGCGCTGTGCCCACCACACAAGTTTTTCTTTTTTTGCGGGGAGAGGCGAGTAGTCCATGGCGAAGGGGTGGTTTAACTCCCCCCCCCCCCGCCCCCTCCCTCCTCCAAACTTCCACGATAGACTTTGCACAATCTACTACAGGGTGTGCGGGAAACCTCCTCATTCACAAACTCGCCGTGCCGGCCGCAGCCGCAGCGCAGCAGCAACAGGCGCGCGCGCGCCCGCACTCCGCGGGTAGGCAACCCGCCCGTCCCGTCGGGTAGGCAGGCCCGCAATACTGTTTTCTGAAACATCGCAGCGGACGAGGTGACAGTCATGAATGAGGTAGTAGTGCATGAGGACACGCGTAGCGCCAAGCACAGCATCCGGTGTTTCCCTTTAATTCCGCCCGTTTTGCATCTGACCGCGAGAGCTCTCTGCCGATGCGAGCCGAGCCGAGCCCCCCAGCAGGTCTTGCTCGCTAACGGCCAGCGGCCAGAAGTGCCCCCCCCCCCCCCACACACACACACTCACACTCCTCCTCCCACGACACAGATCCTGAACCTCTCATCATACCGAGCAAGGCTCCATGGGCGCCCCGCCCCGCCCTGCCCCGCCGGACTCCGACATGAACACTTGGAGGCGGGGGGGATTCAGCCGAGCGAGGTTAGGAATGCGCCCCCACCGCCCCCGGGCAGGGCGGCGTGCAGCAGGGTCCGCCCCTGCCGCCTCCTCAGCCCCGGGCCCCGGGCACTACAACAAGACGCCCATTGTCCCCAGCCCAGCCCAGCGCGGGCCGTGCGCGGGGACGCCTCTGGGACCTCGCCCGGCCGGCCGGCCGGCCGGCACGGGTGTAGGGCGCGCTGCCTAACCTGCCGGGGCGCGTCCCGCTCGTGCGAACTGAGCTGGCGAATAAGGGATCGTTCATACCCTACGTGCCCTATAAGGGGGGGGGGGGTACAAATATTATGGGCCCTCATTTGTTCCTGGACCTTCGTCGGAGCCCATGAACCGCCATGATATTTGTACCCCTGAGTAGAAATATGACGGGGTCTTTATAAACATTTGGGAGGTGCGGTGCGGTCCTGCGACCAGTGTGAGGGAGGGGAGGGACCATCATATTTATACCCCCTCTTACCCCCCCCCCTTCAGAGCACGTAGTTTATGCACGACCCCTTAAAGGTTTGCGCCGCACAACGCACAGCAGAGTCTCCTCTGCGGGCGTGCACCCCCCCCCCCCCTCCGCGCAAGCAGAGCCGGTATGAAGTTACTGGTCGTAAAAGGCAAAGCAAGTCCTGCTGGACGCTGGCAGCGCGGCTCGGCTCGGCCCTGCTCGGGACAGACTGACTGTGCAGGCGAGCAGCGGGCAGGCCCTCTAAGGGCCGCCGCCCCGCCCCGCCCCGCCACCGCTCAGGGCAGGGCAGGGCAGGGCAGCGCGGGGAGCACACGGTCAAAAGCAATGCATGTGCCACACGGCTTTACCGCGGGCCTGTTGGCAAAGAAAGTAGACGCGTGCACGAGTAGAAAACAAGCAAATTATAAAATGTGAAATTTGGCTCAGCGAGTCATATCTATTGGCAATCCGTATACAGTAATCTTAATCACAGTCATAGGCCCCACCACGCCGACGGCGGCCCTGTGCCTTGAGTACGCCTGACGCCGCTCGGAGTCGGGCCCCTGCAAGGTATGCAGTCCCGCGGGGAGCGCTGCGGGCGGGTTGCATACTCTCAAAGGTGACCGGGGCTTTTCAATAACATTGCTGTCCGAGCCATACGATTTTCCGAGCTACACTGTTAAACCAAACTGCCATGTGACGATAGATATTGCTACGGATATTTCGTCACAAGAGCTGTGATGGAACAGTCGTCACATGACATACATTTCGTCACTTGACATATGAATCTTTCGTCACTTGACATATGAATCTTTCGTCACATGACATGAATCTTTCGTCACACTGTGATGAACCATTTGTCATGTGACGAACCTTTTACAAGTAAAATTTAGCACTGACTATTTGTCGTAATATATGACGACTTAAAGTTTTCCAGTGTGCTCCACTCACCCTCATGGTCTCGATGTCCATGGTCTCCTGGCGGCGGTCCCGGTCCGCGCGGCGGTCCGTGCGCGGTCCCCGGCGGTCCGGCTTGCTGTAGGGCCGGCAGAGGAACAGGTTGGAGGTGGTGAGCCCGTCGCGCCGCATGCGGTCCAGCTGCTGCAGCTGCTGCTCGCCCAGGGCGGGCCGGGCGGCCGCCTCGTACAGGCGCTGCAGCGCGGCGGGCCGCGTGGCCGCCGAGAAGAGCGACAGTGTGACGGGCGCCAGCCGCACCGCCTCCTGGGAGAAGTGGCCGTCACGCGGCAGCGCGGCGAACGCGCACAGGTCGCCCTCCGCTGCAACACACCGCACACCGGGCGGGACAATTAGATCTCTGATGAGGTCAGAAGTAAACCTCGGAGAGGTATTTCAGCAGCAATAATGTTGGAGTTAAACTGCCGTAAATTCACCTGTAAAAAAATTTAGAGAGGTGTTTCCAGTAGAGGCATGCACAACACATGCGGGGCGGGAGGCTGTTTCCGGACAGCCGTGTCATCAACACCCCCGCCCCTGCCCTGCCCTGCCCAGCCGAACGGTGAGGAGAAAGGTAGTGGGCGGGGGCGGGGGAGCGTAGGGGAGCGAAGGGGAGGCAGGCCACTTCCGGTTCCGGTCAGGCGAGACCCTCCCCGCCCTGCTCCGCTCTGCCCACGTGCTGCTCTGAGGGGAGCTGAGTGTGCGAGGTGATAGGAAGAGGTTAGGGCGGGAGAGGGGGGGGGGGGTAGGGTAGGGGGCGATAGGTACCTCACTCCCTACAATCAGTGTAGGCATACGCCAATCATTTTCTCATCACAGTCGCATCACATGATATTACGACAAAAAAATTCATTTTCAGCACCTCAAAAACGAAAAAAAAACAACAACATACGAACTACTGCTAAAAATTTAATAGTCTTCTTTAAAGTTTGGAAAAAATGCACATCTAATCCACGGTGATCTAATCATAATAACACAAACCTCCATTCAGTGTTACGGCGTTACGCCCATCTGAAGGGTGAGGTACCCCCCGGGTGGGGGGGGGGGTGGGGGGCACTGTGTCCCCCCCCCCCCGCCCCCCGGCCCGGCTCTCCCTGCTGCCCAATAACGCGCCGGACCCGACGCCACACATTCCAATACAGATAAAATTCCAGCTCTCACATACTATGTCAATCACGCCGAACAAAACCATATGACAAAACAAAACGGGACCGGCGCGCACTCGATACGCGCTTCTATCTTCCTCCCTTTCTCTCGCTCTCTTTCTCTTTCTCTCTCTTTCTCTCTCTTTCTCTCTCCCTCCCTCTCTCTCTGTCTCCTCGCCACGCCGTGCTCGGGACACACTCTCCGACCGCAGAGTACAAGACGGAGGCCCTGAAGAAGCCGCGCGCGGCGGCACATGCGTGGCGAGGAGGGGCGGGGCGGGGCGGGGCGGGGCGGGGCGGGGCGGGGCGGGGCGGGGTGGGTCGGGGCGTCCCTGCTGCAACTCCCCTGGGGGGCAGAGGCGCCCGCATGGCGGGGCAGGGCAGGCAGGATGCAGGAAGAGCACTCAAGGAAACAGATAGGCATGGGAGGGAGAGGGGAGCGGGAGGAGAGGGGGAGGGGAGGGGAGGGAGGGACAGGCCTGTGCCCGAGCCGATACAAAAATAAGATGCCAAGTGCTTCAGGGCACCCCGCCCCGCCCCGCCCCGTCCGGGTGGGCGCCACGCCACACTACACTCACGCGCACGCTTTCTGCAATGAGGGGGGGGGGGGAGTCCTGGACTCAGGAGCAGGAGGATGCGTGATTCCCGCCCCAACAACAGACTAACAGTTTGGACTAACGAGCCGAGCCGAGGCACTCCATCTCTTAATTAATTTTTTATTTATTTTATTTTTTGAGATTGCAAACTCGTGGCGACAGACAGCAGTGAGGCCTTATCGGAAACTTTGCTAGTGGAGGAGGGAAGTTGTGTCCATGGCAGGGGCAAGGCAGCCGCGGTAGTGGCAGGCTCGCAGGGGCTCGTTGGGCTGCGGGCCAAGCGCCGGCGCTCCCGCCCCGCCCCGCCCCGCCCCGCCACGCCCCGCCCCAACTCGCCATTAAAGTGGTCAATTTCCCGAATGAGCTCTGCTCTGCTCTCTTCGGGACCCGGCCGTGACCCTCCACAACCCCCTTGCAAAGGGCCCCGCCCCTCAGAGCGGATGCCCCGCCCCGCCCCGCCCCGCCCCGCCCCGCCCCGCCCCGCCATGGACCTGTGAGATAGGATCCGCCAGCGAGCAGCGCCAGCGCCGCCCGAAGTATCGTGCGGGTGAACAGAGTTGTTGACGGCGTGCCTTTTAGGGCCCCGCACCCCGCACGAGTCGCCCAGGCCAGGCCAGCGCCGCTGGGAGAGATAACCCCTGCCGCCCCGCCCCGCCCCGCGACACGGAGCCCCACCCCGCCCCACCCCGCCCCGCCGCCACGAAAATAGCTCTCGTCGCCAACCCCGCTGGCTGTGAGAATAAGTAGAGTTGTTGCGTCGCGCCGCGCCAAGGTCCGGGCTACAGGGTGGGACAGAGGCGAGTGAGAGAGAGAGAGAGAGAGAGAGAGATAGAGAGAGAGAAAGAGAGAGAAAGAGAGAGAGAGAGAGAGAGAGAGAGAGAGAGATAGAGAGAGAGAAAGAGAGAGAGAGAGAGAGATATGCAGGCATCTCTTTCACTCGCACGAGATGTGATGCAACGCGGGTTATAGGGGTGGGGCAGGTGATTACCGCTCGCATCGAAATAACTCATATAAGGCTCGCCCCCGCCTATCAGTGACAACGAGTAACAAATTGGTGTTCCCGTATCGATAAGCGGCTGGACGTGGACCTGGCGGGGTGGGGCGGGGCGGGGCGGGGCGGGGCGGTCCTGGTCCGGTGCAGTGAGTGACCATCGCTCCGCGACGCCATGCCGCTTAGGCTGCCCGGGGCCGGGGCGGCCCGCTGCTGGGCGGTGAGGCTGGCGGCGACGCTGGCGACGCTCGAGGGGCGCAGCTCCGGCGACGTCGCGGTGCTGGAGGGCGGCCTGGAGGACGCCGCGGCGCCGAGAGCCGCGCCCGTCGTGGCCGTGCGCTACGCGGAGCTGGCCGAGCCGCGGGCCGCCGCCTCCAGGGCGACGCCGCCGACGCCCTCCCCCGCACCTGCGACCTGCTACGCGGAGCTGGCCGAGCCGCGGGCCGCCGCCTCCAGGGCGACGCCGCCGACGCCCTCCCCCGCCCCTGCCACATGCTACGCGGAGCTCGCCGCGCCACGTCCCGCTTCATCCACGACGGAGGTGGTCGCTGAGACGCCGGCGCCGGCGCCCCCCGCGGTCGCGCGCCGCCCCCGCCTCGCCACGCCGCCGGCGACGCCCCCGCCCCCGCGACGTCCGCCGCCCCCGGGAACGCCGCCCCCTCACGCCCGGCTGTCGCGCAGCGTGTCTGAAGGCGGCCGCGCGTGGTAAGCACACAGAGAGCCCTCCGCTTCGTTCAGCAATGATGGTTCTGCCGACGACAGAATTTTGGTGATCACAACCAGAATACGGCCTTCTCAACCATGAGTTTATGAGGAGTGGCTCGCAAGCGCTACAGATCACAACCGCTACAGGTCACAAGCGCTACAGCTCGCAAGCGCTACGAGTCACAAGCGCTACAGCTCGGTAGCGCTACGGGTCACAAGCGCTACAGCGAGAATCCGCGCGTTAGGCGGAGCCGAGCCGAGGCCGAGCTAAACTGGGCGGGGAAGTGGTTCAAAAACCGCGTAAGTTTTTTCTTTTATTATTTTTTGTTCGGACCAAGTGGTCTTTCCAGCTATACCGTCCTTGTGACTTGGGCAACTGCCAAAAAAGGCACTGAAAAGAGCACTTGGTCCAAACAAAAAAAAATTAACAAGAAAAAAAAATTACGTGATTTTTGAACCACTGCCCACCTAGTGCTACAAGCAGCGACGATACCAATGACGCTACGCGGCCGGCCCAGCACTGGCCGGAGAGCAGGCGCACTCATGACACCGGGTTCGTTTCTTCGGTGACTGTGGCTTCTCGCGCAGCATGACTCCTAGTGGTCCGGCATCTGGTACCGTGGCGTCGTAGCCGTGCCGGCATAGTGTCCGCGCGGAGAGTCGCAGGACGGAGGTTCGAATCTTACCAAAACATTTAATTTTTCTGAGGACAACAATTTGGAGAGTGGAATTCAAGCCCCCCATTTCAACCGAGCTCCCTCGTGGAATAGCCGACGGTCTAGTGGTCTAGTGGTGCCGCGAAAGCCGTGGGGTGTCTGTGAGACTCGGCACATGGGGCCTGGTTCAAACCCAGGTAGGTTCTTCACTGGTAGCGACAGCGGGTTGCCAGGAAGTTCCGTCCCATGCCCACGACTGGTGGTCGGTCGTGGGGTCATAAGTCCTAGAATCTGGCTCCAAAATAGCTATTCCATGCTCTGGGGACAGGGCAGTTCGGTTAACCACCGTACGACTAAATCTGACAGTACGGGGATCAAATCTGTCGAATTGCGCGATAGGATCGCGGCCAGAAAAGCACCGGTTCCCATAAGAACACCGAAGTAGTTGGCTGCCACGGGGTGTTAAAGCCCTGTGCCTGGCGGGAACCGCAACCTCCTTCGGGAGGTTTACTGTCGCAAAAATTTTCCATGTTTTCACGCCACGTGCGTAATTTTTCAAGGTTTAGCTCGGCTCGGCTCGGCTCCGCCTAACGCGCGGATTCTCGCTGTAGCGCTTGTGACCCGTAGCGCTACCGAGCTGTAGCGCTTGTGACTCGTAGCGCTTGCGACCCGTAGCGTTAGCGAGCTGTAGCGCTTGTGACCTGTAGCGGTTGTGATCTGTAGCGCTTGTGACCTACGTCCAGTTTATGGTTGTACCTGAGCGAACCACCTGATGCTTGCCACCGCTTTTCATAATATTTTTTTGGTGTGTACGGTCCGGTCGGTACTGCAGCGTGCGCGCCGCCGACAGCGCCGAGCACACGTACTCGGACCCCATCGCGGAGGAGGACATCTACGTGGTGCTTCCCGACGACGACGAGGTCTACTGCGAGGCCGGCGCCGGTGGCGGCCCGCCCCTGCCGCGCCACCCCGCCCACCGGCCCTCCAGCGTGGTCGTGCTCATCAGGGAGGTGGACTGCATCGCCCCCGCGTGCACCTCGGCCGGTGAGTACGCCACCGCGGCCTCCTCCAGGACGTCAGGAGGGTCGCCATAGAGCTTCCACTGCATGCGTACACTGTCATTTAGGGGTGTACTCTGAGAGTACGCCATAGGCGTATGCTACAGAAAACAGAGCGCCTTAAGGCGTACTCTCAGAGTACACCCTTCAGTTCCAGTGCAGGCGAGGTGGCCCGCTACACAGGTCCTTGTGCTGGCGTGTGCAGACTCGCCCCCCGCGCGCGGGCGCGGGCACGGCGCCGTCCCCGCGGCGGGCTGGGGCTGGGGCTGCTGCTGGGCGAGCGCGGGCGCGGTGGGCGCGCGCGGCGGCCGCTGCGAGGTGCTCACCGCCCTGCTGCTCTTCATGGCGCTGGCCGCCATCATCGTGTGCTTCGCCATCGCTGCCCGCCGGGCCAACCGACTCCCGCCGCCCCTAGACATGTACGATGTGTAGGCAACAGTAGGCAATAAATGACGTTGACCAGCACGGCTGTTCGTTCAGAGTGCCGCCATGAAAAGTAGGCAAAGCGTCGTCCAAACACATTGGAGCAAAGCGGGCTGCATCTGCGCCTGCCTACTAGGCAACATGTACGCACCCGCGCCCGGGTGCTGCCACTGGCCAGTAGGCAGGCACAGGTGCAGCCCGCTAACTCCACTGTGTTTGGGCGCCTTATTGCCCACTTTTCTGGCAACACTGTTATTTCCCTGAGCGGCCCGGAGCGGCCCCCGCCCCGCCCCGCCCCGCGGCGCGCGCACTTTCGCTCGTGGTCAGGCGGCTCCCTTTTCGTTTTTCGTGGCCCCTTCACCTCCTAGCGGAACGTCCTTGGCGCCCGTCAGCCCTGAGTTATACTTGGCGTGGCGTGGCGTAGCGCGCGTCCTCGGCCAGCACCGCGTCAAGTGCGGGGGGGGGGGGGGGCTGACAAAGGCGCATAACACTGCGGAGGAGAGCTGGTGCCGTCACTGGTGCTTACGGTGGTTTTCCCTTTAGCGCACACGACGGAAAACAGGACGAGGGTTTGCCTTCCCGCTCAGTGGACCGTGAGCCGCCCTGGGCCCCAGAGTAGGCTACGCTAGACCTTAGACCTGCACCGGTGTGCGATGAATAAACGCAAAGTGTTGCGGGTGTGCCTACTCCTCCAGGGGCAATATGGCGGCCGCGGCTGGAGCGCGGCGGCGCGGCGGGCCCCAGTGCGCGACATGACGGTGCTGGTCGTCTGTCTGTCTGTCTGTCCGTCTGCCTGTCTGTCTCCCCCTCCATTTTCCTCTGCGTCTGTCCGGCACCGCCACCGCCTCTAGATTGGAGCGCCACGCCGCTGACTGCACAGACTCTTTGTGCCGCGCTGCGGGCGGGGCGGGGCGGGGCGGGGTGCGGCGGGGCAGCGGCGAGAGAACCATCACGACCTCACTGAAGGGCAGGGGCAGGGGCAGCGGCAGGGACCAGAGGCCTCTCTGGCGGCAGGCCGCGGCGGGGCGGGGCGGGGTGGGGCGGGGTGGGGCGGGGCGGGACCGCGGAATGACGAGATGACTGCGCAAACTGCTCCATAACCTTCACTCCCCCTCCCTCCCCTCCCCTCTCGGCGGCCAGAGGGCCGGCGGCCGAAACGGCGGCGGCGAGCACATCAGAGAGTTTCACTTGCGGTGAAACTGCCCCCGAAAATTCTATGAGACGCATAATGCTAATAAATAGCAATTTTTCCAGAACTATCACACTTGTGTCAAAGTGGATTATCGTTCCGAATTCCCTCGCTTAACTTGAGATGGCGTTCCTGTTCCGTTTCAGCGCGTGTGAAGGGCCGCGACAGACTTTGTGGCCGCGCCCCGCCCGTGTGCCGCCAGGGCCGCCAGCGGTGCCAGCGCCGAGCCGACCTCCCGCCCCGTTTCCGGTTTGCAGCGGCAGGGGGTGGAGGAGGTCCCGCCCCGCCCCGCCCCGCCCCGCCTTTGTGCGCGAGTCCCCCCCCCCCCCCCCCACCTTTACCTCCACCTCCGCCTGCAGCTGCCCTATTCGTTTCCCTCTCCTCCACCCGAACAGTCCGTTCAGATCTTTGCCGGAGTAAGTCTTCCCTCCCGCCTCCGGTTGGTCTACGTACCCCCCGCGTACGGCTCCGGGCGGGCGGCGGCTCCGGCCAGGCCAGGCCACCAGCACGCCAAACGAGGATTCATACCGGATATACCCATTCCCATTTTCCCTGACTTTTCCATGACTTCCAGACTCTTCTACCCGACTTCCCTGACCCCGTATGAGCCCTGCAAACGTTACATGGTGCTGTTACCGAATATATGGATTAATAATAAAAATTACCGGTAAGGAAAAAAAAAAACTCGCCGTAAGTTACAGTGAGATTTATATCACGTGCTAGTTTTGCTGCCCATCCCTTAGGCGCGGCTGTGAGAGAAAACACGAAACAGTGTTTTCCGTTTTCTGTTACACCCGGTACAGTACCTACCCCCTGGCACCTGGCACCCGCCCGGTGGCGACCGCTGCGCTCCGCTCCGCTGCACCCACAAGCAGTACACCAGGGAGTTGGCTCGTTGCAAGTTCGGTGATTGGCGGTGCGGTTCCCTCTCTCTGCCCCTCCCCCGCCCCCTTCCCCGTCCCCGGTCCCGCCCCGCGGCCGCGGGCGTCCACAGAGAGGGGGGCCATGTCTGCGCCGGGCACACACATCTCTGATAAGGCATACATGCCGGTGTGCAGCGGTCACAGGTGATACCTGCCGACTGATTCCTATGCCTCCATCCTTGTCGCACCTATGGCGGCGGCCTGTGTCGGGCACGTGGGTGCGACAAGGACAGAGGTACAATGAGAGCGATCCTCGGACGTTCGATTACTCCCGGGTCATTCTCTGTCTGGTCGAGCTGTGTGCCGTGCTGTGTGGCGGGCGGGGCGGGGCGGGGCGGGCCGAATGAGAAGCGGCCGGCTGGGCTTGACCGGAAGTCAATGTTATACCTCGCCGTCAAGAGCAGCGCAGACAGTATCGCCTCTCCGAGCCGAGCCGAGCCGCCACGGTGGGATGGGTGAAATGGGAGATAGGGGAGGGAGGGGGGAGGGGGAGAGAAGTGATTGATTTCTTTAAGACGCGATATTCCACCTCGCCTGGAGCGATAGACAGAGTGCTTACGACTGATCATTCCATACCGCATGAATCGTACGCACCGTAACTCGTCGCGTCACACCGGTTTCGTTACACCACCGTAACTCCCGTCACACCAGTTTCGTCACACTGTAACTCCCGTCACACCAGTTTCGTTACACCGTATAACTCCCGCGTCACACCGGTTTCGTTCCACCACCGTAACTCCCGTCACATCAGTTTCGTCACACTGTAACCCCCGTCACACCAGTTTCGTCACACCGTATAACTCCCGCGTCACACCGGTTTCGTTCCACCACCGTAACTCCCGTCACATCAGTTTCGTCACACTGTAACCCCCGTCACACCAGTTTCGTCACACCGTATAACTCCCGCGTCACACCGGTTTCGTTCCACCACCGTAACTCCCGTCACACCAGTTTCGTCACACCGTAGCTGCCGTGACAGTGGCAGTGACAGAGCGGCACACCGGCCCGCCCCGAGCCGTGGCGCCTGCTGCCCGCGACGCTTGGCGCTGGCGCTGCAGGCCCCTTCATCAGTGACTGAGTATCAGGTGACCCTCGGGGCGGGGCGGGGCGGGGCGGGGCGGGGCGGGTGGTGAACGCCTCAGAGGCGCGCGCCCAAGAAAGTCAGGTGAGGCGCGGTGGGCAGGGTGGGGTGGAGTGGGGTGTGGTGTGGTGGGGCTGAGGATAAGGGGCGGGCGATATCGGAGATCGTCGTATCCAGAGCGGGGCTTGATAATCCCCTCCTCAGACAGACCAGGGGGGGCCTCATCGAATACCCCACACCACCCCGCCCCACCCCACCCCACCCCGCTCCGACTCGACCCGCTCGCCGGTGTCTCTTCCAATTATCTGTCAAGACGAGCCCGTGTTGGACAAGCGAGTCCTGTCCTGCTGCACCGGCTCTCCTGCGGGGCGGGGCGGGGCGGGGCGCGGTGGGGCGGGGCGGGCGGGCGCACCCTTGTCCGGCTACCCAGACCGGACATGCACGTGACGCACGGCAAGCTAGGAATTGATAGGGAACTGCAACTCTCCTCGGACCAAACATTTCCTATCTCTTTGTCTCTCTCACTCGCACACTCCCCCCCCCCTCCCTCACTCCGCGAGAGAGAAAGAGAGAGCGGTAGCTCATCCCGGGCCGGTGAGCGCGCGAGCCCCCCCCCCCCCCCCCCCCCGGCCCCTCTCCACGTCACGACGTCCTTATTCATTCAGCCGTCGGAACACTTTATTTTTACTCTTTCTTCCCGTCGAGCTAGTGTATTAATGAGAGTACACAGTAGAAAAAGGCCATAGTTTTACTTTTAATGTCCAAAATTAGTTTAAAAAATTATTAACAACTTTATTTTTTATTTTTATTTTTTGCTGACCCGGTGGTAAAATGAACTATTGCAGTTGTCAATTCCTCCAAATTCGCCACATCCAAATCCCTTACGTCCTATGATTAAACGAACATTAAAACCGACTGACACACTGTTAGCCCGTTCCTAAAAAATAAAATTGGACCAGTCTGTTACGAGTCAATCGCCCATGGGCACTGCCAAATCGCTCAGAGTTCTACATCCAGTGCTTTTTGTTGTCGGATTCCGAATTCATTCATCGAATGGCGGCCGTATTTTCGACGAAGTCGGGCGGATGGCGTCGTACAAGGCGAGGCGGGGCGGGGCGGGGCGGGGCGGGGCGGCTGTCACTGCCCGCGCCAGACCACATCTCTCTTGGCGCCCCCAGAGCTTCCTGCCGCCCCGGGCCGCGCGGCGCTCGCGCCCTCCCGCCCCGCCCCGCCCCGCCCCGCCCCAATAGTTATGACGCTGTCGGCGCTCCTGTACCGCGGTAATGAAGACGCCTTCAAGCATACCGGGGCGGGAGCAGACGGGGAGGAAAAAACTTAAAAGGCGAATAAGGACCGTCTCTTCTTTCGTACTCCCCGCCCCACCCCGCCCCGCCCCACCCCGCCCCACCCCGCCCCACCCCGCCCCGCCCCGCCCGCGCTCCTCGGCTACGCCAGTGGCGCATAGAAATAGGTAACGACGCTCGCTTCGTGCCCAATAAGGCCATCAGGCAGCTCTTTGTCGGGACGCAAAGACTGGAAAAAATAAAAATAAAATGAAAAAAATGGAAACAAAATAAAAGGAGTAGGGGAGGCAGGCACAAATCAGCCAGCAGCAGGCAGCCTGACCAATGAGAGACGCGACAAACACGAGAGGAGCCGGAGCGTCGCTCTCTATTGGTCTAGTCTAGTCGCCACCCACAGGGAACCAGGTGATTGATACAACCAAATCTGGGTTGCAGAAAACAAAAATTAGTTCGTGTAACCGTCCACCCCCGTTTTCAACTTGATCAAATGAGAACAAATTTAGTTTAAAGAGGTAAAATTTCTCGTCGGTTTTAAATTTTGTTTCCTGAACCATAAACTGTTTTCTGGGTGCGGGGCGGGGGTCGTGTTGAGCCTAGTATTTCCCGTGACCACCCCTATATTCCACCCCTACCCCCACCCCTCCTCATGGCGGCGTCTTGACGGGCGGGGCGGGGCGGGGCGGCACCGGTGACGGTTTGACTGATCAGGCTTCCGACAAGGGCGATGCGATCCAGCGTGTAAGGGCGCGCGGAGGGCATCCTCCCAGGGTGCGGCGGGGTGCGGCGGGGCGGGGTGGGGTGGGGTGGGGCGGAGCGGGGGTCTCGATATCGCCCGCCCCGCCCCGCCCCGCCCCGCCCGGAGGCCCTGAGTGAATGAAGCCCCACCACGGGCCAGACAGAGTGACTGGCTGGCGCTGCACTGGACTGGGCGGGGCGGGGCGGGGCGGGGCGGGGCGGGGCGGGCACATTGCATCAGTCCGGGCCCTTCGCTTCCGATTTACTTTTGATGGGGTTCACTTTCACAAAACAAAATTCCAAAGTAAATAATGAGTCCCAAAGCAGCAGGAAGCGAGGGAGAGGGAGAGGGAGAGAGACCTCTATAGCAGAGAGTTTTTAATTGGTGATGCAGACAGACGGCCCGTTTGTCATGCCCGGGGCGGGGAGCTCGGTCCGGAGCTCATTGAGCTTGATGTGACATCGCCTGCCAGTGACTCTAATCAGCTGAGAGCACATGTCGCCAGAGAAGTAGGCAATAAGTAGCCCACACACAGCGGTGTGAAGCGGGCTGCACTCCCAGATACAGGTCCGCAGATGCAGCCCGCCTCAGCCCGCTGTGTTTGGCCTACTTGTTGCCTACTTTTAAGGCAACACCGCCCTGACTGACGGACTCGCTGACGGAGTAGGCTACTCCGCGCTGCGCAGTATTACGCCCGCCCGTATTTCATATTCCAAAATCTTACGCCTTCTTTAGCGGGGCGGGGAACGGCAGGTTATTTAACTCGTAAAATACCTGACCAGAAAACTTCGGTGAAACTTGTTGTTGTTTTATTTTTCTGCGATAGCGTGCGCCGTGTGGCCGGTAGTGGGCAGCATGAAACTTACCTGAAACACAACAAGAGGAAAATATGAGGAAGGGTCTACGCACAGAGCACGGTACACCTACTCCACTGCAAAACATAAAAAATACCCTTGGACTTCCCTGCGGCCTGCGGAGAGACAGGCACAGGCACTAGATGTGGCAGCTCAGCTGGAGCTTTTAGAATTTTCCCCGCAGTGTCACACTCGCCCACTCTCTCTCTCTCTCCCTCTCTTTCAGGCAGAGTTTCCGTATACCACGGGGACACGACACGTGCTCGCAGAGGGATAGGGTAACGCGGGCGGGCGGGCAGGTCGGACCAGGACATAGCGAGCTCCAGGACACGGCGAGGTGAGGGCAGGGCAGGGCAGGGCAGGGCCACCCGATATGCCTACAGCGCAACGACAGCCCCCTCCCCTCCCCCTCTCTCTCTCTCTCTCTCTCTCTCTCTCTCGCTCTCTCACACCCTCCCTCACTCTCTCTCTCTCTCTCTCTCTCGCTCTTTCCCTCTCTCTCTCACTCCCTCTCACTCTCTCTCTCCCCTGGAGCTTTATAGCTGGCGCTAAGCGGTTCTCCTCTCACGCACCCCAAGCGGCGCCACTATATAGCTGTGGCCCGGCAGCCCTCTTTTCTGGCGCCGGCGCCCTGCGTCGCGAGCGTGCAGAGGGCGTTCCCGCCCCACCGCGCCCCGCCCCGCCACACCCGCGCGTAAAACAGAAATGAATGCGTACCGCAGATTAAAAATGACTACTATCGGCACTCCTGCTGCATAAAATCCTGAAATAACCCGGCAAAAGTGGTTTTAAAATCAGGAGCCGCGAGCTGAGCGTGCAGAGCGGGGCGGGGCGGGGTGGGGCAGGGCGGGGCGTGGTGGGGCGCGGTGGGGCGGGCGGGGCGGCGGTACATTACGCATTCAGGGGCCAGGGTGTCAGGACTCGTTGGCCCGACGCGACGCGACGCGACGGAAAAATACGAATGGAAAAAGTTGCGTCTCACTCTGGTTGACGTAAAACAGCGTGGTGGCGGCGGGGGAGGGGCGCGTCGAACCGCATGCGGAGCCACAGTGGGCCGAAATGAGATGAGTTTCATCTCTCGTGATGTATGCAGCAGCAACACGCCCGTGGGGCCGAGGAAGAGGGAGGGGATGGAGCGAGGCGGGGAAACACCTCTGAATTTTGGTGAACAAATGTCGTCAATTTTTGTAAATTTTCATGAATTTTTCTGAATGTTTTTTGAATTTTTCGCAATTTTTGCTCTGATTTTTCCGTAATTTTTCCGATTTTTTTCTTCTGAATTTTCTCCGTAATTTTTCTAACGTTGTCTGTATTTTTCTGAATTACCGAGTTGCACAAAACTTTCAGAGTTGTTTCCCCCCCTCGGGACGGGGGAGGAGGTGGGGGTAGGGGAGGCCCGGGGGGAGGGAGGCGTGCGCAGGCATGCAGAGGGTGCAGCTGATAAGGGGCGTGGGAAGGGAAGGAGTCTGCCCTGCCGCGCTGCGCCGCCCTGTCCTGTCAGCGCAGGGGCGGGGCGGGTCCTGCAGGCGGGTGGGTCCCTGTGGGGCCGGTGGCCTGCAGTGCGGGGCGGTGGAGAGAGAGGCGAGGTGCTTGCTTGGCACACACTGCAGCCAACCTCCGCCGCAAAGAGGTAAGGGCCGCATGCCGGGCCGGGGAGGGGAAGGGGCCGCAATCATGTGCACACAAGCGGTGCGGTGCAATCGCCGCAATCAAACTGTACTGCCCATTTTAAGAAAATAAAACACCTGATTGCGGTGCGATATATGTATGTTGCAAATTGACGACAGTCCATTCTGGCTCGCGCGGATGAATTTCAAGTCGATGCATAGCGTAGTACTCGTAAATTTTCTATTTGGAATTGTAATTTTACAAGACCACTGAATAGAAAAATTTCCCGTAAACCTACAAGTAATTTTCACAGTTTGTGAGGGGAGTGGGGTGGAGAGAGTTAGCAGACGGCGTGTCGACTGCAGTAAGGTGCCGCGCAACCCCAACCCCACCCCACCCCACCCCGCCCCGCCCCGCCAGTGAGTCGCTGCGGTAAACCTGGGCCCACCTCAAATAAGACGCATTGAAGCAGACTCCCTACCTGACAGGAGGGGTGCGAAGGGCAGGGCGCCGGCGGGGCGGGGCGACCGACAGGTTTGCCATCGGGGCGTTCAAACTCAAAGTTGCTCACGCTTACGCAAACCGCCCCGCCCCGCCCCGCCCCGCCCCGCCCCGCCACTCTTAGGCCGCGCCGCCTGGCGTCTCTGTTTGACTTTCCTCCGCTATGGCGGCTGGGCCACCCGGAGGCACATATTCTCACGGAGCCCAGCCGTCGGTCCGTCTGTCTGCCGCGCGACGCCCTCGGCTCGGCCCGTCTGTCGGCCCCGCCCCGCAATATGGGGGGAATTACAGCAGGGTGACAGCAGGACGCCGCAGGACGCAGCAGGATCCTGTGGGCGGCGCGCAGCCATGGGGCCCATAATGGAGCGATGGAGACATGAAATCACTCCGGTACAGGGAAACGGGCTCTGCCTTGCCCGATAATGTGGCAACCCTGGACGGGGCGGGGCGGGGCGCGGCGCGGGCTGGACCAGGCCAGAGCGCCTGTAGGGCGTTAGTCACTGCTGCAGCGCGAAGCGGCGGCCGCGCCCCGCGCCGCGCCCGTGGGAGAGAGAGAGAGGGAGATGCAGCCATCTCTTTCACTCCCACGCGCGCGCTCCCACCACCGGGACCACGTGGGCGGACCGGTACGGGTGCCCGGTACCGGCCGAGCCGAGGGTCCAGTCCCGCGGTCCCGGCCGGCCCGGCCCGGCCCGGCACACCAGAGAAATTAAGAGTTGGGTTACGCCCCTCGTAGGAAGTAAAGTGGGCTGCGTCTGCGCCTGCCTACTAGGCAACACCTTTGCACAGGCGCGTGTGTGTTGCCTGGGTAGGCAGGCGCAGATGCAGCCCGCTTCACTCCACTGCGCCTGCCTACTAGGCAACACCTTTGCACAGGCGCGTGAGTGTTGCCTGGGTAGGCAGGCGCAGATGCAGCCCGCTTCACTCCACTGCGTTTGCCTACTTTTCTGGCAGCACTGCTGGCAACACTGATTGGTAAGTTCAACCCAGATTCACTTCACAGTTTCTCGTCTTTATAAGGGGGATGGAGTACCGGGTCCCGGGGAGGGGGTCAGGTACGGTATCTGAATAGCGCAATCAGTGCGTACTGCAGCAGGAGGCGAGGGGGAGGGCGGGGCGGGGTGCGGCGGGGTGGGGTGGGGCGGGGTGGGGTCGCGCCCGGTCCAGGCCGGACACAACAGGACGAGCGGAGCAGCAGCTCACCAGACCCGTTTCTCCTTCGCTATAAAATGAATGGCAGAACCGGGTCCTCCCTGTAGGCTGCTGAGGTGTGGAGCATACCGAGAACATCCCATTCATGGATCCAGTAGCTTCATCAAAGTTACTCGGACGTAACGCCACAAGTATACATTTTTATCCATGTCATAAATCATTGTACTCTTTTTTTGTTTTATCAATGCGACATTGTTTTTGATGCGAGAAGTTTGGTTTGTGGGTTGGGGGAGCAGGTAGTTAGGCAACCCGAGGCACTCGCAGCAGCGACAGTGTCGCACACATGTGCCATACAGGCGACCGCGTAAAAGTAAATACGAATAGAGGAAGGGTTGTTTGGGAATGAGGGCAAAAAAAAAAAAACGAACCCCTCCCCTTCCACTTGAAAGACAAAAAAGAGTTTACGCTGACGCTACGGCGATAGCAGATGAATAGCTTGAATAGCTATATAGCCATGCCCAGACTATACAGGCCGGCACCAAAAAAAAAAAAAAAAAAAAAATAGTCAAGTTGTGACAACTATGAACGGTTCCAGCAATGACTAAAAAGCATGGGTTACTCTTTGGAACGGTCTTCGACCAATCAGAGAGGACGGGACGGGACACGGACGCACGCGCGCCGAGGCGAGGGGCAAAGTGTAGCCATAAAATGAAAAAGTAGAAGCATATCAAAAGGGAAACGTGCCTCCTGCGCGGCGCGGAGTAGCAGTATGGCAGCCATTAGTAAAAAATATATAAGAAAGAACGGCAAAAGGTGAGAGCTGCAAAGCCCAGCTGTACACCCCCGACACTCCCCCCTCACCACCCTCCCGAGCACGCACGCACACGCACGCACACGCGCGCGCGCACGCGCACACACACACACACACACACACACACACGAGCACGCGCCGCGTGGTTACAGTATCGGTAGCAGAGCGGAGCAAAGTACAGGCGAGACGAGACGAAGGGAACAGCTGTCCGGACGACGAAAAGAGAAGGGAGGGAGGTAGGGAGGGAGGGAGGGAGGGAGGGAGGGAGGGAGGAGGGAGGGAGGTAGGGAGGGAGAGAGGGAGGGAGGGAGGAGATGGGTGCGACAACGTGACGATCCACCCCAACGGAGCGGAATTGGGGAAAGGGGAGGAGGGGGAGGGGGAGGTCTACTGACTGCTTGGACGAGGTGCAGCGCGGGGGAGCAGCGCGCAGGGGGGCGGAAAGAGAGCAATATGTAGTAGCCCGCCCCGCCCCGCCGCGCCGCGCCCCGCCCCACCGCGCCCCGCCCCGCCTCTTGGCCGTGCCGATCACATTTCGGCGACGCGCGCGTTTTTCGCTTTATCAGATTCATTATTTTGTAATCCCCGCCGCCGCTGCCGCTGCGTGCCGCGCCGCCGCGCTCACAGCTTATCGGCTGTGCGGTCGGGACGGGTCGGGACGGGTCGGGAGCGGCCAGCCCTCCAGTGGTGGTTTTAATTCAATTACAATGAAGACAACCACGCTGAGTGGGGGGGGGGGGGAGGAAGGGAGGCAGGGTTGGTGTGATCCGCGGGGAGAGTCTTGTTCCCTGCCCGGGGAGCTGAGGAGCTACTGTACTGCACTGCACTCGGAGGCCAGCCGCCCCGCCCCGCCCCGCCCCGCCCTCTCTCCCGATCACGCACCCAGCGCCCAGCCCAGCGCGGATGGCGGGATGGCGGCTAGGGCCGAGGCCAGGGTAGAGCCCCCCAGGGGCCCCGGGGGGCGCGGGCGGACGGGCGCGGAGTGTATTTTCGACAAAAACTACTCCGGCCGGCAGGCGTTCCTTAGGCCCGTCCCGCCAGACCAAGCAGCAGCAGCCCTGTACCACCCCGCCCCACCCCACCAGCGCCAAGGTGAGGGCCGTAAAGCCGCCCCGCCCCGCCCCGCCCCGCCCCGCCCGTGCCGTTACGTCCTGGCCCAGGAGGGAGGGAGCGTGCGAGCGAGAACGACATATGCCGGGGCGGGGCGGGGTGAGGCGGGGCCGCGGTGAGGGCGGGGAGCGAGAGCGAGAGAGACAGGGAGTGAGTTTCGGGTGTGGGCAGCACTGCCCCGCCCCGCCCTGCCGGGCCAGCTGGGGTGGAGGGTGGTGGGTCCGAGGACGGCGTCGATGCCCTCCGCTCACACACATGCACACACACACACGCCGCAGAGCTCCAAAACAGTTTGGTAAAGTAAGAAAAAGAATGCATGCAGAGAAGTCGACAAAGTCCGCGAAAACTTCCGGGCCGCCGCACTTGTGTGTGTGTATGAGGAGGCAGACCTGCCTGTGTCCAGCTGATTGTACGGTTTGTTTTATGGGGCGGGGCGGGGCGGACACAGCAGCAGACAGACGGCAGCGCCGCGCTTATCTGGCAGCAGGAATTACTCACCAAACTTTGGGACGGGGTGGGGTGTGGTGGGGTGTGGTGGGGCGGGGCGGGGCGGGGCGGGGCGGGGCGGCACCGCAGGCCACGGGCGGGCGTGCCATCAGACCAGCAGCCGGTTTGGTTTTCCTAAAGCTCGAACAGAAAGCTTCTGCCCCCGCGAGCACAAACAGGGATAACGCGGCCGGGAGAGCTCCCGCCTGCGCTGCAAGAGTTGCATCTCTGACTAGTTTCCACAAACCGCCAATCACCCCGCCCCGCCCTGCCCCACCCCACCACGCCCGCCGCGCCCCGCCACACCCCGCCTTCCAGGTTCTTCGGCGGAGCGGAGGTTGCGCGCACAAGTCGTGCACGTCGGTGAGATAAGGCAGACCTGAGGCTGGGCGGGGCGGGGGCGGGGCGGCGCGGCGCCAACCAAATAGGCAGAGGGCCGTGCCTGGCGGTGCTCGACTATTTTAAACCGCCCCGCCCCGCCCCGCCCCGCCCCGCCGCGCCCCGGTACGCCTTGCTGGCCCCTGTGCGTGTACGCGTGCACGGCTCGCGGGCCGCGGGTCCGGCGCGCCTCGCCTCGCCCCCCATCTGCCCATCTGAACCCGCCTGGCCTGGCCCGCCGACTGACTCCGAGGACCGCTCACATACCTCTGTCCTTGTCGCACTCATGGGACACTTGCATGCTCGGCATAAGTGCGACAAGGAGGTAAGTAACAAGATCTTCAGAATGAGTCGGCCGGTGTTGCTGAGGCCCTGGACTGGAGTACTGGGGACGCCCTGCGCCTGCGCTGCGCGCCTTCAAGGTGGCCCTGGAGATGGAATCTCGTCTGTCTGTCTGTCCGTCTCGCGCAGCACAGCGCTCGTAAAACTCGCAGAGCACAACGGTTAGGAAGAATCCTTCCTGCCTGGAGCGCTCTGGCACGCCCTCGCCCTGCTGCCTCCGCCCCGCCCCGCCCCGCCCCGCCCCGCCCCTCACTTCGAATGCCACAAACGCCCGTTACGGACTGGCGCAGGGCGGGGCCAGGGCTCGAGTTTTGCAGTCGCTGTGGACAGGTATGTTATGTGCTGGGGGCGTCCCGTCCCGTCCCCGCGCGCAGTGCAGTGCAGGCGGGAGCCAGGCCCTGCGCCCGCAGTCCTGGAGAGGACCAGGATGAAGCGGCATTCCACGAGGAAACAACAGGGCGGCGCGGGGCGGGGCGGGGTGGGGCTGGCCATTAGAACCACTTGCAGGGCCGAGGCCCGCCGCGCCGCGGAGAGGAGCAGAGAGAACAGAGAGGACTCCAAGCGGGCCCCTCCCCGCCCCGCCCCGCCCGTCCGCGGCCCAACGCCCGCCCCCACCCGTCCCAGCTAAACGAATTCAAGACAGCATCAGATAGACCCAGGACTGGTCTGAAAGGGCTCGGTCCGACGGCGGGGCGGGGCGTGGCGGGGCGTGGCGGGGCGCGGCCTGCCACCAGCTACACTGTTATCTACAATCAATTCGCTTCCCCGGGCCGGGTGCTGCGCGCTGCCCTTGCGCCTGCCGAGTCGGGGATAGGCAACCCCGCGCGCACGGGAGCGCTGCGTGCAGGCGGGTCTGCCAAAGTCTGCTCGCGGAGCAGGAGCAGGCAGACAGACAGACCTGCAGTCATTTTGTGTCTAAACTATACGAACGAATTTTTTCTTCTTTTTCTCTCCAAATACGAAAAATAAGTGTTCCTTGCACAACAAAAATTCAAGATTGTTTTTCCCGTTGGCGCCCGGGCCCGGCGCCCAGGGCACGTGGCCCTGAACGCGGCGGGCAGAGGACACTGCCGCCCCGCCCCGCCCCGCCCCGCCCCGCCCCGCCCCGCCCCGCCACGTGACGCTGCCCCGCGTGCCGCCCGGGCCGGGCACTACGTACGGCCCGCACCGCCCTGGCCCCTGGCCGCGCCTCGCCGACTCGACCGAACGCTTTGCTATCGACCGGACCCCGCGGTGCGGTGCGGTGCGGTGCGGGCCGCGACCCGTGCCAGGCGTCCGTAACGCCGTAACGCATAGCGTTAGCGAATGCGGGTCAGGAGGGAGGGGGGAGGGGAGGGGCGCAGTGCGGCACCTGCAGGCCGCCGCGGCCCCGGTCCGGTCGCGGACGCGGCGCGGGCCCCGGGAGCACCGTCCCCGTCCACCCACCGCCGTCAGCGTGCTTCGACCGCGGTAGGAGGGGTGGAGGTTGGGCGAGGTTGGACTGGGCCCGGCGCCGCGCCGCGCTGACGAACAGAAGACACGGCGACCTTGCTCACATGACATCCGCGAGGGTGTCGGGTGACTACGGCGCCGTGCCATGCCGGTGCCGCCCCCACCTCCTCACGCGGAGACTCGCAAAACTAAAGTGACAGGAACGCTGTGCTTCATCGACAGCACGAGTCATTTCCGTCTCTCTCGCGCACCCGCGCCCGCCCGCAGGCAGCTGAGAGGCTGGAGGGAGAGAGGGGCAGAAAGGACGAGAGCTGTGGATGAAGCACAGTGTTCCTGTGCGGGTCTGGGCGGGCAGCGGGAGCGCGCTGTAAAATGCTTGCGAACTAAAGTCTTTGCAACGCCGCGGAGAGTTTTTGATCTTTGCACATTGCGAAAAAAAAATCGTCTCAATCAGTCGGGAGGCGTGCGTAGTGGCGCTGGGGGACCTTGGCGTCGGGCCGGCAGCCAGGTGGGTCCGTGTGTCGCATAGGGGCGGCGGGAGGCGCCACTGGCGCGCAGCCAGGCAGGCGGGGGCGGGGCGGGGGCGGGGCGGGGGCGGGGCGGGGGCGGGGCCCGAGGCTTTGAGGCCTGAGCCTGCAGGGCCTGCGCCAGCCTGCCTGCAGGCGTCCCGCCATTCTTGGGCAGGTCAGGTCCTAACGGGGCTGTCTGCAGGCGGGGCGGGGCGGGGCGGGCGGGGCTCCAGGCTGCGGCTCCAGCTCCAGGCGGGCCCAGCCTCAGCGGGGCTGACAGGATGCACCTTACGGCCGGATGTAGCAGGCGTTGGGCAGGCCAGGCGCGCCTACCCGCTGGAGCGCGAGAGCGTAGCGGTGCGGGGCGAGCTGGGCAGGGGGCAGTGGTCCGGGCCGGGCAGGTCCAAGAGGCGGCCTGGAGGTTGCCTGGAGCCGGCCTGGAGCCCGCCTGGAGCCCGCCTGGAGCCCGCCTGGAGCCCGCCTGGAGCCCGCCTGGAGGTGGCCTGGAAGCGGCCTGGAAGCGGCCTGGAGCCCGCCTGGAGCCCGCCTGGAGGTGGCCTGGAAGCGGCCTGGAACCCGCCTGAAGCCCGCCTGGAGCCGGCCTCCAGCGCGCCTTCAGCAAGCCTCCAGCAAGCTTCCAGCAGGCATCCAGGTAGTCTCCAGCAGACCTCCAGCAAGCCTCCAGAGCAGACACGTCGAGCAGGCCACCAGTTTCTAGGAAAAGCCTCCACAGTGTTCCCCAGGGAGCCGGCCAGGGTCTCTCCTCCGTGACCCTCCACAGCGCTCCAATGAGTCTATGTACATGCCATGTCTACAGCGGCTGCTCTCGGAGTGAGCGATTCGACGTGTCTTATCCCAAGCACCTCTCCGTAGGATGAGATTCTCCAGTCATCCTCCAGCGAGCCTCCAGCTGCCCTGCCCTGCCCTCCGCGCGCACCAGTACAGTACGCGAGCACACCGTCCAGGAGACGTGTGGCGGGCGTGGCGTGGCGCGGCGTGGCGGCTCCGTGCGGCGTTGTCAGACTGCTGTGCCGGCAGGCCGGGCCGGGCCCGGTGTGGCCGCCCGGTGTGCCCGGCCGGTGTGCCGCGCCGGCTGGCCGCGTATGGCCCGTTCTGTTCTGCTGGAGGTCTACTGGAGGGGCTGGAGGCGGCCGGGCCCCAGGGCACAAGAGCACCCGCACGACACGGTACTCGCGAGGCGCGGCGCGACGCGGCGGCGCGAGGCGAGGAGAGGCAGTACCTCAGGGCCGCCGCGCCGCGGCCCGCTGATTCCAGCGGAACTTCCGGGTGCCCCAGGAACTTGAACGCAAGACCAGGGGCCGGGGCGGGGCCGGGCGGGGCGGGGCGGCACCGGCACGTGCACCTCCCCGCCAACGGCCGGCCTGCTGTCCAGTGCGCCGCCACCCCCGCGCCTTCCCTAACGCCTGCCCGGCCCGCGTCAAGCCTTACCTTCCAAGCTTTCCTCTCTTTTCCTTTCGCCCGCCCGGCGGGGGGTCCACCCCGCCCCGCCCCGCCCCACCCCGCTCCAACAACAGACAGACAGAGTAGTTTCTCTTCCTCTCTCCCGCCGCGTTGACGTTGACGAGCCGTTTCGGTGCCGCCCTGCCCTGTCAGTTTGGGCCCCGCCAGGCCGCCGCCAAGGTCGCGGGGCGGGGCGGGGCGGGGCGGGGCGGGCGCGGTGCACCGTGAGAGCCCAGCAGCCCGGGCCGGGCCGGCAGCGGGAGGAGGCAGAGGCAACCTCGTCCAGGTGAGAAGACAAGAGGTGCTTGTCCGGGAGGGACTGCGGTGCTCGACGCGACGCGCACCCCAACAATAAAACGCGCAGCGCAGCCCTTTTCTCTCGTTACCGGTCCTGAGCCGAGCCGAGTCGAGCAGGTCCTGAGCCGAGCCGAGCCATTGCCGAGCCGAGCCGAGCCGAGCCGGTCCGCAGCCCAGTCGAGCCGGCCGCGGTGACCTCCGCCGCCGTGCCGCGCCGCGACGGCGACGGCGACTCCCGCCAAAACAAAAACGACCAAGGGTCCGCGGGGTGGACAAGGGGCGGTGGCGCTGGGCGCCGGGGCGGGGCGGGGCGGGGCGGGGCGGCAACCCGTCCAGTCCAGACGTCCCCAGCCGTAAACTTTCTCGGGACAAAGAAGGGCCGGCGCGTCGTCCCGTCCCTGTGCGCCCTTCTCCCCGCCCCCTGCCCCCTGCAGGGCGTCCGCCCCTCCCCCCGCCCCCTGCAGGGCCTGCGTCCGCCTCGGCCTTAAGTCCGCAACAGGCCCGGCCCGGCCCGGCCCCTGCGGCCGCAACCCTTCCGCCTCCTGCTACCTGTTATGTGGGCCAGGGCTGAACACGTTCCTCCTGCCGCTACCGTCACACCCTGCGTGTCGCGTGACACTAGCGTGACAGTAGCGTGACACTCGAGTCGTGGGTGACACTTACGGACGGGGACGGTCCTGGGGTCCTCGGCGTCCACCAGCTCCTGGACCTTGCGGATCCGCTCCTGCAGGCCGCCGGCGCGCGCCGTCACCCCGGCCATCTCCTGCGCGAGGCTGGCGAACATGTCGTCGGCGGCCTCGAGCAGCGACGACAGCTGCCGGATCGCCTGGCAGAGCGTGTGGTTGAACACGGCCTCCAGCTCGCCGTCCAGCACCAGCGGCCGCCCGTCCCGGTCGTGCAGCCGCGCGCGGCTCACGTACTCGGGCTGCACCTTCCGCAGCGCGAACGGCATCGTGACGGGTGTATACTCCTCTCGTCGTCACTCTTCGTCACGCCGCGCGCGCATCGCGCCTTGTCACACGGTCACTGGCACTGCACTCGCGACATGGGGCCCGGCCCGGCCCCGGCGGGACCCTGGTCACTCCTCGCGCTCGCCTAGGATCGCCTCGGCGCGGCGCGGGGCAGAGGGCCGCGGGTGTAGCGCGGCGCGGCGACCTCCCGGCTCCCTCCACGACGCTGGTCGGACAGACACTAAACTTACTTCACTTCTCTACTCTACTATACGAGCCGGCCGGCCTGCCCACCGGTGCCGAGCTTCGGCGGCCCTCCGCCTGGAGCGCTGGTGTGCGGCGCGGCGCGGCTCGGCAGTATGGGAGCGCCGTGCGGAGAGCAACAGCCGACCCGCTGGGCACGGCTGCCGTGCGGGCGGCCTACCCCACGGCGATACCCCGCGCACCAGCTGGGGTATGAGAAAGTCGGTGATCTGGCCCGGCACGTTTCTGTTTTGTTTCCCCGGCGGAGTGATAAACGGAGGGGTGGAGGTGGAGGGGGGGATTAGGGTAGAGATCAGGAATCAGTCAACTAGCCCACCGGACATCTTCTGGAAGTATGCTACGCAGGTTATTGATTGCCGCAGCAGCACCTAGAGCTGTGACAGCGGCAGGGACAGCACTCGCCCGTGACCGCCTGGGCGCACGAACGCTGGCATCTCTTTCCGCCCAAAGTAAGTTGAGCGCAACCCCCGTTGTTCCACGGATGTCGGCAGGTTCGGTTTATTTTGCGCATGTTTGCTTACATAATTTGTAAACACGGGGGATGTAGGGAGGCCGGAGGGTCATCGAACGAGGGTTATTGATCTTCCGGTTTAGCTAGATACGCACTGGGTTAGTGTCACTAGTCGCTTTCCCATTGCCTTTTTTAAAGGATTCAAGATCTCACTCAATTATACTGGGAAAAATATTGCGTTGTTTTTTATTGCTTTGTTAATGTTAATGTATCAATGGTAAGCATTCTCCTCATATATTACAGCTTGAATGAATTTTATATTTCTTACTCAGAAATTTTATTTGTTTCAGAACTTGTTGCATTCAGACGGGCAGACAATCTTCTTCAACGCACAATGGCTTCAAAGGGTACTCGTGATTTATTTTACGATGATATTGTCAAGCTGTCATCTAAAAATGAAATCACACTTATTGATGTGAGAGAGCCTGCAGAAATTCAAGAGACTGGAAAGCTTCCTGGAAGCACACACATTCCATGTAATTTATAATACATTTGAACAGTCCCTTTTAAAACTATTTTTGTATTTCTTCATTATAATTTGGCCCTGATTTTTCTCTTTCTTTAGTAGGAGACGTTGTAAGTGCTCTGAATATGGATGATGCTGCATTCAAAAAAAAATACGGAGTAGAGAAGCCTTCACAGGATGCTGCACTTGTTTTCTCGTGCCGCTCAGGGAAACGAAGCCAAGCAGCTTTAGACCAAGCATTGGCTTTAGGATTTTCCAAGTGAGTGCTTGTGCCCATACTCTCAGCAGTAAACTCGCTTTTTTACATGTTGGTTTCTCTTCTCTTTATCTGATTCCTGATCTTAATTTCAGTTCTCGTCATTATGCTGGTGGTTGGTTGGACTGGGAAAAGCACACCAAATAATAAATAGGTGTATTCCTGTTGGTACTAAATTACAAATAGATTTTGATCTGAATGTTGATTGTTCACTGTTTATGAAACAGCCTCAACTGATTTTAATAAAAAAGAAAGAATTTCTGTACTGAAATTGTCCGTTTTCTTATTCTTACCCCTTTACTTCCCTTGGACACTCTCTGGCACTGCCAGTGGGTTTTAGCAAACTTGAATCTTGCTGGTTGTAGATCCATAATGCCTAACAATATTGAGAGTGGTAAGGTAATTTTTATCTCTTGTTTCAGATTTTAAAATGTCATCTAGAAACAACAAAGATAACACCGAGATTTTATAGCCAGGTAAGGAGTGTTCTCCCCTCACATTGTAAGAATTCTGTACCATCAATGATCAAGTTCAAATATTTTTTTTTGAATATATTTTGTTAAAAAAGCAGCATTAGGTGTGTTGTATGCAGAGTATACAAGATCTTGAGCTTAGAAAATGGCTTCGTCTTTTCCATTAACATTGTCTGAAGATGTGGAACCCTTAGTCTCACAAGTTGGTGGACATACCAAAGATAAAGCAAAGCTATCACCTGGTAAGTTTATTAAGGTAAATAATTCTGTTCAATAAAAGTAAATTTGGCCCAATGCATGGGAAGCGAGATGGGAATTCAATTTTGATAGGAAGTACTACTTTGATTTTGTGGTGCTGGGCTGATGTTTCCTCATCAGGTCAAAGTTATTGTACTGGCAGCCAATATTAGATGAAGTTTCATCACTCAAAATTAATACCAGGATAAGATTAAAATTAGCTTTTGCTTCTTGCTGACAGGAATGCTGAGACACAAAGATGGATATGTCTTGAAGCCACTGCAGAAACCTGCTCAAGCTGAGACTGAAATTAAATTTTATGAAGGATTAGCTACAGCACAACATTCAGCCCTTCAACCTTTCATTCCCAAGTATTATGGGATTGCCCATGTTAAAATTGAAAGTTATGGTGAGTTTTTGTGAGTCTTAAATATACATTACATATTTTAAAGAACAAATTATGAGTGTGCTACCATGTATTAGATGGTGAAGTATTGGTCCTAGAAGATGTCACAGGCACCTTCAGCAAGCCATGTGTCATGGACATAAAGATTGGAAAACAGACATGGGACCCATTCGCCACAGCTTCAAAAAGAGAATCTGAGGAAGTGGGTACACATCACAAAGGTGTACATTAACTTGTTAAAAAATTGTAAAACCTCTTTATATTTTGTTCTTGTGTTTTCAGAAAAAATATGCAGAATGTAAAAGAGACCTAGGATTTTGTATACCGGGTTTCCAAGTGTATGACTCAACAAGTCACCAGCTCAGAAAATTTGACAAAAGCTATGGGAAGTCTCTAAATGGCAAAACAATACTCAATGGTAAGTCAAGTTATTACTGTACAGATCAATGTAATTGACGTCAGAGTGAAAGATTTTTCTTTTTTTTATCCCATTTTTTTGTGTTTGGTTGGTTCAGCATTTTCAGTGTTTTTAAATTTGCACAAAACAAATAGTGCATTATCAGCAGTAGATGTATTTGTATCTAAAGTCCAAGAGATATTTGATATCTTATCACAACAGACGTCCCTGCATTTGTACTCAAGTTCTGTATTGCTTTGTTATGACTGTGAGCAGTTGGATAAAAAGGTATGTTAAATTGCTAGCCCAGTTGATTATACTATTTGTAATTTTCTGAGAGTTAATTTTATTTTGACAGGTGGATGCAGCACTTTGGTCAAATGTACACATGATAGACTTTGCACATGCTTACAGCGGAGATTCTCATGAACCTGGTCCTGACAACAATTATCTCGATGGATTAAAAAATCTGCTGAAGATACTTAAAAGTTTACAAGAATAGTTCTTCAAAACAGGTATACAGCTTTCACAAAATTAAGGAGTTTAGAGTGGAGTTGTCATAAAAAATTTAACAAACATCCACATTCAATAAAATTAGATTTATTTTATATTGTTAGAGCAACTCATAAAAGTAATCCAACCCTTGTCCAAGCTCCCAAATGGCCATTCCAATTCCTAATTCTTCTGCCAATCTAATTCGTTGCTTGATTGAGTATAAAGTAGGATAGTATATTGTGTGCTTTGCAGACTTTGTCCTGGAAATAGAAAGTTGAAACTTAATATACCAAGTCAATCATTTAATTGTTATGTATTTATGTATTCAACTCTAAGCTAGACCCAAATTTCACAAGAAAACCACAGGAAAGGCTACTTTAAGACCCCTGCAAAATGTGCACTTGAAAGAAAGGGATGCAACTCATTATCAAGTTTTGAGAGTAGAGGAAAGGGAGCGACTTAAAATTGAATACATTCTGTTCTGTGGCAAGACTAATAGAAAATATTACTTACTTAATTTCTACAAAATTTTCATCTGCCTGCTTGTCAAGTTTCATTTTACCCTTTATTGATTTTGTTAAGTCAATAAACTGGTTGCCAAGAATAGCCTCTGGACCACCAGATGTGAAATGGTATCCATAAAAGTTCAAACCAACAAGAATTTTTGATCTTCTTGGGTCCTCATTCTTGGGGACTACCAGCTCTACACATTCTTTCATCCAATGTAGTGGACTAGTGGGTCCTAGGAATACCACAGAAAATACATTATTAGTTATTTTCATAGAAAAAATTAAGATTAAGAGAATGAGCTGCAGTTACCTGGATTTCTTTGACCACTTGAATAATCATAAGTCATAATGGAGAAAGCTGTAACTGTATCCGCTAAAAGATCAAAATGCTTGGATCCAAATATTGTCTGTGGCCTGAATGGTGGAAAGAAGAAAAGGCCTAAAATTAAAAGAAAGATACAACAAATTTATATAGAGAGGTAGACAAAATTACTGAGTTACTGACCCACGAATTGGTGGGATGACTAAAATAAAGTCTTTCTTTAGGGTCTGTAGCTCAACAGAGAGGAGTTTGACTAATTCCATAGCAGAAATAACATTTCCTGAAGCTATTAGCTGCATCCATCCCTCTAGTACAATCCCATCAAAATTATGTTTCTGTATAGGACAAAAGATTCAGTCAGCATTTCTAACAAGCTTTGTTAACTTTTTAAAGAAAAATATTTTAATTACACAAACAGAAGTAATATTTACCTTGATGAGATTTGTTATCAACTTGATCACCTTCTCCTTTGCAGCCCGCGCTTCTAACTCCTCTATATGTTGAGGTGTCCATCCATCAAATAAAATTCGTGGAACCACTGCAATAAGATGATAAATTTGTATAACAGTTTTGGTACTACAATCATAAAGATAGAACGTGATTGCTTACTCACTTTTAACATTGTTTTTCTTTACTTCACTTATCCAATTGGGGTCAATATCATGAGTACCAGTGATCTTGTACTTCAAATCTGCATTGTGACGTATTTGGAGCCACACTGGAGATATGTGAGTAAATTTGTGGCCAAACCATTTTGCAATGTCATAGCCATGATTATTCCACTGTCAAAAAACAAATTAAAATGATCTAAATTTAAATACAAAGTGTATTTTAAAAATTTTGAATTTAATTGGACATACTGGAGTTATGTATCCCAGGCTAATGCCTTCAAAATGTCGAACTGTAGATTCTTCAGAGCACCGGGATTTGTGTTGAGCAGCTATGTCCTTTAAGCGGGGATTGGGAACTAAAAGTTCATCTGGTAAGGTGCCATTCCCCACACATGCAATCTAGACAAAGCAGACATGTATTACTTGTAGAATAAGGAGGAAATGTCACTGCAAGATAAAAATGTTCTAATTTGTATACCTACATCTTGGCTTAGAGCTTCAGAAACTAAAATGACAAGAAGTATTCCATTGATCACAAATTTGAGAGTCATCATGCCTTAAATCTGTGAGATACATAAAACTTATCAACGAAATCTTGGGAGAGAGGTATGTCTGAACCTGTAAATGTAAAGCCAAACAACGTCGATAAACTAAATCGTGGCCTGAGCCTGAACACGTCGTCTGCTAAGGTGTTATGCCGGTCCCAGTGCTGCCAGAACACCATAATTATAGAACAGCATAATCGAGAAAAAATGTTGATTGGTGGGGCTTTGAACAAAATTAACACAATAAAATCTAAATATTAATTAATAGTTATTTTTAAATACAGATTTTATTTTATTTTCAGGGACACCGGTCGATACTAAAACAATCAATATTAATGTTGGCCAGTTTGGTCACTGTTGTGTTCTTATCGTCTGCAACCAAACAGTCTCCAAACATTTTTTAAGTTCCAGCAAATTATCTGCTGGTTCACAACTACTGCTAAATCTGTCGATCGCCGGGTAAATGCAGTGCGATGAAGCGCGTTTCATCAAAAGGTAGCAGAGGCTAACTCCATACTAATCTGTTAAAACCACTATAATCGAGGTTATGCTGTCAATTTGACAGCTCAGAAAAATCCATGCAAACAAATAATATTTGTCTTAATCGCCTTTGCGCAGGAAAATTCGAGCGGGAGCTATTGATGTTCACCCGACGGAGACCGCCCTGGTTGTCAACTATCAGCTGGAAGCTTTTATCCTTGGGGAGCTTGGAGATCCAATGCTCGGAGATAAAAAGGTATTAATTATTACCATACAAAATAAAACATTCCCTTCTTGCATCTATTATTGAGAATATTCTTCTTTTCAGGATTGCCAGAAAATAATCCGTCTGAAGAGTTTAAACCCATATACAGATTGTGCTGCGCTTGCCAAAGAGGTTGTCGAGAAATGCAGCCTTATTCATGCCTCTAAGCTTGCTGAAGTTGAACATTTGATTTATTATTTACAAAACCGTAAAGAAAATCCTTTTAATGGTATTGTCTATTTAATATAGTTAGCCTTTTCTTTCATTTTCACCGTATTTTCATTTAAATAATTTGCTCTCCCTACTTATAAATTTAGACCGAGTAGAAAGCCCTCTCCAGAGCTCAGTTTATTCTGGAACTGAAAGCCCATCAGCAATGGATATGATTGGTAATCACATTTTTTTATTTCCAAATTCCAGTATGTTTGAGGGAAAGTATTGTATTGAACTTTTTTTATTTTAGTGAGTGGAACAACTGAGAAAGCTACTATTGCAAACATAGAGACCTATGTTGAATTGCTGTATGAAGATATGGCAGAAAAAGTGAAAGGGTCAGGCCTCATTCTTGAGCTTGCTAAGGATCCTAATAATTTAGAAGATCTATCCAAAAATGGTAAACAATAAATTTGTAAAATATTTACTGATATTTTGAAAATATAAGCCTTTTTCAGCCTTTCTCACTTTACGAAACAATTTATTTTGGTCTAGAATCACTCTTGAGTGCTCTGTCAAGAGTATTACGGGAGGATTGGAGGAAAAGTATGGAATTAAGCACAAACATTGTATATGTTTTCTTTTGCTTTTCTACATTTTCTCAATTTCACCCCCTAGTGCTTCAATACAAGGTAGGGGTGCCACCCTCCATTTTATGCCTCTCTTCAATGTCAATGTACATTAATATGTAATTTCTTCAATTTAAGATTGGTTCATTGTGTATGGAAATTATTGATTTTGAACTGAGGCGTTATGATCAATGGAAAGCTGATTTGGAAAGCTGTAGAAATAACAGTTTACCCCGACATGAGGAACCTCACAAGAATAATCATACACCTAGTCAAACTGGTGATTCGAGAAAGTAGGATTTCCTTCTTAAGTTACTTTAGATAGACCTATTATTTATCTGTATATTCTTTCTAATATTTTTGTTTTGCTTTTCTAAAGGAGTGCCTTTGGCCACAGCCACATTCCAGTAAGCCGTCGCCAAAATGATGCTTCACCAAGCCCTGTTGGTGGAGAAGAGGAAAAAAAGAAAAGGGTACTTTTCTTTTTTTTGTTTCTGTGAAATGTAATATTGTGCCTCTCAATTTTTTTCTTTTTACGAGATATATTTCTTTTATTTTACAGAATAGCTTGCTAGCCCCAGGGGAAATATTGAAAAGACATGTTGAGGCAGCATCTTCAAATGTGGAGGGACCAAAACGAAACAGTATGGTCAAGTCTCCATCATATGGCATGGTCCGATCACCGTCTGTGGATGATGGGAGGAGGTCTGCTGAGAGCAGCAAACACAGTTTACTCAGTACATACAGGTAGGTCAACATGACCTATTCAAATTGTTTAGTTTATACCAGGCTAAGGTAAATCAACTCAATTGTGCTTGTTTTAGATCTATGACAGATAGTTGTGGCAGTGTTAGCAGTGTAGAAGGGGAAGCCAAAAAAGATAATGCTGACAAACAAAGAGAAGAATTTGAAAAAACAGCAAGAAAGTTTCGTACACTCATTAAAAAGCAAGACCAATTACTGAGAGGTAATTTTTGACTTATTATGAAAAGCAGCAAACTAAATACTAAACTACAAGCAATTTTAATTAGTGATATTTTCTTGCAGTATGTATCTACCTTTTGCTGAACATAGCAGAAAATACAAGGGTGGAAGACAAAATGCGCAAAAAGAATGTTGTAGGTGTACTCATGAAAACTTTGGAGCGGTCTACTCCTGAACTCCTTATACTTGCTGTTACATTTCTTAAAAAACTTTCTCTTTTTAAAGAAAACAAAGATATTATGGTAGGTACTTTTCTAAACAAAGATTTGGCAAATTTTATTTTAAGGAGCTATCATGTTTGATTAATACAAGTCAACATTTTCAGGCTGACTTTAATATAATTGACAGACTACAACGTGTGTTTCAAATTGGTAATTCTGAGCTTGACCATATTGCATTAAAACTCTTGTTTAATTTATCTTTTGATACTCGCCTGAAAGAACGCATGGTTCGTGAGGGGTACTTACCAAAGCTTGTTGGCATGCTTGGTTAGTATAATCTGGTTCTCTTCCCTACCTTCATACCTTCTTATCCTTTCTCCTGAACTATTATGTCTACAAAACACTTCTTATTCCTTTCCAGCTGAAAAGCATCACCAATCAACTGTTTTAAAAATTCTTTATAATTTAAGTATGGATGATAGAGTTAAATCCATGTTTGCATACACTGATTGTGTTAATTCAGTAAGTTGAATAAAGCTATGACAGCGATTCAACTGTTCACAAATTTACATCCCCTTTCTCTTGTTGTTGCAGGTTGTTGATATGATTTTGGGATATGATAAGGACCAAGTGGATTTAGTTATTGTTGCCCTTGCAATCAATCTAGCACTAAATAAAAAAAATGCCGAGATGATTGTTGAAGGAGGTAGATTACAGCCCCTCATGGATCAAGCTTTCAGAAATTTGGACTCTCTTTTGATGAAAGTTGTTCGTAACATCTCTCAGCATGATTCCTGCAAATTGCTCTTTGTTGTATGTAGCTTGTTGGATAGAGTTTAATCTGACAAACTTGTAGCGACTAGAGAGGTAATGCATTGTATTCTAATCACAGGAATTCGTTGGTGATTTGGCGAAAGTCTTGACCCAATGTTCAGACAAGGAGTTTCTTCTGGAGTGTCTGGGTATCATGGCAAATCTTACATTACCAGATCTCGATTACTCTCAAGTTTTAGAGCAATTTCGTCTCATACCCTGGCTACGTGCTCATCTAGTACCAGGTACAAAATTAGTCTTGCTTCAGAAAATTTCTCAAATTATTCAAAATAAAAGAGTGAAAGTTATAGTGTCTTTTTCTACAATCAGGGAAATCTGAAGATGATCTTGTTCTAGAAGTAGTCATGCTTTTAGGAACAGTTTCAGCTGATGAAAATTGTGCATCATTGCTGTGTAAAGCAGATTTGCTTCTTTCATTAATTGAGCTCCTTAAAGGTGACTTGATTGTTTGAGTTTTGTCTTTAATTTTTTTTTATGTACTTCTTGATCTTACTAAATATTTCTTATTCTGCAGCAAAACAAGAGGATGATGAAATGGTTCTTCAGATTGTATATGTGTTTTACCAGATGGCAAGACACAACTTGACAAGGGAGTACCTTATTCATGAAACAGGTCAGAATCCCCTAAATGTTATTTTTTATTTACCTGTGTGATAATAAAAATTTGTTACTACATACATAATTTTTACAGAGGCTCCGGCATATTTAATTGATTTAATGCATGATAAAAACAACGAAATTCGGAAGCTGTGTGATGCATGTCTAGACGTTATAAAGGTCAGTTATTCATCTTTTGAGTTTCCTTTCTTATTAGATATATAAATTAATTTCTGGATTATATTCATATGTAAAACGTAATTCTCTCTAACACATTTTTCCTAAAGGAATCCAATGAGGATTGGGCATCACGCATTAAACTTGAAAAATTCCGCTGGCATAACTCTCAGTGGCTGGAAATGGTGGAGTCTCAAGCCCTTGACTCATCAGGTTATGGACAGCTAGGAGATGATGTAGACTCGCTTCCAGCATTTCTGAGTAGTGACATGCTTACTCACTCTCTGCTGTTCCCCGCTGGTAAATTTAAACATTGCCTTGTTTCTTAAAATGTCACTCTTTTCTTTTATTAAGATGTCATAGCAAATATGCAAATGTTACAGGCTCCCATGTTTCATTGGATGATTTGGATGATATTGAAATTGTGTCTAACAACACGCTCTCTGATGGGGAGAGCAGGCCTGAGAGCAGGTAACAGTTATTTATTTAAACGTATCTTGCTTGCTTCATCACATATTTTTATCCTTGCTGTCTTTAACTGGAAGCTTTGTAATTAACAGGGATGGAATAATAGATGCATTTGGAAGCCCCAAAAAGAATACAAAACTGAATGGGCAAGGTGCCTTTAGCAATGGAATGATTTTATCTGTGGGTGACTAAGATCAAGATCATTATTAAATTTTATGAATTCAAGGTTTCAAATAATTTTCTAGTCACATTTGGTCATGAAAACAATACTCCATGTATTGCAGAAAGGGAATACACAAAGAGATTGTGCTTCTGATTTCTTTGTACTTTGCTTCAGAGTAAATTATACTCTTGATTCTATGCACCACTGTAGGTAAAGATTCAATTTAGATATATTGAAAGAAAATGTGTGTGTGGCTTACACGATGCTTCATTAAAAGACATACAATTTCGTACTTTGACCCAGCTTCCAATATTCTTACTTGTCATCTATCTTTGTATCTTTTATTTTATAACAACACACAGTATATTATGGCAAAATATTTTTTGCCTCTTTGTGTACTTTTTTGTTCGTCATTCTCATCAGATAGACTGCAATTTATGCTGTAACAATTATTCACTTAAATTGATGCATTGTGATAGTGTTCCTTTTACTCCACTTTTTTAATTGTGCTTTTAAATTTTTTAAAAAATATTTTATTTGTCAATTTTAAGAAAACTTTCAATTAAATAATTATATAAACTTTGTGTATATTTCTTTGTTTTATTAAGTACACACTAATCTTACATTAACGTCACTTATTCATGTACGCATTTAAAATAAGGCAACAAAAATAAAACTTGGTATCACATCAATATCCAAAGGACCATAAGAATGTTTGGCAGTAAGTGAACTAACATATTAAAGGTTTCTTTGAAGGACAACTCACACAATCAACCTTCACATTAAGTCACAAGCTCCAATGCTCTGTGGCCCCAAAACGCGATGACGTCGAACTGATCTGTCAGCTTGTCACGCTTGGGCTCCTCAACGGTACAACTGGATAAATATCTCTCTCATTCCATGACTCTGTAGACATGTGCACTGCACCGCACGCAGAACTGTGCCTGTAGGAGGCCTGTAAAGAGACGCGCGTTGCGCTGCGCGTGCGTGCGCGCGTCGCCGGGGGTCAGGGCACAATAAGGACGCCTAAGCTTAAATGACACCCAAAATTGATCAACCCACACATTTCTGGACTCAGGGAAATTCAAAGATTATTTTTCTGGACATAATTAGCTTGTTTTGAATTCATATCTATGCTTTGGCCATAGCTTGATGCTCGCTCTTCTGTAGTAACAGCGCAAGCTTTTCAGCACTAACTCCTAAACTATTGCAGATAGATGGGGGGTCAAAGCGAGGCGATTGTAGATAAAAGTCTAAGCTTTCCAACGGTATAAATACTTTTTTGACCCGACCCACCCAGCTCCGTGGAGCGGCTTGAGAATTTGGCCGGCTCGGCCCGACCGGCCTGACATAACCTAACCAGCAGCGCCGCCGCACCGGGCTAAGTTCTCGGGTGGCTCCACGGAGCTGGGTAGGTCGGGTCAAAAAAGTATTTATACCGTTGGAAAGCTTAGACTTTTATCTACAATCGCCTCGCTTTGACCCCCCATCTATCTGCAATAGTTTAGGAGTTAGTGCTGAGGAAAGCTATGCTTGTTACTACAGAGGGCGAGCATCAAAAAGCTATGGCCAAAAGCATAGATATGAATTCAAAACAAGCTAATTTTGTCCAGAAAAATAATCTTTGAATTTCCCTGAGTCCAGAAATGTGTGGGTTGATCAATTTTGGGTGTCATTTAAGCTTAGGCGTTCTTATTGTGCCCTGACCCCCGGCGACGCGCGCACGCACGCGCGCGCGCGGCTACGCGCGTCGCTAACTTTACAGGCCTAGGGTTGCCCGAATCTCTGCAACCGGCGCGGCACGCCAATCCCATCAGTTCGAACAAAACTCACTCGAATTGAATGAACCCGGTGCTCTGCTCACGCACTTGCAGGGTCGCCACATCGAATCCATGGCACCGCTCTTCACGATGTCGTTCCAACATCGCTGTTACCCCGGTGAAATATGTCACAGTGATGTCGACACGATATCGCGCCTGAACGTCGAATCCTGCCTTTCCGACCCGACATCGCATCGATAATGTTCCGATAGCGTTTGTACTGTCACAGCGGCGCGGTGCGGCGGCCCGCTACACGCTACGCGGCGGGGCACTTCCCGCGCGCTTCTAAAATAAAACAACTTTGGTTTCGCTCAGTTCATGAGAACATGGTGGTCACGGCGGCTCACGAGCTGCTGGCGGTGGCGCACAGCCCCGGGTAGGAGGTGGAGCAGGCCGCGGGGCAGGCCGAGCAGGCCGGCCCGGGCCGGTACATGCGGCCGCCCTGCACGTTGCCGCCGGGCCCGTAGTTGCAGACGAGGATCTCGGTGAGCACGTCGGGGACCGACGAGTACCGCGACCGGCCGCAGCCCAGCTTCCAGGTGTCGGCCCACGCCAGCTGCGAGAAGGCGGCCGCCGTCGGCGAGAACCTGGGGGTCACAACAGAGCGTTACCAGAGCGAGGTCGTTACAACAGAGCGTTACAGGAGCGAGGTCGTATGTGTTCCTGCGGGGGTGTCTTTGGCCGGCCCTGGCGCCGGCGCCTGTGGGCGGAGCGGGACGGGATCGGGCGCATGTTGTAGGGCAGGGTGAACACCCCACGCGCCCCCGGTCGCCGTCCTGCTCCACGCACTTGTTGGCCTGCAGCAGAGCGCGGTCGTTACAGCAGAGCGTTGCCGGAGCGAGGTCGTTACAACAGAGCGTTACCAGAGCGTGGTCGCTACAAAGCATCCCCGGGCCCGTGGGCGCGCACCCCCGTGCCTGCCTGGGGCGTTGTGGTGTTTTTCCCCTGGCGGCACGCTTGTTATTATTTACGAGAAGCCCGTTCTGCCCGTGCGACTGCTCCTCCTGCTCGCTGAGAGGACAAGCTGGCTTGACAGGCTGTGGAAGAGGACCCCGCCCCGCCCCGCCCCGCCCCGCCCCGCCCCGCCCCGGGGTGAAAAGGCTTGAGGCCGCGGCGGCGCGGAGCCGCCGCTCCCGGCAGGGAGGGGGGGGAGACGGGGGCAGGGCGACCAATATCGTCTAGTGTCGCCCCGCCCCGCCCCGCCCCACCCCGCCCCGTTCCGCCGCGTCGCGCCTCGTCGCCAGGCGTTTTCCAATAACTTAGTTTCAGGGCCCTGCGAGGCTCACGGTGCGGCGGAGATGGGCGCCCCGCCCCGCCCCGCCCCGCCCCGCCCCGCCCCGCCCCGCCCCGCCCCGCCCCGCCCCGCCCCGCCCCGCCCCGCCACGGGCCCGCGGCTAGAAGAGAGCGGCATGGCACCTACTTGAAGTCCTGGACGAGCTCGGTGAGGTTCGCCTGCGACCGCTCGTTGAACCAGCCCTCCACGCGGCCCTCGGGCCCCGGGAACAGCTTGAGGTCCTGGCTATACCAGATCGCCATGCTCTGCCCCAGCCGGAACTCATCTGCAACAGGAAGCAGTCGCCGCGCCAAGCCGTCAAAGCCCCACCCCTCGCTGAATTGGATCGTTAGGGGCAGTTCCGGCCCAGCCCCCCGCTTCCACGCAGTCAGAATATTTCGACGATATTGTGACGACATCGATTTTCATGTCGTTTTCGAAACGTTATCGACGACCGAGAGCCTCGTTTGGACTATACTTTGACAGCGTTAGCGACAGTGGCATGACATTGGATTGGGTTGCAGCGCAGCCCGGCGCAGCCCGGCGCAGCCCGGCGCAGCCTAGCCTACCTGTCTTGGCGCACTCGTCGTAGCCGAACGAGCACTGGTCGGCCCAGCGCTGCGCCAGGGCGGCCACCTCGTCGTCCCAGACCATCTGCAGCATGGCGGCGGCGGCCGGCAGCCCGGGCACCACGCCCCCGGCCACCTGCGAGCGGTAGAAGTTGTGGCGGTGCAGCAGGAGGATCTTCTCGTCCTGGGTGAGCGGCGCGGCGCGGTGGCCGATGCAGTTGGGGCCGGGCGCGGCGGGGCGCGGGCAGACAGTGGCGGGGGCGGCGGCCGCCTCCGGCAGCTCGTCCTGGAGGAAGGGCGCGCTGGAGGGCTCGTCCAGCCGCAGCACGGGCAGCGGCGCCGACACCTCCTGCAACACGTGCGCCGTGGTCACTATGTGGTCACGCTCCGGCCGGCGTTACAGTCACACCTCACGCCTTCACTGAATGCATGTGAGAAGAAATCGCTCAAGTTTATCCTGTGCAAGCTGTCAGAGCGCCTGACAGGCAGGCGGGGACGTAGGTCACAAGCGCTTCAGATCACAACCGCTACAGGTCACAAGCGCTACAACTCGCTAACGCTACGGGTCACAAGCGCTACAGCGAGAATCCGCTCGCTAGGCGGAGCCGAGCCGAGCTAAACCTTGAAAAATTACGCACGTGGCGTGGAAACATGGAAAATTTTTGCGACAGTAAACCTCCCGAAGGAGGTTGCGGTTCCCGCCAGGCACAGGGCTTTTACCCCCCGTGGCAGCCAACTACTTCGGTGTTCTTATGGGAACCGGTGCTTTTCTGGCCGCGATCCTGTCGCGCAATTCGACAGATTTGATCCCCGTACTGTCAGATTTAGTCGTACGGTGGTTAACCGAACTGCCCTGTCCCCAGGGCATGGAATAGCTATTTTTGGAGCCAGATTCTAGGACTTATGACCCCACGACCGACCACCAGTCGTGGGCATGGGACGGAACTTCCTGGCAACCCGCTGTCGCTACCAGTGAAGAACCTACCTGGATTTGAACCAGGCCCCATGTGCCGAGTCTCACAGACACCCCACGGCTTTCGCGGCACCACTAGACCACTAGACCGTCGGCTATTCCACGAGGGAGGTCGGTTGAAACGGGGGGCTTGAATTCCACTCTCCAACTTGTTGTCCTCAGAAAAATTAAATTTTTTGGTTAGAATCGAACCTCCGTCCTGCGACTCTCCGCGCGGACACTATGCCGGCACGGCTACGATGTCACGGTACCAGATGCCGGACCACTAGGAGTCATGCTGGGCGAGAAGCCACAGTCACTGAAGAAACGAACCCGGAGTCATCAGTGCGCCTGCTTTCCGGTCAGTGCTGGGCCGGCCGCGTAGCGTCATTGGTATCGACGCTGCTCATAGTACTACGTGGGCAGAGGTTCAAACCCCGCGTATTTTTTTTCTTTTTATTATTTTTTGTTTTTGTTTGGACCAAGTGCTCCGATTCTCGCTGTAGCGCTTGTGACCCGTAGCGCCACCGAGCTGTAGCGCTTGTGACTCGTAGCGCTTGCGACCCCGTAGCGTTAGCGAGCTGTAGCGCTTGTGACCTGTAGCGGTTGTGATCTGTAGCGCTTGCGAGCCACTCCGGCAGGGGGCATGTTGCCTACTGTGCATGTGTGTCCTGCGGGTCAGCCTACCCAGAGTCCCACAGGCACCGAGCTCCCGTATTTCGCGTAATAAATCGGAGGAAAACGGGCGTACTTTCAGCTTTTAGATTATCCCTTCCTAAGGCGCTCGAAAATCGGGACCGGGGGTATCCTGGGGGTAACCCGGTTCTACCCGCCGATAGGGTTCTGACTCGGGTTACCGGGGTGCTCAGGTCCTGCAGACTCACGTTGGTGTCCTCGGTGCGCGCGCACAGGCCCGGGTGGCGGTCGGAGCAGCTGTTGGGGCAGCGCGAGCACGGCGCGCCCTCGCGGTACAGCGCGTTGCCGAAGATGTTGCCTCCCGGGCCGTAGTTGCACACGAGGTACTCGGAGGGCAGCCCGTGCTCAGACATGTAGCGCGCGCGCCCGCAGCCCACCAGGTACGAGTCGGACCACGCGAGCTGCGTGAAGTGCGAGGTAGCCGGCGCGAACCTGCGGGCGGGCAGCGTGCCAAAAACCAAACCGTTAGAAACACGAGCGTACAGGGCGAAAACAACACTGAATATGCAAGCTAAATAACAATAAAATCGAATTTGGAAAAATATTTGTTTCATATTTTTCTATAATTTTTTTTTCGAATTTCATGGTGTACAAAAATATTTGAGAGCTGCGCATTCAGAGAAATAGCCGGTGGTGCGGGGTGTACGCTACTCACGTGAAGGGCCCGGACGAGTAGTTGTACAGCTTGAGCTCCTGGAACCAGTCCTCCACGCGCTCCGTGCTGGCGGGGAAGCGCCAGTCCAGGCTGAAGGTGAGCCCCAGGTTCTGCCCCTTGACGGACCAGCGGGCTGCGCGCGGCGCGCGGGGCGGGAGGGGGACAGGGAAGACATGTGTTAGGCTGAGGCGCCACAGGTGTACCACACACACACACACACACACACACCACATTTACTGACCAGTGTTCCTGCAGGGGTCATGGCCCCATTCGCACTTGTCTGCCCAGGCCTGCGCCAGCTCCTGCAGCTCCTCGTCCCAGTACTGCCAACAGAAAACACCTCGTCAGGGAGTGAGTGCCACACTGCTGCCAACCCCCCCGGTGGCCCGGAGGCCCCTTCCCTGCCACCTCCTCCATCCCTTCCCTCCGGATCTGTCTGCTTTGCACGGCGATGCACTTCACAGAACTATCCGCCTCAGCCCCACCCCGCCCCACCCCGCCCCACCCCGCCCCGCCCAGCCCCGCCCCGCCATGCCCCGCCATGTCCCGCCCCTCCCCATCCTACTCGCGCGCGACCGTTTTAGCCGAGCTTTGGGCTGGGAAGAGAAACTTTTGAAGAAGAGCAACAAAGTGCGAGGGTGAAAACAATCTGCGAGCTCAGCGGCTCAGCGCGGGGAAGTCCCCGGCACACGCCAGGGCGGGGCGGGGCGGGGCGGGTCGGGACGGGTCGCTGTAGCCTGCCATCCCCTGCAGGGAGATGGCAAACAAAAACTCAACGAGGGAGTAGGAAAGGAGACAAGGAGAAACAAAAAGAATAATAAAAATGCTATCGTCTCTCTTGAAAGATGCGCGCAGAATGTGTCTGCGATGCGATGCTCCGCGCCGGGGCGGGGCGGGGCGGGGCGGGGCGGGATGGCAAAGGGGTGGTGCGGCGGGGCGGGGCGGGAGAAGCACGATGCATTGCCGCATCCCCCTTCCCTTCTCTTCCCTTTCCTCCCTTCCCCTCCCTTCCCCTCCCCACCCTGCCCTGCCCTGCCCTTCACACACACCATTTGCTTCATGTCGGACGCGGGCTTGAAGCCGGGCACCTTGCCGGAGGCCAGGGCGCTGCGCTTGGCGTTGTGGAAGTCGAGCATGGCAGTGCGCTCGGCCGCCGACAGCGGCGCGGCCCGGTACTCCTGCGCACACAGACGAGTTGGACTGTGAAAAATAAACCCAGGAGCAGGACTGGATTCTGTGGCTCGGATTTGGCCCGTTTCCTTGCCTTGCAGGCGGGGCCCACGCTCCTGGAGATGGGGCAGCTGACCGCCTCGGGCGCGGCCGTGGAGGAGGCGATGACCGGCGTCGGCGTGGTGGAGGCGGAGGCGGAGGAGCGCGCGCCCAGGGCTGCTGCAGGGGCAGGAGGGAACAGAGCTTTGTAGCGGGGAAAAGTTATCATTCAGAAAGAAAACTCAAGCAGAAACCGTCTCGACAGCCAGGAACGACGGGGTTAAAGGCCCCGATACTGCTGACACAGAACATTTCGATAGCCTGCTGAGAGGAGTGGTGGGGCTGGAGAGGGTTGAAATTTGAAATGCTGATAGCACACTAATGGAAAATTCAAAAAAGGAAAAAAAAATCTTCACTATTGTGCTAGCAAGCGGTACCAAGCAAAAAAAATTAATCCTGTAATGAAGTAGTGCTGATAAAAAAATATTTCAGTCGTAAAATATTTTCTAGCCTCTGCCACCATCGAAACCCCTTCGATTAGTGACGGTTAAGGCCCATCCCCCTCCCCTTCAGCCACCCCTAGCCCGGCGGTCTCCACCGCGCAGGCGCTGACCGGGGAACGCCAAAAGTCGCGCTGTGATTTGAACCTTTTTATTTTTGGACGAAAAGTAACTAGTTATTTCCCACTTTCAGCAAGTAACCGCGATCGTTCATAGTTTAGACCTTATCCGCGCACTTAGCCGTTGATCGTGCGAGTTTTGCGCGCCGCCCCGCGAGATGTGCAGTTCGCGTGCGCTGCGCGGCACAAGGCCGGAGGCCGAAAGTCACCGTCACATTTGGGCCGTTTTGCGATATTCCGGTCTTTCCAAAACTGCTAAACCACGGTGTTTGATAGTTGGGGACTTTATTCGCGCGTCGTTCTCGACAATTGAAGTTGTGAAGTTAGTTCGCGTTCGCAGTGCAGTGAGAGGTCGGGGGTCCGTTACCTAACCTATGCCTCTCTCAACCTTTCCAACTCTCCGGGACCCGGGACCGACGCTGATGTAAGGAGGACTGCTGCTTTTGGTGAGTGATGTTGCGTTTGATTTTTAGGTTAAGAGCGACAAGCTAGTTTCCGAAATTGTCGAGCGTTGGAAGCGACTCGTCCCTTTGTCTAGCACCAGCTGTGTGTCCGTGCCTGTCCCCCTTCAAAGCTTATGTTTGTATCTGTAATGGAGACTTTGGCCATTTATTTTGACCTTACAAGTATATATTTATATATACTTGCTCCGATTAGCATTACATTTTTTGAATTTAAAGAAAGCTACAAGCAAATAAGCGTTGCATTTCACACATTACATTCCAACGAGTGGCGCAATGATATTGCAACTTCTCGTGACATGTAATTGTGCTGAGGAATCACTTTTGTTGCTAAAGGGTGATTAATAGTGATGTAAGTGTTTTCACTATTCTGAAAACCCAAATTTCTTATTTTCTCTTCATTTAAATTTTTTGTTTGTTTTATCTTTCTAAAACAAAAAACAAATTCTCTTGTACTTTGCAAAGAAATCAACGCTATTCATTTAGGTCACTTTGTGCGTGCTTGAATCCAATTAAGACGTGAAAAGCACTTTATCATATTCACAATATTTATCTGAGGCCCATAATGCTCATATGGTGAACTCATGGCATAACCAGAAATATTGTAAGTAGGTCCATCCTGGACCCACATTATAGCAGCACTTATTTTATGGAGTCCTCAGAATGTATTCAACTGATCGGGACAAGTGTTATTTACTACCGCCAACATGACAGGTCTTTTTTCCTGGTATACCATGCAACAAATATTTATGCAAATGATTCCAGTGTGTGGTCATCATCAAAATGTTTTCATCTCAATGCCAATCAAGCTGTCAAAATATGGTTTGACTGCCAGCTTGACACTTCACATGGATGAAATTTTGTCAAATCTATGCTGTGTGACTGACTTGATTTTTGCTGAAGCTCGAGTATCTTATCAGACTAAACCAACCTGTGGTGGGCTTGGCAGTGGTGGGCCTGGCAGTGGTGGGCTTGGCAGTGGTGGGCTTGGCAGTGGTGGGCCTGGCAGTGGTGGGCCTGGCAGTGGTGGGCCTAGCAGTGGTGGGTCTGGCAGTGGTGGGTCTCGTCGTGGTGGGCTTGGCAGTGGTGGGCCTGGGCGTCGTCCTGGCGGTGGTGAAGGGCTTGGCCGTGGTGAAGGGCTTGAGGGCGGGGAAGGGCTTGGCGGTGGAGCCGGCGAAGAAGCCGCCGGGGGCGGGCGAGGACGGCAGGATCGAGTTCTCGGTGGGGTTGGCGAAGAACGACCTCAGCCCGATGGAGGCGGCGGGGGCCGCGGGGGCCGCGGGGGCGGCGGGGGCGGCGGGCCGCAGGGAGAGCGGGACCACCGGGGCCGCCGCGGCAGCCTGCTCGACAACAGAGAACTGCGACCCCCGCCATGAGACTGAGCCTAGTCACTGCTGGCGGTGACCGCGGCCGAGCAGCCGGGCCGCGTCCAGCCACGCCGAGGGCTTCCAGCGCAGCTGCAGGTGCTGGTCATCTGCAGGTGCAGGTGCGGGCGCAAGCGGCGGTGCGGGGGGCGGGGGCGGTGCAGGGGGCGGGAATTGTGCGGGGGACTGTACAGCAGCGGGGGCGGGGGAGGCTTGTGCTGGGGGAAAGGGAAAGCTTGCCCTCGGCCGTGCGAAGAACCTCGCGGCCGTCGCGGGGGCGGCGGCCGGGGGCGGCGTAGGCGGTGCAAAGTATCTTGAGAAGGGCGCTGCGGCGTACGGAGCGAACAGCCTGGAGGCGAGTGCGGGTGCGGGCGCGGGCGGCGGCTGAGCCTGCTGAGCCTGCTGAGCCTGCTGACCGCTCACCTGAGTGCTGGCCAGCCCCTGCTGAGCGGGCCCGGGCCCGGGGGCGCACAGGGCCGGGTAGGTGGCGGAGCAGCCCTGGCCCGCGGGGCAGCCCGAGCACGGCGCGCCGGCCCGGTACAGCGGCTCGGTCTCCACGTTGCCGCCGGGGCCGTAGTTGCACACGAGCAGCTGGGTGGGCAGGGCGTTCTCCTCGTAGCGCGCGCGCCCGCAGCCCACCAGGTACGTGTCGCCCCACACCACCTGGCTGAAGTGGCCCGTGGCGAACGAGAACCTGCGTGGCGTGGCGGCCGGAGCCAGTCCAGGTTAATCACACAGTGCATCTGAGATTGCAAGGGCTCAATGCGATGAGGATCGCTAAACTTAGAAACATTGCCTGAAAAATTTCGTTTTTAGCGTGATGTGCCCCCCTTACCCATATCCCTCACTTTGTCGTCCCTAACCCTCTCCCTCTCCCTCTCTCTCTCTCTCTCTCTCCCCTCTCTCTCTCCCTGTCTCTCTCTCCTCTCTCTCTCTCCTCTCCCCTCTCCCCTCCCTCTCCCTCTCCTCCCTCCTCCCCTCCCTCTCCCCTCCCCCTCTCCCCCCTCTCTCCCCTCTCTCTCTCTCTCTCTCTCTCTCGCTCATTGGCTCGCACATGCGTCACGCCCTGGGTATAATGCCCGCGTAATGATCGGTCCTGGCGAGGCGAGGCGAGGCGAGACCTTCGCTCTCGGCTCCGGTCTGGTCTGGTCGGGCTTTGGGCATTGAGACTTGTTCCGGTCGCGTCTCTTCTCTTCTCTTCTGTTCTGTTCTGGTGGCGCCGTGGCTGGGAGGCTGTGAGGCGCCTCCTCGTGCACGACGCACACCTCGGACGGGCGCGACACCAGCCCCCCCTCCCCTACTCTCTCTCCCTCTCCCTCTCTCTCTCTCTCTCTCTCTCTCCCTCTCTCTCTCTCCCTCTCTCCCTCTCTCTCTCCCTCCCTCCCTCCTGCCCTCCCTCCCTCGCTCCCTCTTGGCCTTGCCCTAGCCCGTCAGGCCCCGCCCCAGCTCGCCTCTGGTGGTGCGCTGGGCTGCGCTGCGCGTCACAGTGTGGGGACGTGACTGTGTCACACGCCGCGCCGTCACTCTGGCCTGGCGAGGCGTGACGGGCGTGACGGGCGGGGCGGGGCGGGTGCAGCCGCCTGTAACCCTCCCCGTCAACCACCCCTGCGTTCGGAACACGGTTTCCAGGGTGGTTTTCCAGGGACTTCCTGGCGGTACTCACGAGAAGGGCCCGTCGGCGTACGTGTAGTCCTTGATCTCGTCGTACCAGGAGTGCACGCGCGACTCGATGGGCGGGAACTTGGCGGCCGACGAGAAGTAGATGGCCACGTTCTGACCCACCGTGAAGCGACCTGGGCGGCAGCAGGGGCGCGGGGGTCATGGTGGTGACAGGGCAAACCAGAATGGTGATGAGGGTGAATGACGAGCGGAATAAGTATTATGATGATGGTGGTGACTATAACGATGACGATGATGATGACTGTAAGGATGACGATGATGATGATGATGACGATGATGGTGACGATGATGACGCTGATGCACACGCACCTGAGTCCCTGCACTGGTCGTGCGCGAAGGAGCACTGGTCAGCCCAGCGCTGGGCGATCTGCTCCAGCTCCGAGTCCCACTCCTGGAGGGCGGAGAGAACCGTATAGACAAGTGAGGGAGTATGGAATAGAAATGCGCAGCGCAAAGTGAAAAGGGCCCCGCCCCGCCCCGCCCCGCCCCGCCCCGCCCCGCCCCGCCCCGCCCCGCCATCCAGTGAGGCGGCACAGCGCGGCGGGGCGCGGAGAGGAAATAACCCTCCCGCCGTTTTGTTGGTCAGGGTCTGGAGAGGGGCTCTTCTCTCTCTTTTTCTACCGCCGCACCACGCCTGAAGCCCACCCCGCCCCACCCCGCCCCGCCCCGCCCGGCAGGACGTGGCGGAGGGCCTCTCCACGAAGCGCCTCTCCACCACCGGGGCGGAGGGCTAACGAGCTGAGGAATACTCCAAGGGGCTCGTAGCGTGCCTGGGGCGGGGCGGGGCGGGGCGGGGCGGGGCGGGGCGGGGCGGGGCGGGCGGCTGCTCACCATTTGGCGCATGTTGGCGGCGCTGGGGAAGGGCGCCACGCCGCCCGCCGCCATCTTGTTCCTGAGCAGGTTGTGGGCGTGCAGCACGGCGGCCCGCTCGTTGCCGTTGAGGGGCCAGGTGCGGCCGTCCTTGCAGCTGGCGGGCGGCCCGGCCTGGAGGCAGACACATCAGTGGAACCCTCAGCTTAGCTTTTTAAAACAAGTACAAGTGGCAACGCATCTGGTGGCAGATGTCCTCGCCTCGCACTTGTGAATGTCCTTGGAAGTGGCAGATGGCAGGATTGTTAAACTCACCGTGCGGCCAACACAGTAACTCTTAGTGCTGGAATAAAGGCGACAATTTTTCCGTCGGTGGCGCTCTGTGGTGTTGCTCCGGTGATTTACCCCCCCCCCCCCTCCCCGCAGTCCCTGGCTCCGGCCCTGGCTCCGGCCCTGGCTCCGGCACCGCCCGGAGGTCACGTTATGTTCGATGCGGATGTGGTCCGGGCTGAGCTGCTCCGGGTTGCTCCGGGCCGGGCCGGGCGGGGCCGCCGGCCGCAACGCCCGTTCTACCCTCGTCCGTCTGCGAATCTCACCAATGAGACGGGCTTAGGCTGGCCAGCGCCTCGGACCCGCCCCGCCCCGCCACGTCCCGCCCCGCCACGTCCCGCCCCCAACGAGGGTTTAATTGCCCTAGCGAGCGCAGCGGCTGGAATGGGGGGAGGGGGGGAGAGGTTAGGGAGGTCCCTCTGGACCCATACCTTCCCGTCCGCCGCCCCCGCCCCCTCCAACAACTACGTCCGTGCGGCCGGTTGTATGAAATTACCGCTAAGTTGTTTATGCGCCACCCCCGCCCCGCCCTTTGCTAGGCCTCCAATCCAGCATCGTGTCGAATACCAATACCCCGCGCAATATCGACGATCCGCGCGCGCGCCGTACGGCGTACCGCCAAGTATCGATGTTACTTTGCGAGTTTTCAAACTAGTCGTCAGCACCGCGCTGTACAATAGCGCCCCGCCCCGTCCGCCCCGCCCGCCCCGCCCCGCCCCTGGCGCTTCTTCATGCCCCGTTAACGAGGAGGGCTTTTCCCGTGGGGGGCCGTTCGGGTGGGAGGTAAGGGGTAGGGAGGGGGAAAAGGAAGCGGCGGCGCTTGTACGACACACGACGCAGTTTAAGGACCGCCCCCTCCCCTCCCCTCCCCTCCCCTCCCCCCGGCCCTCCTGGAGGTGCGGCGCGATCTTGCGGTGGCGGGTGCGGAGCGCGTGGGGCCCCCAAGGTGAGGGGGGAGGGGGGGGGGCGGGGAGGTTGGGTCGCCATTTCAAGTTTTGGTCGAACTGCACCCCTGTGCCCCTGGGCACCCCCCGCGGCAGCAGGCCCGCCCTTCCCTTCCCGTCCCCTCTCGTCCCCCGCCTCCCTGTCTCTCCCCCCCTCCCCCTTCCCCGCGTGACTGTGACTCGCTGTGACAACTGCTGGCGTCGCTTTATTTCCTGCCGCCACTTCGCCCCGAGTGTCTCTGCTGGTATTGAAGCGACATAGTCGCGTTTGGTTTCAGTGCCTTGACACCTGCCGTTGAGGGGGGGGGGGGGGGATCTGCGACGGAAGGAAACGGCGAATAAAATAAAATAAAGGGTGGAGCCACACCGGCAGAACTTTCCACGAGATTTTTTTTTCAACTTGCCCTTTAAAAAATACGGGAACTCCGAACCGGGCGTTTCTTTGAATGCGCAGCAGTGTTGTAAACTATCGAAGCTAAGTGAAAAAAAGCCCTAAAACGCATTACTTTTTATTTCGGGTTGCTGTCGTCATTGATAAACGGATATGGTACGCAAGTTTAGCTGTGTATGTGGGTCGGGCGGGGCGGGGCGGGGGCGGGGGCGCGTAGCCGGAAGCCCAGGGCGCGCCGCGGGGGATGAGGAGGAGGGGGAGGGCGGGGGGTTACATCCGCTTGCCAACAAGGGCGCTGTATCAGCGTCCGGCACGCCCCCCCCCCCCCCACTAACGCCTAACGTCCCCGCGACCGAGCAGGAGACAAAACAATATCGCGATGCATCGCTGACCTGACTCTGGCCGATGGCGCGGAAGACGATCGCTGATAGCTTGTTGTTCCTCCTTCTTGCAGCCCATAGGTCCTAGGAGGATGAGGGAAGAAGCCGAGGGGGAAAACAACTCTTAAACTCTGCACGCCTTGGAATTCAGAAAAAAATGAGAACAATTCAGAAAAAATTGAGTGAAAAATCAGAAAAAATTAGAAAAAAAATAAGAAAAATATGCAGAGAAAAATCAGAAAAATTTAGAGGAATTAAAAAAATCAAAGCAAAAATTGCCCCCCCAAAAAACAGAAAAATTGAGAAAAATTCACATTCGTACACCAAAATTTCGAGTTGTTTCCCCCTCGGAAGAAACAAGGCAGCGCTGTGGAGCCTCGTGGCGCTAGCGCTGGCTCTACAGGCCGCGGCCCGGCCCGGCCCGGGGCGCCCATGGGTTACTTGTGCAATATTAATCATCTACTTCCCCACGCAAACTGTAGGGGGGAGCCCCGGCTTCGACAATCACGTTCTTTTCCTCTTTTTGTTCTTTTCTTCGCCTTCGGGTTTGATTCAGGAAAAAGCCCTCGCCGGCGTCTCTTTTGCCCCTCCCCCCTCCCCTCCCCTCCCCTCCCCCCTCCCCTCCCCTCCCCCCTCCTCCTCCCCTCCCTCCCCTCCCCTCCCCCCTCCCCCCTCCCCTCCCCTCCCGGACCCACCGCCCTCCCGGTCTCCCGCCGGTTCCCAACTTCGCGCATATTTTAGTTTTAAAAAGAAGGGGGGACATCCGCTGAATTATCGAAGTGACGGTCGAACGGACGGAGTCAGTTGCAGTCGAGTCCGCGATTTGCGTCGTTCGGGCGAAAACTCGAAAAAAAAAAGAAAGAAAAGCAAAGATCGAGAAAGAAAGATGAAAGAGATATGGAGATGGACCGGAGGAGTGAGGTATCCCTAATCCCTAACGCTCCGGCAGTTATGTCTGTTCTGTTATTACGGAGCTCGAGCATGGAAAAGAGTGGTCATGGAAAGTTAGGGAAAGTCATGGAAATTGCAGAGACTGTCATGTAAAAATTCGGTATCAAGAGCTATCCGGCCTAAAGGCCAAAAAGGCGAAAATTCAGTCTGAAAATGCCAGTAAGATCACAGCTCGAAATCGTCTTATGTTTACGTAAAAGTCATAGAAATTTAAAAAAATTGGTCTGGAAGGTCATGGAAAAGTCATGAAAAATGCCAGAGGAGTCATAATGTGGGAACCCTGAAAAATGTCCGTCGACATTTGGGTGTAGGGGACTCACCGAGTACTGGCAGAGGGTGTGCGGCAGCCCGCTCCTGCACGCGATGGAGCAGTACGGGTTCTTGGTGTTCTTGGTGGCGCCGGCCTTGAAGGCGAGCTGCTGCGCGGGCTGCGGCTCGGGCTCGGGTCTCGCTACGGGGCTGAGGGCGGCGACCGCCAGCACGGCGGCCACGACCGTCACTCCCCGGGCACCTGCAAGCACAACGTCAAGTGCACCACTTAGTACAGAGACTACAGGCGTAGGTTAACGGGAAACGTTTCCACGAAGTGCAGTTGTAAAATTACAATCGCACATCGTCAAATTACAAGCACTACATATCGGCTTGAAATGCATTCACGAGCAAACAAAAAAGGTCCGTCGTAAATTTACAGCATATTTAATATATCGTAATTTAATAAACTTATCGTAAATCCACAAAGATATTCTTCCCAGTGACAGCGGGCACCACGCAGGCGCAGGAGACGGTGCATCCAGAGGAAGCTGTCATTTTAGTTGCCCTCTCTAAGGCCAGGGATGATAAGAAACCAATTACCCTACTCTCCTAACTCTCTCAGTAATTAACAACTTGAGGCTTCTGCCGTAGAGAGGTACCAATCGGCGCGTCCACTCTAGGAGGGGGCGGGGCGGGGCGGCCATCTCTTTGGGATGAAACTATTCTAATTATCGGCCCTGCCGGCCCGGGCCGGGCGGGGCGCCGCCTGCAGCGAGGCGAGGCGAGGCGAGGCGCCTCGGGTGGGGCCGAAATGCGCTCATTGGTGCGACTGATCTGATTGCAAGTGTTTGTCGCTCCGGCTAACAAAGTTGAGGGCCGCCCCGCCCCGCCCCGCCCCGCCCGGCGCCATCAGGCGACGTCAGACACCTTCCCTCTCTCTCTCCCTCTCCCTCTCCCTCTCTCTCCCTCTCCCTCTCTCTCCCTCTCCCTCTCCCTCTCCTCTCCTCTCTCTCTCCTCTCCTTCCCTTCCCCTTCCCCTTCCTCGCACCCTTCCGACCCACACCGGCGCGCCTGCTCACGGTCTATTTGAGCCTCATGAGCTACGTGATTGGCTCTAATCCAGTTCACACGCCGCTCCACCAAACCCCGCCCCGCCCCCACCCCACCCCACCCCGCCCCGCCCCGTACCGCAACCGCCCTTCCTCCCTCTCCCCCTGCACCTGTGAGCGCGGCATGGACCGAACCCAGAGGTAATATGGGCGTTAAAGTTTGACCCGCTCGAGAGGTTAAGCCGATATAAATCCGATGGAAAAAGTTGGACTCGCGACGCGTACAGGCTCTCATCAGCGAGTGCAGCGCGCGCGGATCAGGGCGAGGCGGGGCGAGGCGGGGCGAGGCGAGGCGGGGCGGGGTGCGGGCGTTCCGCATGCAAAGAGGGGGATGAAAAGCATAGCTGATGACGCCCCACCCCACAGTATAACCACTTCATTATCGTTTCGCCAAAAGAGAAAAGAGGCAAAAATCTATCCTAAGCAAGAGTCATCGTATCTCGAATGAATGGGATTTGGCATGAGCTCTGCGCCGTGGGGCGGGGCGGGGCGTGGCGGGGCGGGGCGGACGCCTCGGGTCGGAGCTGGAGCTGGAGCTGCCTGCACGGCTCTGCTCTCTGAACCCCTGGCCTGGTGCCGACGCTATCTGCAAAGCCCTGGAGCAGAGTGTGGGGGCGGCGCGGGGCCGGGCGGGGCGGGAGTGGGGGTGGGGTGGGGAGCCCTTACTTGTGGGCAGACGGGCAAACCTCAACCCCTCGAACATGCCTTGGCCCATGCTGACTCGGGGCGGGGCGGGGCGGGGCGGGGCGGGCCCCACCGTCACATTCCCTGACCCGCACCAACCGTGTGAGACCTTGCGGGCAGCTCCCCGGGGCGGGGCGGGGCGGGGCGGGGCGGGGCGGGCAGAGCGGAGCGTGGCCCGTGTGGCCTCTCCAGCTCGCAGGGATTTTTAACCTCTGCGGGTCTCTGATCTCCCGGTAAGGCGGTGGGGCGGGGCGGTGCGGGGCGGGGCGGGGCGGGGTGCGGTCAACAGTGAGGCCTGCCCCGCCCCGCCCCTCGGCATGCTGTGCACAGCATATGGCGCAGGCCTGAGCAGCGCGATCAAAAGCTTTGGATGAGAAATGCGGGGCTAGGGCGGGGCAGCGCGGCCGGGCGGGGTGTGGCGGAGCGGGGCGGGGCGGGGCGGGGCGGGGCGCCGGCGCGCCGCCCCCTGTCTCCTTTATCCTTTCAATCTCCCGGGCGAGATGAGAAGCAGGCCTGTCCAACAGGCTGAAGGGGCGCAGGGCATGTCTCCTACGCGCTGCTGATCAAGGTGTTGTGACCGTCCCGTCCGGTCCTCGCGCCAGTGCGGCGCGGCGGTCAAAGACGGCAGACAAGAAATAAGTAAACTGGTTACATCTGAGGCGTGTGAGCGTGGGCATGCAGACCACCCTGAGCAGCCTCGGTTTTTGTTGGAAAATCCAAGAGTTATATACCATCTCGATTTGACAGTGCAGAACGGCGGAACAATTAACTGCCATTAATTTGCAAATCGGTTTACGGCTCATCCCCGCAACCGGAATGTCACCAGAGGGTCGATGGAGCACGCACGGTGGCGGTGCGGGGCGGAGGGTAGGCCACCCCTCGGGACGCGGCTGTTCGGCGGGTCTGCCTACCCCGCCAATGACAGGCGCTCCGGCAGGGCTGCTGGCTGCAGGGCGCGCGCGCGCAGCAGACCTGTGGCAGCAGAACACGCTGCTGCGCCCCTGGCCCGGCCCGTCACGCCCCGTCACGCCCCGTCACGCCCCGTCACGGCCCGTCACGCCCCGTCACGGCGGGCTGGATTTACTATTGAACTGTTCGCGTCACACGGTGGTCCGGAGCACTGTTAAACCGCATTGTCATGTGACGATAAATATTGCTACGAATATTTCGTCACAAGAGCTGAGATGAAACAGTCGTCACATTCCATGCATCTCGACACATGACAGGCAACATTCGTCACAGTGTGATGTGAACCATTTGTCATTCCACATTAATCTCAGCCCTCTGGTGACGAACCTTTCAAGAGTAACATTTAGCACTGACTTGGTCGTAATGTGACGACTTAAAATCTTAGAGTGAGGAGCTTTGGCACGCGGCTGGGCTCGCGCCTCGGCGGCGCCGCTGCTAATCGAGTCGAGGAATCGAGTCACGTGCTCTCGCGCCGTGCGCACCGAGGCACACGTCATGTCGAGAGCTGGAATTTACTCCGAAGCACGCCTCGCTCAGGACTGAGACAATATGCACCCGCAGAAAAATGGAAACGGTGGCGCACCCGCCGCTGACTCGCTGAACTCGGGAGAGTGACGCACGTCGAGAGGATAACGCGCCTTGTCATGCGCTTTTCCTGCAATATTATTTAAGCAAGCTCCTGGACTTATGTTTTCGGAGGCACCATAGGATTCTTCGTAAAATTTCCGTTCGAACGAGCATACATGTCATCGAAAATAAAGTCCAGGAGGTTGCTTAAAAAGTATTTCACAAAAACCGCACAACGCGCGTTATCCTCCCGTGATCGACATGCATCATTCCTGCATCAGTGCTGCCATAGAGTCATGGCGGAGACGGCATCATGACATGGAGACATCTCTCTAAATTTCATCTCGCAAATTTGTTATTTTTTAAAAAAATATTTATATCTAAATTTTGATGTAAACAAAAATTTTATAGTTGTTATTCTTCCCCGGAGAAGTAGTTTAGGTCTCTGAATTTTTATCGTTGAACCACGATATTGCTGTGTGAACCACGGTTTTAGAGTTTTCCCTGAGCTAACTATGTGACAACTTTCCGCTTATCTCGGGGAGCCACGGTGCGCGGACGGATTTGGGCGGAACTGTAGGGCGCCCTGCCGTGTATTCCGACGGCCTGCTTCCGGCGGTGCCTGTGGTGGCGAGGCCAGACACCTTGTACGCGTACGCCATAACTAATTCGCATTCCTCACAACTTTTCTGTATTTGGTATTCCGAAGAGTATGTTTTACCCTATACCCCGCACATGATGTAACAACTCCTAGACACTGTTATAAAATTGTGAACAGGAATCCCGGTCAGTTCCGCATATTACACACAACCCCTCCGGGAGGCAACTAAACGTCAACGATATTTTGAGAATTAAAAACAAAAAGAAAAAAGAATAAAATAAAGTGAGTGCTGTTGTGAGTGGCCTGTGGTTGTGCCTGGCTCTTACCCATGTCTGCTGGCTGGCTGCGTGCGGCTGAGGCGCGTGCGAGTTCCTCCCGACCTGCCTCCTGTCTGGCACGGTAGACCCGGCGCGCCGAGTACCTGGGCCCCCCGGCCCCCCTCCCCCCCACCTGGAGCCCCCCGCCCCCTCCCCGCCGCAGTGAACCTGGTGGGGGCCTGGCGGGGCTGCTGCGCGGTGCCGCCGTGGACCACAAATGCGCGCCCCCCGCCCCCCCGCCCCCCGCTACACCTGTGGCCGCCCCCCGGGGGGGGGGGGGGGGGGCGCTCCTTGTCGCATCACTTCATTGCTGCGGCGTGGGTATTATCGCCTCGAGGCGTGCGGTTGGCAAGACTGGGGTTTGTTTTGAAGCGCGCGCGTCACGGTGAGGAGCGCCCCACCCCGCCCCGCCCCGCCCCACCCCGCCCCACCCCGCGGAGGTGCGTGCCGATCAGGGAAAGGGCGGGGTAGGGTGGGGCGGGGCGGGGCGGGCCTGGCCTCGGTCATCCTTGATCTTGCTCTTTGCGCAGCTCGACGAGCCAAACGGGTCTGGGAGTCTGAGGCGTCCAGCCGCGGCGGGGCGGGGTGGGGTGGGGCGGGGCGGGGCGGGGCGGCCACTGGTCGCGGCCCGCGGTCACCAACCCGTTCGTGGGCCCCGCACTTATTAACGCCGCGGACGGGAGGCGGGTGTCACGTGACGTCACATCATGTTTGTTCCACTCTCGTCTCATTTCGCGAACGTTTTAGCCACTTTACTCTAGAAATAACGAGGATAATAAGTCAACTTCACTTTTTCAAAAACCTTTATCCAATTTTTTTCTCTTTCAAATGTAAGTTAACTTATCTGATATTACTGCATTCAAATTTGTATGAAGTTTGGGGGATCAGTCACTTATTCTTCCATTCATTTGGTGTGTGCGATGAAGTTTGGGTCTCCCAGCGAGACGGATGGTCTGGTCCAGTCCCGTGGGCTCTGACCTGACTGACCGCCTCCTGGCTCCGACCTGACTTTGTCACACAATGTACTCCTGCTAAGAGAAAAAAAAGCAAATAAATGACCTGGCTCTATTAAGGCACGCTGATCCTTGTCGCCAGATACCGACAGTAAAGTTTGAGCAAATGCGAAAAAAAAGGAAGAAAGAAAAATTGGCAGTGGCTGCTGGACTGCGGGGTCAGTGTCCGCTAAAAAGCGGCTTTTGGGAGGTGATCTTGCCCCCTAGTACAGAGCTGCCGATACTAGCGTATGGCATCTACTAAAGCTACGAATGTATTTGTGAAATATGTTGACTGTGTACTACAACTCTCGCGGAGGGAGCGGGTAACCGTATCACGTCGAGCGCCCGTCGAACAGCGCCGCGCCGCGCCTCCCTGATAGCGCGGACAACGTCAAACTTTTGGCATTATATGGTAACTACAGCGGGGAGGGAGGGGTATTGACAGCGCCCCGCAATTACCCCGTCGCGACGCTCCGATAAGTTAGTTGAGGTTGGCGCGTCCCTGTTAGCCCACATGTAAGCCTCCATGTTAGCCCACATGTAAGCCCCCATGTCGAAGGACGCTCCCGGCCGCCCCTTCCAGAGCTACCTCCAGGTACTTTCAGGTTCCTCCAGGTGCCTCCAGCCGACTTGTGGCCTCAGTGTCTTCTAGGCGTCTCTACGAGCCTCCACGTGCCTCCAGGCGCCTCCAGGGTTCACTAGGTGCTCACGGGCGACTACATTCTATTTAATTTCAACTAGGCTGCGGTGCAGACGCCTCACGGAAGCCATCTATTGGCTACACTATATTCAATTAGAGAGGAGAGGATGGAACAGAGAGAGAGGGAGAGGGAGAGGGGAGGGGAGGGGAGACCGAGCGACCGCGTGATGAGCCAGGATTATATTTCGCGTTCGCGCGATGGGAGGTGAGATGGGAGGGGGCTTGTTAGAGGACGCCTCGACGGAAGGAAGGAGCCAAGGAAGCAAATGCGTATGGACTTGTGTGAGCACTGTTAAGAATACTTTTCGAGTATAAAAGATGGGTTGTATTCTTGATCTCTTGCAACAACAATGTCGTATTACTTGAAAATAGGTGCGTAAAACAATGGCATCATTTTTAACAGTGCGCCTGGCCGCCGGAGCTGACCTTCTGTAGAAAGGGCGTGGTGGTCTGTTCTAATATTCAACATTCCCCCCGGACTTCCTACTCATACTTATCAAACCCTGAATCGATACCCTGTGCCGCCGGAGTTATGCCTCGAAGCCTTGCAGTTATTTAACACACGGCCACAGTAGTTTAGAGGTAATGCTTGTATTCTTCGGACGGGTCCATCAGTCTCTCGCACTTCCACAAAAATTGTGGAAAAGCGAAGCCGTCACGTTTAAGTAACGGCCCGTAATTGTACTCAGGCTGTGCACAACACTGTCGTGATTACCCCGGGCCGGGCGTGGGCGCAGCGCAGTAACTGTAGTCCGGCATGCACAGTAATGCCAGTCTGCTTCCTGCTTCTGGGCGTTAAGAGGAACTCGTAAAAGAAATCCATAACCCCACACCCAGCCCAGAGAAGTGTTTGCCTGATTCAAAGTCATTGTCTTCGTTCATAAACCGTGGCAAAATTTTTCAATGGTTTGCCATTAAATCTTTTCTTTTATAATTAAGATTTTGCGTTCAGATCGAAGAAAAATTATCATGTTACGCGTACGAAAATCCATTACTTTTAACCAATAAAATACGCCCTTTTCAGTGCATCCTAGTACACTACAGTTGCTGTGGTTCACCTCAAGAAATTAGTTTACTTTTGAAAAAAAAGAAAAGAGAGTTGGGTTTTTGGCAATGTACACGCGGCGCGTTCCAGTGCGGCTGGCACGGCACGGAAGGCTGCGTACAGGTGCAAATAAATAAAGCGCGCTACGGAAGAGGCGCGGGGCAGCTGCACCTGCGGGTCAGGTCAGGGGTCAGCTGTGTGACCACCGCGAGGCTGCGGGCGGGGCGGGGCGGGCGGGGCGGGCTCTTAAACTGGAACGTTACCGCGGCGCGTGAGGTGAGGTGAGGCGGGGCGGGGCGATTCAGACACGCAATGCGACACTTCCGAGTGGGAGCTAGGGAAACGATGTTAAAGTTTGGTAGTGTCAATGTCGTCCCTTTTTTTTTCCTTTTTTAAATAAATTTGTGAAGCGATATTGCGGGTGTAGAGCGCGTGGAAAACAGACAAAAGTACACCCAAACAGGTGTGTTCTCAAATAATAAGAAAAAATTGAGAACAATGTCGTAAGGATCACATCGGAGTTGAAGTAAGAAAACTTTAAGCACAGTAGTTGTTGAACTAAGAACACAATTTGTTTTGGGTGTATGAGGAAATACGGCGTGCTCCTAGACTGGCGCGAACAGTGCCATTGGACTGTGTGACATAATGGGGCATCCGCGGTGGGCGCGGGCAATATAGGCAGTGGGTACATTGTCACCAGCTGAGTCTCTCCTTACCTCCCCCTGCTCTCCCTCTCTCTCGCTGTCGCTCTCTCTCTCTCTCTCTCTCTCTCTCTCTCTCTCTCTCTCTCTCTCTCTCTCTCTCTCTCTCTCTCTCTCTCTCTCTCATCTTCCTCATCCTCCAGGGTGCGTGGCGCGCCTTGCAATGCCTGCGGAACAGGTTCAAGGATGCAGCCGACATGGCGCGCTTGGCGCTGCGCAGCGCTCGGCAGCGTGCCGCCCCGCCCCGCCCCGCCCCTCGCCGTGCCGCTGTTAATTCGCCTCTCTCGTTTCGCACGCTCCTCTCTCCTCACATTGCGCCTGGCCCAGCCCGGCCCGCGCCGCACTGCGCACGGAGCCGGGGAAACAGCTCTGCTCTGCTGCAGATCACCAGAAATCCTTTTGAGCAAAAGGGCTTTTCATTTACTCCTCTGAGCAACTTTGCACAGAAAAAAATATCTAGCGTTGCCACAGCTTGCGTATATTGTCTGATAGCGTTACAAGCAGCTTGGAAGATGCCGTTGCAAAGACTTTGATTTGGTCGTCGCGGTAAATGTTTTTTGCTATTTTGTGAGGAAGTAGGGAAAACTTTCAAGGACTGCCACAGTTTGAACGTCAAATTTTGAGAAAATCTTAAAAAAAGTATGTAGGGATTTCCCTGTTATTTTGGAGGAAACATTCTCAGCACTTGAGGAGTTTCCCTCAAGTCAAACACTGTGAAAAATGTGTCTGTAAGTTTACGACTTTTTTCGTTATTTGTGATTTACAAATGGTGTTGTAAATTTACAATCGAAATCGTAAATTTACGAACGCTTATTTGTGCTCGTTTAAGAATTACAAGTCAATATCAAGTGTCTTTAAAATTTTGTAATTTTACAATTTAAGATCGTAACTTTACGACATTTCTCATGGAAAATAATCCCGTAATTCTTACGAATATTTCTCACAGTGAAGTGAATCAAAGTTTTCCCATTTTCCTCAGAAAATCAGACATCGTATTAACCGTGGCTGCAGCAGCAAGCGTGGGCGGGGCGGGGCGGAGCGGGGCTGGCTGCCTACGAAGACGTCTCCATGCTTTTTGGAAGGTCGTTGCCGTCTGGTGTGAATGGGCACCTCCTCCATCCCGGCCCGGACCGGCGGCGGGGACTGCAGTAGTAGGGAAGGTCCCAGCGGGTGAGAGGGGCGGTGGTGGTGGGGGAGTGGGTGCTCGCGTCTGCGCTGAGTCGTGATGGCACGGTTGAGGCGGTTATTGCCAGGACGCGGTAAAGTCTGTCCTTCCCTTTCACCTCTCCTCTCTCTCTGCATCTCGCCCCGCAGCTTGCCCTCGCTGCCACACCAGGACTATCGGCGCGCACCCGACCTGATCCGGCCGCTTTTTTGTTGCAATGACAAAAAGCTCAGCAGCTCTAATACTTGTGATGGTCCTGCCCTGCAGGGCGGGGCGGGGCGGGGCGGGGGGCGGGGCGGGGCGGGGCGGGGCGGGGCGGGGCGGGGCGGTCCCCAATCACGCTGAGTGGCCATGGGTTTAGGGCGGTGCGCTTCTATTTTAATATTCCATCATCTCGCTGCGCTGTGTGGTCTATTGAGCTACCGGGCAGGGCCGCGGTGGAGCGGGGCGGACTGGACTGACTGACTAACTGACTGCGGGCTGCGGGCTCTGTGTGTGTATGGACTTGCCAAGTAAATGCAATTAACAAATTGTCAATCTGCGTGGCAGGCTGCTTTGTGTGCGCGCGCGCGTGTGTGTGTGTGTGGAGCGGAAGTGACGTCACCCTCTCTTTCATTATTTCAGGTGTGATTTATCCGGGGTCTGTCCTCCTCTCTGCGGGCGGGGCCCTATTCGAACGTACAGGTAGGAGGGAAGGCAGCTTTGTTTATTTTTTCTCGTCCGATGCGAAAATAATTGATTGCTGACATTGTTGCTGGTCCGGCCCGCGGTCCGCCGCCGCCATGTTCTTTTGTTCTGCACGACGCAAAGCCCTTGCGCTGCTCGCTGGCTTATTTTTTTTCTTCTTTCTTTTTTTTTTTTTTTGGTAAACTTTTGTACAAAAAGAACTCCGAGAAATCCATGCGAATTTTATCTCGCGCGGGTTGTCTGTAGCAGCGGCGCCTCCGGCCTGGGGCGCCACCGCGCAGCTCGCCTGTAATTACTATTCATTATTACTATTTGCGTCCTTAACGGAACTGGAAAAAAAAAAGAAGTCTGATTTATGGTATTAACTGGAGGGAAGGTGAGGAGATGAGACCTTTACATGGGTCACGACGCGACGGCTGGCGCGCCACGCCCCCGCCGGGCGGGGCGGGGCGGCTAACCCGCTCAACACTTGGGCAGGCATGCCGCGCGGCCCGCACCGAGGCGTGGCGGCCTTCAGGTCGGTGTTTAAGACACAGAGGGGCGGGAGCCGCGCCTCTTCTCAAATAAAGTAGAAACAAACGACGCGAAAAAATAAAACCCTGAAAGGCGCGTAAAAGTTTGGCAGATATCAAGTTGTGCTGCTTTGTAGCTCGGCCTATGCTGCTGTATAGTCTGCTGTTGTCAGGTTACGCAGACACACTGCTCACCACAGCGAACATGGAGTCGTACAAAATAACAAAGCAGAAAAGTGTTTTCTTTATCCTCTGTGACACGGAGAGAGGAAGATAACATCTCGGCGTATTCGCGGAGTCGTGTTCGGCTCTTCATATTTCCGCCGATATGTGACCGCCGCCGGCAGCGCCCCCTATCGTCCAGGTCGCTCTGTATGTAATTGACGGCTGGGCTTTGTTTGAGTAAATGGACGGGAAGGAAAAAATTACCTCAAGGCGAGGGAGAAACAACTCTGAAATCTTTTGCACCTCAAAAAAAGAAAAGCCCAGAAAAATTCAGGAAAAATCAAAAGGAAAAATTGCTAAATATTCAATGCAAATTTTAGGGGAAAAAATCAGAAAAAAATCAGGAAAAATAAAAGCGAAAATTGCTTAAAATTCAATGAAAATTTTAGAAAAATTCAGAAAATTCACGAAAAAAAATCACGACATTTGTTTACTAAAATTTCGAGTTGTTTCCGCCTCGTCTAAAGGGCGCAGTTTCCCACGGGCTGGGCCGCGGTCGCGTCTGTTTAGGCTTCGATTGCGGGCAGGAGATTACCGGCCCGTCTGGTCTGATATTCTCTGGGCTGGGCAGGCGTGCCCGCCCGCCCCGCCCGGGCAGGCCACTGTGAGGCTGTTCTTCTGGATCCTGGGGGCTTATGGGTTGGGTGGAGCCCCACCGTGCTGCGGACGCGACCACCACGCGCGCGCCGAGCACTGGGGCAGAGGTCACTTCCTGGAGGAGAGGGGCGGGAGGCAGGCGGGGGGAGCACTCATCTGCAAATCCAACAACAATCTGTACTACACACTAGATGTCCAAGTTTATGCGAATAATGCCGATCGTTGGCAGGTAGGAGTGAATTTCGCCGAGGGGTCCCCCATACTCTCCAGTACAACGAGTTTCGCAAGGATCCGCGAGTGTCAGCGGGTATTCGTGAGTCTTTGGCGAGTATTCCTTGATTTTCCTCCCCCTGCGTTGTCGCGAGTTATCGCGAATATTCGCGAGTTTTCGCGAATATTGGAGAGTTTCTTGCGATTGTTTTTTTAAAGTGGGGAATAACCACTCGAATTTTGCCACTCAAAGTTCATGGGAAAGCCCCGACTGCCCACCCACACCCACTGTATAGATGCCGCATTAATTGATCCGTCCAGATTTTCTCTTCTTTATTCCTCGGTTTTCCTCACAGTGGCTGGTGTCCCAGTGATTTATGTAAACCTGGTGACGCTCCGGCCTGCCCGGCCCGGCCACTGCCCCCGTGGCCCGCCCCGCCCAGAGCGTCACAAGCTCGACCAATACGAGCAAAACTAAAATCCGAGTGTCTCCGACCGGTCAGAGAGAGAGAGAGAGAGAGAGAGAGAGAGAGAGAGAGAGAGAGAGAGAGAGAGAGAGAGAGAGAGAGAGGGAGTGTTCCTAACACGATAAAAAATATTTAAAATATCGTTGGAAATTTGCTATATTTCTCGTACAGTTTGTGATGTACAACTGTTTTTATCTTAATTGTAAGTTTACGATCAGAAACGTAAATTTACGAAGGCACATTAGAGCTCGTTCAAGAATTACAATAAGTCCATACCGAAGTGTCATTACAATTTCGAAATTTTACAACTTGATATCGTACGTAGTTTTTTCCAAAACTGCTTGGAAATATGGACGTCGTCTTTACCGTGATGCTCAGTACTTGAGTAGATAAAGTCGTTATCGTCACCATCATGCACTCGAGTTGCGGGTGAACCGATTTTAAGAGCAACGCCGCTCCGTTGCAGTGGGACCCTATACCGTGACGGACGCACGCGTGCCCGCCCGGTAAAATCTCTTCTCCAGACGCCTGACTGGCGTGGCGTGCCGTGCCGCCCCGTGGCGTGGCGTGGCGTGGCGTGGCGTGGTGTGGCGTGGTGTGGCGTGGCGTGGCGTGGCGTGGCGTAGTAATGGAACGTCGTGTATATAGTTCCGCGGCCGCAGCCTTGGCCTCTGGCCCGGCTGGCCGCGCCCGGCTCCTGGGGCAGTGGCGGTGTGTGTGTGTGTGTGTGTGTGCACGGCGAGCTTGTGCGGGTGCGGCGCCTACGCATCCATCACTCTTCTATTGAACGCGAGCAGCGCCGCCCCGCCCCGCCCCGCCCCGCCCCGCCCCGCCACGCTCATCCAAACTAGTTGTGTGTTATTACTCCGGAAGCGACGCGCGGAGCAGCCGCGGGCAGACTGCAGCGGTACGGCACTCGTCACTGCATTGTAGATGGATCTGAAACAAGGAGGAAAAAAAGGTGCTAATTTGTTAAAATTAAAGTAATATTTTTTTTTAACTTCTCTTAATCTTCTATAGTGAAGTGAGTTTTCCATAGTGAACCGTACAAACCGTTATCGTACTTGAAAATAACAGTAAAAACACTGTACGTTCAGCTCGGTAAACCCCTCAATTCACAATAAATTTCAACAGTTTTATGTTGTGTTTAACAGTTCCACTCCTGTATCGCTGAGTGAGAAATGCGACTTAAAACAAAAGCTGCTCCCCGCAGGTGGTGGGAGAAGCCGCGAGGTGCTGTTTGGGTTGCCCGCCTCCCCGGCGCAGCGCTGCAGCGGGAGCGGGACCCTGTCCTCTGCGCTGCGCGCCGTCCTGCAGGACTCGAGAGAAACCTTGAATGACTTCATTCACGTGGCGTGAACAGCCCTTGAATGCTCTTACATTTTCTTTTTTTTTTCTTTTGACCTTTTGTGAGCATTATTGTATAGCAGAGCTTTTCTGCCGCGGGCTTAGCGTGTGCCTGTTTCAGCCGTAGCGATAACCAACCGGTGAGGCTCTTATTCGACGGCTCTTGAAAGCCCAGGACGTCCCTCGTCGCCGCTTCCAACAAAGTTTGTCTCTAGGTAGATGCGACGTGCTAGAACCGCTCCCCTTCTCTCCCTCTCCTTCTCTCGCTCTCTCTCTCTCTCTCTCTCTCTCTCTCTCCTTCTCTCTCTCCTCTCTCTCTACCTCCCTCTCTCTCTCTCTCTCTCCCTCTCCGGCACTTCGGACCGCGCCTGCCTGCCAGTGACGTGGGCCCTCCGCCGCGTCCACCTCGAGGAGCCAGTGGGTTGAACAGCAGACAGAATGATAATCCCTTTCTCGCTCGCTCGCGCTGCTTTCTAACAAAGTCGAGATGAGCCACGGTTATGAGACTGCCCTCTAGTGCTGCCAGAAAGTAAGGCAAACAGAAAAAAGCCTTAATTCTACATTTATATTAATTGTACATTTATAAAAGCTTGCGGCAAGTTCAGTGTGCGCGTCAGTGATCCGCGTGCGGCTCTCGCTGTACTTTAGTGCATCACTCTGCTGCGCTACTGAACGTCGGCTCCTGTTCGGATGGCCCTCTAGTTACCCGCGGGTTACTCCACACACAGGCTCTGCGCAGCGGTTTACTTTCGCCCCTTTTTTCCCCTTTGATGTTTGATGAGCGGTGAGTTTCGCACGCTGTCTTTTTATCCGTCGCGCACATCAGCCCCCCCCCCTCCCTCCCCAGCCCGACACAATTGCCGCGGCCTACCCCCTCTCCCCCTCTCCCCCTCCCCTCCCCTGGTATCAGTCCCGCGGTCGCTGAGCCTGGCGGCTGTGCTGGGCTCGGGGCGGACTGAACGCTGCGTACCGGAGCCTTCTGTTTCCTGCGACCAGATTTATAAATATTCCACTCCATACGGCCCCTCCCTTACCAACCCCTTTTGCTCATGCGGGGATAGGAACATTGTCGGTGCACCAAAGGGAATGTGTGAAATGCACATTTTCGTGCGAAAATACGTTGCTTTTTCTGGAGTATGGTGGTGGCGGAGTCTTCCTGAGACGCGCAACAAATTCCCGGCTCTGCTACAAGGAAATCGAAAATCGCGAAATCGCCTGCCGCAAGACGGCTGCAGCGCGACGGGGGATGTTTGCACATCGAGATTAATAATGGTGGATCCGAGGAGGACTAGCCGTGGCGCAGGGCGGGGCACCATCATCTCCGCCCCGCCCCGCCCCGCCCCGCCCCGCCCCGCCCCGCCGCTTCACTGCTTTGCGACTTCCGACGGCGATCACCAGGCCTGTTTGCCTACGGCTCCGGTGGAAAGTTTTGCGATCGAGCCTACAGTGGCATCCACCATACCCTCCCTCCCTCCCTCCCTCCCTCTCACTCTCTCCATCCCGTTCTCCTCTCTTTCTCTCGTCCCCGCCCTCTCCTCCCACCACGAGGCCTAAATCACATCAGGGCAATTCCATAGCGAAAATTTGTTTTCAGGAAAACGAAAAGTTATATAACCCGTCACCTGAAATTTTCCATGATGACCCAAAGGCAATTCCAACAAATTTCGGCCGCAAGTTGAAGTTGATGCGGATTTTGATCTCCCGTTGACCGCTTTATTCTACGTATTCTACGTAGCAATGCTTTGTTAAGTTTTAATAGTGGCACACCTGCTGGGAGGGGAAGTTGGCCACCTCCCAACACCTCTGCCTCCCTCCCTATTTCGCTTATGGTCACTTACCTTGGCGCACCGCCCTTGCGCTTTCTACCAATTACTTTGGGGTTCCATCTAATTTGTTTTTCATAATTAGGGCCTCCGCCAAGAGCGGGGCTGTACTCTCTCTCTCTCTCTCTCTCTCTCTCTCTCTCTCTCTCTCTCTCTCTCTCTCTCTCTCTCTCTCTCTCTCTCTCTCTCTCCTAGGTATCTTGTACCTCCCTGAGCATGAGCACAGGGGGGTATTAATTGTCCGGGCGATTAATACCCCCCTATAAAACGCCTAGGGATTTTGTACCCCCCTGAGCACAGGGGGGTAATAATTGTCTGGGCGATTAATACCCCCCTATGAAACGCTTAGGGATTTTGTACCCTCCTGAGCATGAGCACAGGGGGTATTAATTGTCTGGGCGATTAATACCCCCCTATAAAATGCCTGCATCTCTCTCTCTCTCTCTCTGTCTCTCTTTCTCTCTTCCTCTCTCTCCTCGCCTGGCCCTCCCCCCCTCTCCTTCCTTTCCTCTGTGTTCATGCCGTAAATCCTTCCTCCTGTCATGTTACCGATCAGCCGGGGGCCCACCACCACGTTTCCAGCCAAGCTGTCGCTTCGCATTCCGTGCACTGTAATACCAGGTGTTCACTTTACTCACAGTTTTACTACTGTTGAACACATAGAGTCAAACACCTTTTGGTGCCAAGTTAAAAAGTCCATGTATTTCACAGGGGACAAAAGTGTCCAAAACTTTGGCCAGACACATTCTGGTGGGCAGTATATCGGTCCAACACTCGATGACCCGTATGGAAGAGTTAAAGAGAGAGCGAGAGATAAAGAGCGAGTGAGAGAGAGGGAGACAGGGGTGAGGCGGAGGGCGAGGCTAATAAGGGGTGGCGGGGCTAGGGCGGGGCGCAAAGGTACTAATTCGGAGCCGCCCCCTCCCTCTCTCCCTGTGGCGCTAATGCTGGATGCGTCCCTTTGAAGCGCATGTTGTGTTTGCAAAATGAACGAGTGGCGGCGGGGAAAGGGGCCGGGGGGGGGGGGGGGCTGGGGGGCGTCATTAGGCTGATGACGTCCAAAGGCGAATGATGCCTGATAATTATTGCTTCCCCCCCCCTCCCCCCTAGATTCCCCCCCCCCCCCCCCCCCCCCTTGTGGGCGATGGAACTCACGGCTAAAGGGAGCAGGACGAGGTTCACCGTGGCATGCCGCGCGGTGACGTGGGTGTGGGTGACGGAACAGAACAGTGTGTAGCAGCGGGGCGGGGAGACTGTGTGACTGTGTGCGTGACCCACCGCGACCTCCACACCGGCCTCGGCCCCGGCCCAGGCCCCGACCGCCCTCCTGCCCTACCCCGCCCGGGCTGGCTGGCCTACTCTGGCCTGCCTGGCGTAAATTTCGCATATTTTGGTGCCTCCGGAAACGAGCCTTTTCCGCCACCCCCGGTCTGGGTTCTGCGCGGGACCATGAGAAGGGCTGGGAGGGGGGGAGGGCGCTTAGGTACACACTCATTTCTTATGTACTCATAGCTGCGCACGTTTTTCTGCATACGTTGCTACGTACAACACGTCTTACGTAATTGCGCTAAATTTTTCCGTAACTGCGTTAGGATTCGCGCGTGGTTGTGAAAGATATCTCGCACGCAAGTTGCGCATGCATAGAAAACGTACGTAAGCTACGTATGATAAAATAGTTCTTATCCCGAGCGTGTCTGGCACAGGAGGGCGATACCAGGGGATCGAGAGTGAGTGAGTGAGTGAGGAAGTGAGTGAGGGAGTGTGTGAGTGAGTGAGTGGGGGAGCAACTCGCTGCAGCAAGGTGGATCCCGTTAAACACAGAATAAATCTGGAAGTGGAAAAGTTTTCCGCTCGCCTCCTTTTGGACCCCATGGGTCTTAGCGCTGGGCCGGGCCGGGCGGAGCGATAGCCCCTAATTGGGGAATGGACCATTGTTATACCTCATTGTCTCTCGCTGCCTCTCTTTGTCTCTCCTCTCTCCCTTTCTCTCCCGCTCTCTCTTTGCCTTTCTCCCCCCGCTCCCCCCTCTCTCTCCTATTCTCTTCTCTCCGCGTACAAGCTTTGGGGTCGCGAGTTATTGGAGGAAAGAAAAAAAAAAAGAATGTTGAAGGCAAGCGCGTTTCTCAACGGCTTCTTCGGCGCCCGCCAAGCCGGCGCCGCACATGGCGGCCTGCCACACCCCGCCACGCCCCACCCCGCCCCGCCACGCCCGGGGCGCTCGCTTGGCGCCAGTCGGACGCCGGAGGGGTGGGCCGCGTCCCTCCCCGCCCCGCCCCGCCCCGCCCTGCGCATCTCGGCTGTGATCTCGGCTGGTTGGCGCTGGTCGCGCTGGTCGCGCTCATGTTCGGGGTGTCGGTGGTTGATAGCCGGTCGATTGGTGGACCCGCTGTGCTGGTGGAAGCGGATATCGAAAACGTTTCGGAAAGACAAATCTGGCGTCTCCTGTGACAGCGATACTGCTGTGGCAGCTCTCTTTTTTTTTTTTCATGGTGACACTTCGCAGTCATAATGCTATTTGAAAGAGAAAGGTGCGCTTTTTAAAAAATTAAGTTGAGGACTCTAAAAGTCCTAGGCCCAGACCAAGGGAGGGAAATTGGGGGTAGACCCGCAATGAACACGCAGCAAAAAACGGAAGCGCCTTTTTTTTTTTTTACTGTGTCCACCTTGTGGATTTATAAAACGCGGAAAGTGTTAAAAGAAAGACTAATACATGTTAATATCAGTGATGATGGACTAATAAGCCGCTGTATTAGCACGCGACTAATGTGGCCTGAGCATGTATGCGCAGTGGGAGAGAGAGAGAGAGAGAGAGAGAGAGAGAGAGAGAGAGAGAGAGAGAGAGAGAGAGAGAGAGAGAGAGAGAGAGAGGGTGAGGGCGAGGGCGAGATGCTGCAGGCCTGGTGGTGGTGGGGCGGCCTGCGCATGCTTGGGGGTGGGTCCTGCCCCGCCCCGCCCGGCCCGGCCCGCGGCCCGGCGGGGTGGGGTGGTCCGCGGCCCCCGTGGCTCCCGCCCGGCCCCTGGACCAGTCTGCTCTCAGCGTCACGCCCGTGCGCAGGCACGCACGCACCGTCCCGCCGCACCCCCGCGCCGCGCCTCCCGCCGGCTGCGAGCACGCGCGCGCCCGGGCAGCACCGGCCATACCGTGCAGGGCAGGCCGCGCCGCGCCGCACCGCGAGTGAGACCACCGCCAGGACCTACGCCCGGGACCTACTGACTGAGGTGAGTGCAGTGAGACACGCCGCGAGTGAGACCACCGCCAGGACTTACTGACTGAGGTGAGTGCAGTAAGACGCGCCGCGAGTGAGACTACCGCCAGGACCTTCGCCCGGGACCTACTGACTGAGGTGAGTGCAGTGAGACGCGCCGCGAGTGAGACCACCGCCAGGACCTACTGACTGAGGTGAGTGCAGTGAGACACGCCGCGAGTGAGACCACCGCCAGGACCTACGCCCGGGACCTACTGACTGAGGTGAGTGCAGTGCGACCACCGCCAGGACCTACGCCCGGGACCTACTGACTGAGGTGAGTGCAGCATGTGACAGAACTGAACGGAGCGAGGACCTGAACGGGACCGAGTGACCTACGTCAGGACCTACAGAGGTGAGGGCAGCGACCAGGGAGTGCGAACAAAACCGAAAATACTTTCACTTTTTCGGCAATATCTGCTGATCGGTTACAGTAATTATAACAAACTGGGGTTCATTTGAAAGCAGAGAGTGCACTGACGTTTCGATACCCTATGACCTGCAATAATTTAAACACTTTTTGTGGCCGAAAATAATTTTCGTTACCGTTAATGTTATTCTGTAATGAAAATTATTTTTTCCAAAGGAAAGGGCGAGTGTACACCAAAGACGACGTCCCTAAATTTTCCCTGTTTTTTCGTGTCGCCTCGAGACACCAAATGAGGTTTTCAGCAAGCAGGATGTCCGTCCAGTGAGGCGAGGGGCTGAGGGTGGCCTCGCAGTGCAGCGGGCTGTACTCTGTTAATTGGGGATGCTCAGCCGGCACGGTGGCCAGAGGCGCGCGGCTGCGCGGCTGGCGTACAATGACAGCACACCTTTCGCTTACAAAGACGGCACTCCTTTTTCAGACACGGCGACGGCTGTGCCATAGCTCACGGTCTGCGATTCCTCCGTTGGCGTATTAAACGATTTATAAACGCATTTTCTGTGATAAAAAGTTTTTTTGAGATAATTTTTGAGATAATTTTCTCATGTTTTTTTATCACATTATTTTTGTCTTACAAAGTTACCATGCTATCAAAAGCGATGTGTCGCGGGAATGACAAAGCATACGTTATCACATAATTCCATTCAATTTTATCTCAAACTCGATTTCACTGCTCTGCTGGTACGCCGGGCTACAGTTCTGCGTGGTGTAGTACGCCTTATGGCGTACGATCACTGCGCACATTTAACAGTGTAGGCTAGGGGCCGCGCGCTAAGGACCCTGAGCCGGTGGGAGAGGACTGTGCTGGGCGCCAAACCGAAACCAGGCGAGGAGGGCGGGAAGGGGTGCGGGGGGTGGAGGGGAGAGGCCCTTGCGCCCTTGTGGGCCTGAGCCCGTCCCGTCCCGGGCCAGACCGGGCCGAGCGCGCGCGCCGGACTACGGCGTGATGCGAATACAACAGCGCCACACCCCGCCCGCCCCGCCCCGCCCCGCCCCGCCCACGGGTCCAATCCATTTTATATGCGTGTATGCCCACCGCCACCGGCCGGCGGGGCCCCTGGCTGTCGTTTTCTGTCCGGCCGGCCGGACGCCCGTGTCCACAGACGGCTTAAGCGCGCGCTTGCCCCCGCAGCACTCGCTCCCGTCCCGTCCCGTCCCGCGGGGGAGTTTAGCGGAGTATGTGTCGTCTGGTCTGCTGGCCTGGCAGAGTCTCGTATCAATCATGGGGTATGACAGGGGTCGGTGGAAGGGATTACAGACTAGTGTTGTGAGGGAGGGGGAACTTGCCAGTGACAATACGGAGGAGGTTGTCGCCAGGATGTCCCGGGCGGAAGCCTGCTCTGCTGCTGTGCGGGGTCGTGTTTCTCAAGTGCAGTATCCGGGCCGATCTGATCCTCCAGCCAGTCTCCCGGCGAGTGCCAGTCCACTGCCAAAAATATGTTCGTAGTGAAAGTTCCCACTATTGGACAAGGCGAAAACCTATGTATTTGAAAAGGAAAATTCAATTTAGAAAAGTACCTTCATATTGTTTTATCACCGTTTTCTGTAAGAATTAACAAGCGTTGGTCACACTGGAAAAACAAAGGTAGGACATAACACCCTTTTAGGGGTGCTACACGTAAAAGTGCCTTTACCAAGGCTTTATTCAAACAGCACCCCTACAGAGGCACTAATTTGACAGAGAGGTGCTATATTTTAGTGCCTTTGAACACAATCGCGCCTTTCTAAAGGCACTAGAGAATAGCACCTTTTAAAGGCATTAGGTCGCACCTTTGTTCTTCCAGTGCAATTAAGTAACTGCAATTTTCCTGAACGTTTGCAAGAAAAATTTCAGCAGTGTGCGCTAAATGCTAGAGATGATTGTCCTATATCATTGCTGCAATAGTAACATACGAAATGATGAAAAAACGTTTCAAGCTTATGACCTTTGACGGACGTTGCAGCAGTGTGTTTTTCCAGGCTAATTGTTCGTTTTGAACGCGAAGCTGCCAAATATTTCTCTGCCTGCAAACAACACAATGCCCTTGTCTGTAGAGTGCACTGCCCCCAAGTGAACGAGTGGAGAGGGGGTGCGGTAGAGGGGGGGGGGGCGCTGCCATGAACAAAACGCAACAGCGAAAAGGGGGACAGCGTGACCCGAGCGGAGACCAGACCAGACCAGTGCCGAGGGGCCTGTGCACAGAACTGCACCGCACAAAGCTCTTCCATCCCGGCCGGGGGGGCCCCCGCACTGTGCCATGGGGGCCCCCGCCCCGCCCCGCCCCGCCCCAGCGCGCTCAGCGAGTGGTTTGTAATTGGCGCGCTTTTGTACCCGGGCAGCAGAACGGCGAAAGGCGTGTGTCACAAACCACCACGCGCTATGCCCCGCCCCGCCCCGCCCCGCCGCGCCACCACGTCACAAAAGGTTACATTCGAGAGGAATGCGTTGACGGCGGAAAATGGAGGGGGTCGTTTCTTTTTTATTAGTCGTGGTGCGCTGGTGCGCGGGGCGGGGCTACAAAGTCACAAGGCCCGGCTTAGCCAGGAGATGCGCGCGCATGCACGTCTCGAGGGCTCCCCGCGAGTCTTAGGAGGAATGGATATTACCATTTACGAAATATGACTTGACGTTGCGGATTTTGATCCCAAGCGTTTTCTTTTTCATCCTATGTAGGTAGGTATCCAAACAGCCCCCACAACTGAGGTATGCCTCGGTGAGCCCTCTGTCGGCCCCAAAATTGTAGATTTGGCGGGGAACGTTTAGACGCGCAGCGAGGAAAAAAAAGAGGAAGGTCCCTGGGTGTATATCACCTGGCAAATATGGAAACGTCCGCACCTCTAACCGACCCGCGTGTGTGTGTGTGTACATGCGTGCAGACGCGTGCTGCTGAACCAACATGCGGGTAAGGGAGAGAGGGAGAGAGAGAATGTTTTTTTCACTCGATCTCTTATTCAGCCCTGGAGAGCGGTTTGTTGGTTGGCCTAGGCGCCGTCCGTGCGTCGCAGGGCGGGGCGGGCTGGGGCGGGGCGTGGCGGGGCGGGGCGGGGCGGGGCGGGGCGGGGTGGGGCGGACGCCTCTCTTTCCTTCACCCCAGAAAAACAAGCTGTGCCAGAGAATTTTTCATGAAATAACGGCCGGTGTGCGCGGCGCGTTGAAACACGTTGTGCGTGGTGACGAAGGCGGGGCGGGGCGGGGCGGGGCGGGGCGGGGCGGGGCAGGCGGGGCGTTCTGAGGCTTTGCACGGGAGGGGTGGGGCCGGTGTGGGTGGGTACTTGAGGCGTAATGTAGCAAGTTAACCTGGACGGAGGCAGCTAGGAGCGGGGCGGGGCGCGTGGGTGGGACAAACAAGAGGTAGGGGAGGAGGGGGGGGGGCACCGTCATCAGGGACACAGCCACGTGTTTTTACCAACACTCTCCTTTAGGGTCCGGCACACTAGGACACTAGGCGCCAGTCTTCTTTTATCTTCTCTTCATGCGGACTCGGAAGAATTTCAAGTTTTTAAGGAATTGCTTTGACTTTTGCGACGGGAAAAAATTATTTTGAAGCCGGCGGCGTCGAATTTATTCCCGCATCGGAGCCTCCGCTCGTGCGCGCCTGCCGATACCCGAAACCCCACCCCCTTCGTCATATCCTCAGCGTATCTTTTTTCCCGTCTCCGTCGGGGACCCGCCGCGGCTCTCTGGACCTCTCCCAACCTTGCTCTGCCTGCTGGGCTGGCCGTCGTGCAGCCTCCCTCTTCCTCCCTCTCCCTCTCCCTCCCTCGCTCCCTCCCTCCCTCTCCCTCGCTCTCCCTCCCACTCCCTCCCTCTCCCTCTCGCCGCCTTCTCGCAGTCGCGCGGTCCGTAAAGCTCTGCTGTTCTAAAAGAGGGCGTTGGTGGCGGGAAGCGCATCGTGAGATCCTCTTGCACTTCCTCCCCCCCCCACCCCGCCCCTCCCCGCCCCGCACTGCGACAAGAGTAACCTGTTCGTCTATTGAGATGGGGTAAGTGTCCCCGGGGAAATGCATCGGTGAGAGGCTAGGCTGTCGCCCCTCACGCCAGTGCTCGCCTTACCCCAACACAGTGAAAAATATCTTTGTAGATTTCCGATAAATTTTGTAAATTACGATTTACGAACTATGTTGTAAATTTTCGACGGATCTTTTTTGCCCGTGAATGAATTGAATGAATGATATGTAGTGCTTGTAATTTTACGATTTGCGATTGTAATTTTACAACTGCACTTCGTGGAAAATTTTCCCTGCTCTCTGCGAGCCAGTTCTCTTATTCGCAACGCCGGGCGAAATGAGTACTCTATCCCTTCACGGGGAGCTGCCATCGCCCCTGTCGGGGGATTAGGGAGACAACGCTAGAGTGATAGAGAGAGAGAGAGAGAGAGAGAGAGAGAGAGAGAGAGAGAGAGAGAGAGAGAGAGAGAGAGAGAGGAGGCTGAGCCCGCTGAGCGAGCAAGCTAGAGGGCGTGGGTGGAGCATTACCAGGGGTATTTACCTGGCGAAATTGTTGCCGTTGTCGCTTTATTTAAGCCCGCTTAATGTGTAGTGCTGCGTCTCCAACCCTTTTTCACCCGCTGCTCGCGCTTCTCTCTCTCCCTCTCTCTCTCTCTCTCTCTCTCTCTCTCTCTCTCTCTCTCTCTCTCTCTCTCTCTCTCTCTCTCTCTCTCTCTCTCTCTCTGAGTACACCTCGCGACACGCCTCTTCACTTCCGCCAGCTCCCTATACTAGTCTGTCTGCGCCAGTCGCGGTGAATCTTGCATGCGTCCCGCACGGTGGCTGCTTCCGACCCACTCTCCCTCTCTTTCCCTAGGCTGTCTTTTTTTTTCTTTCATTTCTTCTTCTTCTTCTTCTTCTTCTTCTTGGCTGCATACGGTATCACACATCCCCTTCCCCCCTCAAATTCTTCTTCTTTTTTTCTTTTTTTCTTCTTTCTTTTATCGCTAGAACTTACTTTCAAAATCCAGCCATAACGTTTTTTGTGCTTGGTATCACTAGTGTCAATACGCTCAGCACGCGGCTACTAGATAGCAGAGGTCTCTGGGCGGGGTGGGCGGGGCGGGGTGGGGCGGGGTGAGGCGGCTAGTCGATGCGTTCACGCCCCGGTCTGACTGCGGGCCGCGAGCTGGGATGGTTCCGCACTCCCTGCGCACCGCGCCCCGCCCCACCCCGCCCCGCCATGCTGCGTAACTCTGTCGTGTCGCAGTAAGTTATGTGCGCCCCTTGCCTCCCCTCGAGGCCAGGGCTGTTGGGGCGCCCCACCCCGCCCCACCCCACCCCGCCCCGCCCCACCCCGCCACGCGCCGGTAGGTCAGGGTATGCTCCGTCAGGCCCCATTGCGTTCGGTGTACAGTGCCTTTACCAACCCCATTGGGATGCGGTGCCCCATTCACCCACCACACCCCGCCTCACCCGCCCCACCTCGCCCCCCCCCGCCCCGCCCCCCCCCCCCCCCCCCGCCCCGCCCCGCCCCGCCCGCCCTGGCACACCCTCCCCAAATCTGCTACCTCATCCCCGGGCCATAGGTCCATCGTGACCCTGGCAAGCCGGGCTGCCCCCCTCCCCCCTCACGCGCCCCTGCCAACTCACACTGTAAAAAACACCGTATACCCGAGCACACAGCAGTCTGGGCTGGCCCCTCGACCGCGGACTGTACTTTTTGCACCATATGCCATCGCTATCAGTTGAGTCCGACCCCCACTGAAGTATTATTGCAAAATGGTTTGGACCGAGAGGTGGCCAATTCCTGTATTTCTGTGCACTATTTCTGTATATCTATATTTTTCGTGTATTTTCGAGTATTTCAGTGAATGCGTTTCAGTTGGCCGCCCCTTGGTTTGGAGACATTCACCGCTGTCATTTTTAACAGTGCCACTGCTCACAGCTGGCCGGACAAGAGGTTTGCCCCAGAGCGCCAGGCGGCTCTGGAGCGACCTATAGCGGGGCCGGCCTGGGGAGGGGGAGGAGAGGGGGGAACTGGGGGCTCGGGGAGTCAGGGGCAGGGGGAGCGGGGGGCGGAGAGGGGGAAAGAGGGGCGTCTTGAGTCTCCCTTGATCGCCGGTCCGCACCTTAAAGATAAGCAACCAAAGGCAGGCGCGGGGCGCGGCGGCCGCCGAGCACAAGTCTTCTCCCTCCCGGCCGCCACCCCCCGAGCGCGCTGCACGCTGTTCTTCACTTCTCGAAGCTCCGTTCGCCCCGCCCCGCCCCGCCCCGCCCCGCCCCACTCTGTCTATCGTCTGTGTTATCGTCTTTTGAAAACGAATCCAGCCGGAGCGGGCGGCGTGTGTGGCGTGGCGGGGCGTGGCGGGGCGACCTGGCCTGGCCTGCAGCAGAACGCTCGTCCCCAACACAAACCACGTATCGATGCGCAGCCCACGCATCGCAAAGTTTGGCCAGCTTTATGATCTATATCTGTTGCTGATAGGATAGTTTAGTCTCTGTCTTAATCTTAATCCCCGAAGAACGACAAGCGCCTTACTCGCGCCGCCCGGCCCGCTCAGCAATAAGTTATTACGGTCAACTTTTAACTGTATTCATGTGACGAGATCAGTTTAAAAAAATGTCACTTAAGAATAAGGTTAAGTATACACACACAAAAAAATTCTCCTTTTGCGTTTCGGCAAGAGATGTTGACAGCCACACGCCCATACACTGCGGACTGTTTGGCTAACGGTCAGCTCGCGGCGCGGTGGCTGTAGGGTCGGGCGCTGAGCCTGGTGCTCGCCCCGCCCCGCCCCGCCCCGCCCCGCCCCGCCCCGCCCCGCCCCGCCCGCCCCGCCCCGCCCCGCCCCGCCCCGCCCCGCCGCCGCGCCTCGCCGCGCCCGCCACCCCCGAACACGACATATGACACAACATAGCACTCGGCCGCGCGGTGTAACGCGGGCCCGACGGCCGTGTCGCCCCCCCCCCCGGGCCCCCCCCACGCACCCGCGCAGAGCAGACTGAAGGTGGGCGCGCATGCAGCGTCCCTGCACCAGCGCTGCTGAAGCAGACGGCCTGCCTGCACCCAGGGAACCAGCAAGTTGTTGATACAAACCAATCGGGGTCGTAGCAAGCAAAATTTAGTTCATAAAACCGACTAATATACCTTTCTTTTTTAAACTAAAAATTGACAAATAAAAAATTTAGTAAACTTGATTACATCTGTTTAATCAAGTCAGTTCATTATGGTCGGTTTTCAATTTGATACCCTTAACTAAAAATTGTTTCCTAAGTGTACGGTGAGCGTTTACCGTAACGCTCACGTGGTGACGTCTCGCTAACGCTACAGCGCTGGCAGAGAGCACCCCCCGTCCCGAGCCAGAGTCGATCTGTCGGCCAGGAAGTAGTGTGTGTGTGTGTGGTGTGAGGCGGGCGGGGCGTTCTGAGCGCGCACATACACCCCCCCCCCCTCGCCCAGCGCTCTCCAGCAGCACAATAATTCACTCGTCATGGCCAGATAATGAAACGAGACCCTCTCCCCCCCCCTCCCTGTCCTCCCAACCAGATCGCGGAGGGGGGGGGGAGAACCCTGCTTACGACAGATCCATCGGTCCTATGAACACGGAGGGGGAGGGGGGAAGTTATAGCTAATTATATTTTTTAAATAGGGAGAATTTAGAGTTTTGTTTGGTGTGCCCTCTGCCCGTTACATCTTAAAACCTGCCGTCGACTTGTGAGCGCCTTGGGAGCAGTGAGTAGGCAACCCGCTGCTCGCGCCTGGCGGGCGGGTTTGCCTACGCGCTGGCCGACAGGCGCCCGGGCGCGCCCCGCCTCAGATCACGGTCTCGCATGCGGAAAAAAATTGCAGAAATGTTCCCGCTAATTTTTGTATCCCTTTTGAGTACGGTGCCTGTTACGGTGTTCCGTACCTTTTCTTTCGTACACCGCATTCCACACAAGGTGTGAAAATGTACGGAGAGAACGGTACCTTCATCGAGGTATAAGTCTTTTCAGGGGCGAGGTACGGTCTCCGTAACCGTAACAGACTCCCTACCAGAGGCTGTTCTTTGACAGTGTAGTCACAGCCTGTGTTGCAGTTTTCAAAAGACGTTTCCTTCTTGCTGTGTAGGTACAGGACAGGTGGTGTTGGAGCCGGGGCGCATATCGAGTGGGTCGCGGAGGCGCGAGGGCGTGGCGGGGCGCGGCGGGGAGCGGATAGAGCGACGGATAGAATCGGATAATGGGGCCGGGACCGTGCGCGGAGGATCGGGATAGAGGCCCTTAATTTGTTCGCCCTCGAGGTGTGGCGGGGCAGGGTGGGGTGGGGCGGGGCGGGGCGGGGTGCGGCGGGGCTAGCTCCCGGGCCGCGGCCGGGCGGGCCCTCGCTGCCTCTGGGTCTACAGTGTATCGAAGGGCGATAGGCCGATATTACGACTATTGTCGGCGCACCCCGCATTAATTCGAAGCGGATGGAGGGGGGGGGGGGGGGCTGTTCGACGAGTGCTGCAGAGGCACTGCAAAAATAGTATGAGGAAAGTAATACAGTTTGTGCTGTTAAGCGGTTTCCACTTTGCTCCGTACAGGTACGGATTACAGTTACCGCAGAGGTTGTTTTTTGCTGTTCCAATTCAGCATCCACCCCATTTTTTTTCTTCCCACCCTGCCACCTTTTCGACGTCAAATACCGCGGTGGCGCTGTCGTGCCCCTCCCCCCACCACCACCAGGAGAGGGGGCGGTAGGGGGTGGGGTGGGGGTGGCAGAAGTTCAGCGCCGTTTCGCATCCCTAAGAGGGCGCCGATGCCCTCCCCGCATTGACTCTGCTGTAGGGGGGGGGGGGTCCGTATTCGCCCCCGCCCCACCCCCATCCACGACCCCTATCCCCCATGCATTATTTATACTCTGGCGCTAAGATGCGACTACTCAGCTACGACCCCCGGGTGGTAAGGAGAAGGGCCGGCCCGGCCAGGCCCACCGCCCCTTCGCCGGCGGCGCGGCGAGTAGTAGCCGGGCTAAGGGCCGGGAGGGACTTCCCCCTCCCCTCTCCGCCCAACCCCTTCTAACCTACTTGCGCGAGCGCGCGCGCGCGCAGCGGCGGCTCAAGCAACACGTAGAGAGCTGGTATTTGCGTTAGGCCGGTCGGTCAGTCATAAAGGACCTCTCCCCTCTCCACTGTTAGAAATGTTTGTCAGGGTGACACGGTAAAAAAGGGACGAGGGTATGGTATGAGAAAGCCACATGAGGCGCGGGCCTCAAAACCAAAATTTGGCATTCAAAGATGGCAAAAATAAGGCATTCCAGAAGAATGCCGGAATTCCGGCATACAAAGTGGTCGTAGAATTTACAGTTTTTCACACTGAGAAAGCAAACAAAAAAACAATTGCTGCACATGAAAAATTTGGTTCAGTCTTTTTCGAGCGGTACGTCTTCTCGTGGTGCGCCCAGAAGGGGCAGCCGCAGCGCCCCGCCCCGCCCCACCCCGCCCCGCCCCCACAAACTGGCGAGAGCAGCTGCCTCTCTCGCTGGCGGGGTGCGGCGGGGCTGCCGGACGTTTTAATATAATGAATATCTGCGGGGCGGGGTGGGGCGGGGCGGGGCGGGGCGGGGTGGGGAGGACTCTCCAGGTGCTAGCAACGACCCTACAGGGCCTGCCGCTGCTGGACCCGCTCTGCCCTGTCTTGATTTTCCCAGGACCTGCTGTTGCTGCTGCTGCTGCTTGGATCTAACATTATTCCCGTCCCTTTATATAACCCAGTTTCATATCCCGCTGTAGTTAAATGACAACACAAGTGTGTGCGTTAAGGCATTCAGTGTGTCATGCTAATCTTGTCGCGGTCACAGTGGCGACCTACTCTGATGTGGTCAGGCCGAGCGGGGCAAGGGAGGCGCCCGCGGCCCGAGACAGGCTTCCAAACTCCCCATCAGCCCCGCCCCGCCCCACCGCACCCCGCCCCGCCCCGCCCCGCCCCGCCTCCTCCTTCTGGGGAGTCCGGCACCATGGCACCCGGCCAAACGAAATCAGCGCCGGAGATTCATGCTTCGTCGCGGGCCTCAGCCTCCTCCCCCACCCCCTCCACTCCACTGTCCTCCCAGAGCTCTTTCTTTCTTTCTTTCTTTCTTTCTTTCTTTCTTTCTTTCTTTCTTTCTTTCTTTCTTTTATTCCTTCTTTCTTTCCTACTTTCACTGCAAATTCAGGAGTCAGATGTCTGATCTTAAGGGACCGAGTTTTTCCCTCTTGCTCTTTCATTGTTTGATACCCCTCAAATTTATTGATGTCAGGAGTGTCATCCTCCTCACTCGCAAAAGATGCGAGATTCCCTACTCATCACTCAAATAGAGTGAGAGTTTTAAAACAATGCTCTAATAGAGCGAGGAAATCAAATCTCGCCCTCGGGAGGGAAAAGATTTTTCGGGGCACAATCGTCCTCTCTGAGAAGCGACATTAATCTTTCTCCTCCATTTTCGGTGTTCTAGCTTACTCTCCTATTATTTATGTCTGCTCTCTCTCTCTCTCTCTCTCTCTCTCTCTCTCTCTCTCTCTCTCTCTCTCTCTCTCTCTCTCTCTCTCTTTCTCTCTCTCAGCCGCCGTGGGCGGGCAGTCCACATCGCACGCGCCTTACTTTTTCGACCTGGCCTACGTCCTCGCAGAAGCCATACATGCGCCTCACAAAGAATCGCTTTGTCCTGCTGCCCCATAGCCCCACAGCAGCCCCACAGCAGCCCCACAGCAGCCCCACAGCAGCCCCACAGCAGCCCCACAGCAGCCCCACAGCAGCCCCAATAGCAGCGCTATTGCCGGAGCCGCCTGGGTGCCTATTCACCGCCACCACGCTGACCTTGAGGGAGAGCTCGGCGTGACGCCGTCACAGAGGGGGCGGCACCGTCACGCCGTGACGGTCGCTATTTACTTTGTGTTCCTTTGGGCTCGGACGTACCTCTGGCGGCCCGTCACGTCCTTCCCCGTACCGTCACACGGAGTATCACTTATTCCTCCACTCGTTGCCTCTGAAATCTCCCTCACTCTCTCACACACACACGCGCGCGCGCACGCTTTTACACCTATATGCTCTGCCGTAGTAGGACGGGCATTCCCCGCGGGGTAACTTGGAGAAGGAACAGATTAGGGAGGCGGTGAGAGCGAGGAAATAAAGAGCGGAGTGAGGGGGGGGGGGGGGCGGTGGTTCTGCGATGCGTGCGCCATCATGAGGCCCTGAGCGAGGCTATCTCCCCTCCCTCCCCCCGGCCGCTGCTGCCGCGGGAGGGCAAATTAAAATGACGGGCCCAGGGGCGGGCCCAGGGGGCGAGCGCACAGGGGGGGGGGGGGGGGGGCAGGAATCTCAAACTCAACAGAATTTCCCATGGGCGCGTGTGGGGCCGGAGGCTGCCGGGAGGGGCGGGGGAGTGTGGCGAGGAGGGGACAGGGGGAAGGGGTGCTATCGGTACGGGTCGCTGCAGGCGGGGGTGCTGAGCGCCTCGGGCAGACTGACGGTCGGACAGACGGATGGGGTGGGCAGACTGACGGTCGGACAGACGGACGGGGTGGGCAGACTGACGGACGGACAGACGGACGGGGTGGGCAGACTGATGGACGGACAGACGGGCGATCGGACAGGTCTGACGCCTGAAACGGGGTAGGCAAACTGAATTGCAAAACCCGGACGGGGTGGGCAGACTGACGGATCACATCGGTCAGTCGGACTTAAAACGGCCTGTGGGCAGACTGACGGACAGACGGACGGGGAGGGCAGACTGACGGACGGACGGACACGCAGACGGGCAGGCGGACGGGGTGGGCAGACTGACGGACGGACAGACGGACGGGGTGGGCAGACTGACGGACGGACAGACGGACGGGGTGGGCAGACTGACGGACGGACAGACGGACGGGGAGGGCAGACTGACGGACGGACAGACGGACGGGGAGGGCAGACTGACGGACGGACGGACACGCAGACGGGCAGGCGGACGGGCGCGCAGAGGGTGAGACACTCATACTGAGTGGGCGATCGGACGAGCGTGGATGAAGTGGGCTTAAGACTTGTGGGCGGGCCTGGCGCAAAGGGCATGGGGTGGAGTGGAGTGGGGCGGCTGGGAGGAATAAGGGTCAGTACACTGCAAATATTTCTTACATCAAAACAAAAACAAAATTCACGTTATTTTTTTTTTATATAGTTTTTCCTGCGCTCTTGACACGCGCCAGGAGGCCGCTTACCTTTTTTCCCCCGCAAAGGCACTTTCTCGTAAGGGCGGGGCGGGGGCGGCGCGGTGCCGGGGCCCGTCACCTCCAGGGGCAGATCAGCACCGCCGCCCCCACCGCCCCCACTGCCCCCGCGGCCCCCGCGGCCCCCGCGGCCCCCGCCGCCTCCCTGACAAGTTGTTGCGGGAGCCAAACTTTACGGAACTTTATGAGACGCTGGAGCCATGGGCTGGGCACCCATGGGCTGCAGTGAGCCCAGCCCAGCAGTGAGGAGGTGGGGCCGATGTGCCCCCCACCCCCACCCCTTAGAGCAGAACAACAGACCGAGCAGAGCTGCCAGCGCTAGAGATGTGCGAACATGTTCGGATCCGAACCAACTCGAAAGAACCCAACTCGAAATGTGCTCGTTTTGGGGACGATCACCGAGTCCTCGAGCGCGAACGGTTCGAGCAATAACGCCTTAGAACGTTCGTGGCCGCTTAACATACCACAACTTATCTGCGCTGCTTATAGCGTTGTTCGCACGGATACGACATGCTACGCTAGGGCTCAGCTCGCGGTTAGAGCCACACTAAGCAAATCCGAACCCCCCCCCCCCTTTTCTCTCTCTCTCTCTCTCTCTCTCTCTCTCTCTCTCTCTCGCTCTCTCTCTCCCTCTCCCTCTCCCTCTCTCTCTCTCTCTCTTGTCGTGACGGCGCACTTTTAAGATTAATTAAGTTTGGATTCTCGAGCGGAGTGGTAACGTAATTCAGTGAGAAGATGTTCCGAGCCCCGCGCGGCAGCTGCGTCCCCCCACTCCTCCTCCTCCTCCTCCTCCTCCTCCTCCCCCGCCGCAAGTAGCCGTGTGATTGATGGATGTCACGAGCCTGGTCCAGCCACCCCTCCGCTGAGCCGCGTACACTCTGAAAGAAATACCATGGGCGTGCAAGTATAGAGTCGAAAGTCAATGCATGCGCCACACTCAAACGCTCAAATGTTTCCGTAAACTTTCAATTTGTTTTGTAAATTACCATTCGAACATGTAAAATTGTGTGTGAATTTGTAATTCATTTATTGATTGTATATATTTCAATGAAAATCTCCCATGTCAACCCGAAAGGTATTATAGGTATCGAATTTTTTTAGTCCGACTTTTTTTTACTAGCACCCGTTATACGCAGTGACGGCGGGAAGAGCGCCTGAGCAGCAGCGGGTAGGCAGCGCGGCGCGCTCGCCTCTCGAGCGGGTTGCCTACGCGCGGGTCGGCGGGCGCTACCGCTCTCTCGCTACACCAGTGTATTGCCAGACAAGGAGGCAAAGTCCACTCGCATACACCGGTGTGTGAGGTAGACGGGTGGGAAAAAAAAACGACACCCAGCTGTGGTGGAAGAGTACACTATCGTATGCCCCCCGCTCTCTCTCTCTCTCTCTCCCTCTCCCTCCCTCCCTCTCTCTCTCTCTCTCTCTCTCTCTCTCTCTCTCTCTCTCTCTCTCTCTCTCTCTCTCCCCCCGCCCTTCCTGTGTGCAACGCGACTGCTTTTAAACCAATTTACTTGACTTGATTGGCGCTCGGCTCAGCCCCAGCCCCAGCCTGCACTCCTCCAGAACAGCTCCAGCTCCAGCTCCAGCCTACAGCACTACAGTACAGCACAGTTGTTGTTCTCCTTGTTGTTGTTGTTTTGAATTTGGCGCCGCCGGCCCGGCTCGATTGTGTGGCGAGGCGGAAGCGGCGGGACTGTCAGTGTGACAAACCCTACGGAAATGAACCAGGCCCCCCCCCCGGGGGGAGGGGGGGGGGGACGAGCGGCGAGCAAACCAAAAGTTTCGGGACGAGTCGCTGGATGTTTCAGCGCCCAGCCCGGCCCGGCCCGGTGCGGGCGGGGAGATTTTTCGCACGGAATATAAAAGGGAAGCGCGAGGAATGTGTAAGTGAGGCAGCCCCTCCCCTCCCCTCCCCCTCCCCTCCCCTCCCCTCCTCCCCTCCTCTTCCCTCCCCTCCCCTCCTCCTCCCCTCCCCCCAGCTCTCCCTCTCCCCTACATCGCGGCTGCCATACGGCGCGCACCCAGGCAGCAGCGCGCGGGCGCGCGGGAAACAGAGGCGGCGCCAGCAGGAGCCATGAGAGAGCAGACAGAAAAACTGCAAATGTGGAAATAAGAAAAGAAAATAACAAACAGTAAAAGAGAGCAAAAGGGGGAAAAAATGTCGTATTTGTGAGTGTACCCCTCGCGTATACACCCTTATCGTTTTATTATATTTTTATTTTCGTGTTTCTGTCTGAACGACCCCGCGCACTTCGCTTCATTGTAAACTCCCGCCCGGCCACTGGCGTGTGCCAAAAATGTTGAAATAAATGCCCCCCAGTCCGATAATTAAGTCTCCAGGACGAAGTAATGGATTTCATTGTACTACCCTTTCCAGTGTCAATAGTTTCTGTATAAATGTTCTTTTTCGCATTTCGCAAAACGGCCGAAAGGTTGTAAAAACCTTGACAGATGTATTTTTTTAGGTTATTCGAAGCGGGGCACTTGGAATCTTGGTGATTAGCATTCGACGTGTGTGGCAGGTTTTGTTTATTTGTAAAAGGGAAATGCTGTTTCGATAATTATGCGAATGTTTTGTGTGCGGCACAGGTGCAGAGGTACAGTTGGGCATTTATTTATTTTTAATATTTTCTGTCCGCAGATGGCGGCAGGTGTCCGCGCCGTGTGGCGCGCAGGCACCAGGGGCGGCACCACCAGGGGCGCTGCCAGAGGGGGCCGGCGCCCGTCCGGCCACCACTGGCCGGCGCTCGCGCTGCAGGCCGCCGCCCTGGTGCTGGTGGCCGCCGCCCAGGGGCTGGCGCCCACAGCAGCGCCCACGGCAGCCCCCACCGGCCCGCCCCCGCCACACGGCCTGGCCAGCTCGCCGCCCCCGGCCCCGCCCGCGGCCACCACTCCCGGTGAGTACCAGCACACGCCAAAAAGTTATTCGCTCAGCCGAAATTAGATGTGAAAAATTAGCACCACGGATAAAAACGGGTAGCTAGAAAATAAGCGCCGTAGCTTAAAAATTATCTGCGTCTATACAGCTAACCATTAGCACACCTGCTAATGTTTTTGCTCGGAAATATTTTTTTGCGGGCAGCACCAGGCGGCAGCGTTCCCAGAGCTTTGAGAAACCCTGGGAACCATGAAAAACTTTAAGAATTTTAAAGTAAAGACGACTAAGGAGGATCGGGGAATTCTAAGGCGAAAATGGTGTTTAATAACATCGGGTATTTTCCCGTAAGCAGAAATAATGCTGCTATTGGTTGGCAGCGCCGGATGGAAAACACTGCGGTCATCTTTAAACCGCCTTAAGAGGCTCCTCGCCGCGCGCGCGTACGCGAGCCTCAAAACTGGAGTAAATTGCATTCCACGACGGAGGCGTGGCGGGGCGGGGCGGGGCGGGGCGGGGCTGTGAGTGTGCAGCGGCGTAGCGTGATGCGCTGTGACTGAGGGGCTTAAGCAGCGGCGAGGCGCGGCGGGGCGGGGCGGGGCGGTAGGATTGCTCGCGAGCGCCGCGCGCCGGGCGGCGGGCCGATCCGCCCCGAGAGGTTTGCAAGAGGAGCGCACAGCCTGCCACCGTTCCGGCGATTAAATGTTATGCGGTTAGCAGGCAGTGCTGCCAGAAGAATAGCGCATTTAAGTGTGATACCAATGTGACAGGTTCTATTGAAACAAGAAATCCTTTTGGGGTGTCGTCCCGAGGATCCTTATTTTACCGCTGACTATACAGGAAAACTGACGTCGAGAGAATATTGACGAAAAGTATTTCTGTAAACGTGCGATTCCTCGGTAAGCACATGCGGCGGGGGCGGGGCCGGGGCCGGGGGCGGGGGGCGTGCCGACTCCTGCCGCCGCCCTCCTGGGTCCCAAAGCCCTCGCCATGGAGCTGGCTCAGCCGCCGAGTTAAAAGTTAAGTTGGCCGCCATCATTAGAGCGCCCCGTCTGCGGGATCGCAACGGGGATCTGATCCCCCGCCCCGCCGCGCCCCGCCCCGCCCCGCCCGCCTCCTGATAGCGCCGCCGTGCAGCGGGCGGCTGGCTCTGGCTTCAGCTCCAGCGGAACGGTTTTCCTTTCGTCCTTGACGAGAAGTGCGCACGTTTGCCCAGTGTTTATTTTCCACCGTGGTATTTGCGAATTTAATTTAATCTGGCACACATTGGAATGGTTAGTTAATATTAACAGTGTAGTACGTGTGAGCTGGCAGTCTTTGTACATAGTACAAATTATTCTGTAAGTCTATACGATTTACGAGAATATTTGTTGGAGAAAAAAGAAAAGTTAAAACAAAATTGAAAAAAGTGTCATTGTGAATGCGCACTCTGTGAATGAATGTGGCTGCGACTAAACTGGTTAGAGTTGTTTTGTATTGCAACCCCAATCTCTCTCCCTGCCTCTCCCTGCCTCTCTCTTTCGCTCTCTCACCCTCTCTCTCTCTCTCTCTCTCTCTCTCTCTCGCCCTCTCTCTCTCGCCCTCTCTCTCTCGCCCTCTCTCCCCCTCTCCCTCTCCCCCTCTCTCTCTCGCCCTCTCTCTCTCGCCCTCTCTCTCTCTCTCTGCCGCAGCAAGACTTTTTCGTTTTCGTTTCGTCGCCACTGTGTGAGGTATGGCAGTCAATAGGCCCGTCGCGTCGCTGGCCGCCTGGCCGCCGCACAAACTGATCGCTTATTCCGATGCGGAAGCTTTCTTTTACATTCATGCAGCCGGCCAGGGGGTGGGGGGAGTGGTCCACTGCGGGAGCCAGAGGGGGCCGGCCGCACCAGTTGTCTCGTTGCACCCCCTCCCCCCCCCCCTTCCCTCCCCTCCCACCTCCCACCCCCATCTCCTCTCCTCTCCTCCTCCTTCTCCTCCTCGCACTGTAAATGGCTTACGGTGAATTTCTCTGTAACACTGTAAAGAATAGTCGTAGGTTTACAGTAAAACTTTCCGCGATAAGCAGTTGTAAAATTACAATCGCAAATCTCAAAATTACAAGCACTAGATATCGGCTGGAAATTAATTCACGAGGAAAAAAAAAAGGACCGTCGTAAATTTACAACATATTTCGTCAATCGTAATTTACAATATTTAACGTAAATCTACAACGATATTTTTCACAGTGAAGCTTCAGTGAACACTGATGCACTGTGGTTTACAAGCGGTTGTTATAATCGTTGTTAAAAATACGTGTTTTTTTTTTACTTTACAGTGAAGCTCTCTGTATTTGCACACAAAAGCCTTATCAGGGAGAGTCCGCAGGCCTGGGCGGGCTGGGCCGGACCCCTGGGGCACATGGGGGACGTGGGTCGGCCGGCGGGTCCTTGTGCCCCTCATGCTCTGAGGTCGCATTACGTGGTGTGTGTGTGTGTGTGTGTGACCTAAACCGGTCACACCAAAAATCCAAATTTTCAAAGAGTTTGCACGGCGATATTTTTTATGAACTTTATATTTCTTCGGTGGGATATATTTTCACCGTCCACGTGTGTGTGTGTGTGCGCGCGCGCAGCGGGTTGGTTCCTGGTCCGGCCCGGCCCAGTGGAGGGGAGAATAATTAAAACCTCAAGTGCGCTCGCGGTTTTCCGGGTCATGCCGCTTTTACCACAATTTTTTTTCCTAGTTAGTTTCTTCTTTTCGTTGATTTTAATTTTGCAGCTCTCGGTGTATACCGCCCCGAAGTAGTAAAGACCAACACACCGTGTCCGGCCGGCGAGCCTTGGCTGTAGCACTGTGAGAAATAGTCGTAAGAGTTACGGGAAAATTTTCCATGAGAAATGTCGTAAAGTTACGATATCTAATTGTAAAATTACAAATTTTTAAGGACACTTGGTATCGACTTGTAATTCTTAAACGAGCACAAATAAGCGTTCGTAAATTTACGAGTTCGATTGTAAATTTACAACACCATTTGTAAATCACAAAGTACGAAAAAAGTCGTAAACTTACAGACATATTTTTCACAGTGAGGGGCCGAGCGAGAGCAAAGGGGCGCAGGCAATGGGGCGAGACCGGGTCAGGGAAGAGAGAGAGAGAGAGAGAGAGAGAGAGAGAGAGGGAGGGGGGGTGGGGAGGGCGAGAGGGTAATGGTTGGCGTTTGGGCTGAGCGCGCGCTTTTGGGAAAGGCTTCAGAATGGAGGGGAATGTGTTGGGACCCCAACAGCGCGCACCGCTCCGGTGAGCCCGCCCCGCCCCGCCCCGCCTCCCCCTGCCACGCCCCTGCCCTCAGGAATGCGACCGCGGCCCCCGCCACCCGCCCCTACTTCCTCAAGCAACAGTCGCGCTAAGTTTCTATAAAATGGACCCAGCAGGTCTGGTGCGGGCGGGGCGGGGGGGGGGGGGGGGGTGCTAGAACTACAGGACTAGGCCATCCCGCAGACCAGCAAAAAAAATATAAAAAAAAATAGATGGTTATCACGCATAATGCTCCCGCTAATTCAGTAGTCTCGTTCCTTACATGCTGTCGCCATGGGCGCCCATGAGCGCCCCTCCTACCCACCACACTGCTGAGCTCGCGTCGCACAGCTCACCGTCCAGACTCTAATCAGCTTCGAACACCCGCTCGACCCCTCGTCCTCCTCCTCTCTTGTTCCCCTGTGGCTAGGGCCTGCGCGTCCCTCTGTACTGCTGCCCCGCCCCGCCCCGCCCCGCCCACTACTGTTTCTATTTCAATCTCGGCGTCACCATCGCGTCGCTGCACCGCACTAGGCCCTGCCACTCTGCCAGACCAGCAGCCCTGTCCCTGTCCCTTCCCTCGCCCCGGCCGGGCCTCTCACTTATCCTCTCCTCCCCTCTCTCTCTCTTCCTCCCTCCTCCTCTTCCTCCTGCCGCTGCTCCTCCCACTGGATCACCTCTCCGTGTCCCTGTCCTCTCGCGCCCCCTCGCCCGCCTGCGCTTCGGACACGACCAATCTGCTCACCACTCGTGTTCTTGTTGCCCCCCCCCCCCTCACCGTCCCCGCCACCTAAACATAAACAACCCGACCTGGGCAGGGTACCGGGTGTGTGGAAATGGGTGCAAAACCCGCGGCAAAACCATGGTGAACCACACTAGAAAAGTAAAGGTGACATAACACCCTTTTACACTGTGAAAAATACATGTAAAGGTTACAGGAAAATTTTCCATGATAAGTGTTGTAAAATTACAACTTGAAATTGTAAAATTACAAGTACTTTGTATCGACTTAGATCTCATTGACGAGCAAGAATGGGCGGTCGTAAATTTACAACATATTTTGTAAATCGTGATTACAAAATATGTTGAAAATTTACGAAGACATTTTGGAGCAGCTGCTTGGAACAGTGCCTTCACTGTTAGAAAAATCATGCTGAAATTTCATTAAAAGTTAATGTAATTTGAATCACTTTTTTGTTTTGAAATTTCATGACCAAGAAAATGTAATGAAATTTCATAACACAGAGTTTTGAAATTTCAAAATAGGTGTAATGAAACTTCAAAAGATTTTAATGAAACTGCAGTACAAATCTGCGCTTATTTTTCAAAACTTGTAATGAAATATCATGATTCAGTGTTGTGAAGATTCAAAATAATTAATCTGAAGTTTTAACAGAAAATATTAAATAAACGTTGTGTTCTGGCTATGAATTTTCAAATCAAATTTCTAGCATTCTGCAGTATTGAAAATTCACTAGAGGGTTGTAAAATATGCATTTATTGAGATAAAGCTATGAGGCAATAATTTTTGTATACAAAAATACTAGCTGCCGCCCGCTCGCCCCCGGCGCCATCCTGATTCTGAAGGATAGAAGCTGCTTCGCCACGGTGCCGCCGAACAGGATCAAAAGTCGGGAGGTTCACTCAGCAGGAAGGAAGCTGCGGCAGTCCGTGGCGGCGCCCCGATCCCCAATACGTCCTCCACACCGACGTGATACCACCTGAGCTGTGCTAACTTGACCTGCACGCACGAGCTCAGCATAACGCCTAGTCGCAAAAGTTGCAAAAGTTGAGCATGGTCCTGTTGTGTTCTGCGTTGCACGTCCGCGCACCACGGCAGCCACCGTCAGACTGACCTCCTCCTGAGGCGAGGCGAAGGCGAGAGGCGAGTGCAAGCGAGTGATCAGGTAGCCGGTGACTCCGGGTCGCAGGCGGAGCGGGCACCTGGGACCCGGGGTACCCATAGGCTCCCCTCCGCTAGGGGCTATCCCACACGCAAAAAAAATCGTCGCCGGGATACAACATTATTAGCACCGGTGCAAATATTTTCAGTAGTATGCGCCAAGCTAAATTTTTAGCTGTAGAGCTAAGGTGTTTGCTGTTCACGTACCACCTGTCGCGCCAAGCTAAATTCATTTGCATGGATGCTAATTTATTAGCATCACTACTAAAGCCTAACTACTAAAACCTGTTGGCACCGGTTTGATTAAGATTTTTTTCCGTGCAGCGCGCCGGCCGGCGCAATTCCAGGAAGGGAAATACCCCACTCCTCTGTCACCTGGGCGGGGCCCATCTCGCATCACTCGCAAACTAGGGAATAGATCAACGAAGCGCATGATTTGGGCTGTCCGTGTGGACATGCAAAGCAGTTTCCGTAGTCCAAAAATTGAGCCACCTTATGACTGTTTGCAAGGGTTTGAACATGTGACATAGCTGCGAACGCAACCGACACCGGAAATACACAGCAATGGAATTTTATGAGAAAGGTATCCTGTTTTAAAGGTGTTTTGAATTTTAATAACCGTGTCACGACTGCTTTGAAAATTAATTGCAGGTTTTTGACTTATCATGAAACGTGATTGAATTTTCATTATAGTTTTGAAATTTCATTAGACTGTTCTGAAACTTCAGGAAGTTGTTACGACATTTCAAAACTGTAATGAAATATCATGACGATACTGAAATTTCATGACAGTTTTGAAATTTCAGTACGATTTTGTTTTGAAATTTCAAAACATTTTTAACAGTGTTCCAAGGGCTTCAGTCAGCACCCTTGCGCAGGGTCTAAGTTGTCCGAAGGGTTCTAAATTTTAGTGCCTTTGGACACCATCGTGCGTCTCTAAAGGCACTAATAATTTAGCACCTTTGAAGGCATTTGGTACTACTTTTGTTTTTTTCCAGTCCAGTATTTAAACGTGTGACGAAATACTCCACCAGCTGCCTCTCCCAACAGTGGAACACGCGTGTGAAGTTGGACTGCCCTGCCCTGCTACAGCTGGTGTGGTTCGCCCCCCCCCCCCCCTCCCCGCCCCACTCCGTCACATTAACACTTGCTCCACTCGTCGGTCGGTCGGCGAATGGCGCCCTCAAGTTGGTGGCCACACTACCCCCGCCCCCGCCGCCCCCCGCCGCCCCCCGCCGCCCCCCGCCGCCCCCACAGCCCTCTACGCCGTAAGGGACGCGCGTCACTATTCCCAACCCTCCCCACCTACCTTAACCCTAACTCTAGCGTCGATCCCCTCTCCCCCCTCCTCCCGCCCCCGGCTCTCTCTCCCCTTTTCCTCATCCCTCTCTCACCTTCTCGCCCTGTCGTCACGGGTCAAGCCGTGTCCAGGCCGGAGAAGGAGGGGCAGCAGGCACACGGGGAGCGCGCGGGACCTGTGGGCGGGCTCTGCTGCTCAGCACTGCTCAGCAATTCAGCTCTGCTCAGCATTGCTCGGCACTATTACTATTCATCCCTGTCCAGCACTATTCCCCCCTATTCCACTGTGCTCAGAACTGCTCAGCACCGTTTAGCACTCCTCAGAGCTCTACTCTGCTCAGCACTCCCTCAGCACCGCTTAGACCTGCTCAGCTGTCTTCAACTCATAGCTCTGCTGAGCCCTCCCCTCCCCTGCCCGCCTTGCTCTGCGCCGCCTGCAGGGATAGCGGGGAAGAAGTGAGCAAGCAGGCGAAATTGTCACTCTTATATTTTGACATAAAAAAAGGGCGCCCTTGCGCCTCCACGAGCGCTTCCCAGGGGCGCTGTGAGTGCGGGCCGGGGGCGGGGTGGGGGCGGGGCAGCCGTGTCTCATGATGGCATCAACAGCACCCCGCCCGCCCCGCCCCGCCGCCGCCTCCGGCCCTACCGCCCCCGGCAAATACGCCCCGCGGGCCTCACCGCCCCCCGCCCCCCGACCAGTGGCACCGCCGAGTTGTCAAGATGCCAAAATCAAATTGAACAGGCGCTTGTGGGAAATGAGGGAATCCCCGTCAGAGGCGGCCGTGCTCGGCGGGGCGGGGCGGGGCGGGGCGGGGCGGGGCAGGGCAGGGCGGGGCGGGGCGGGGCGGGAGCCCACATCCACACATAGCATGCATTGTTGCCAGAGAAGTACGGAAAAACTCGCAAAAACTCCCACGAATACACAGCTTGTTGCATTATACAATTAACTATAAATTTTAACAGTTTTATATTGTGTTAAGAAAGAACAGTTCTACACTGTTGTTAAATTGTGGGCATTTTATAACAGTGAGGGGCGGTCAACACCATCAGGACTCCGGATATAAGCTCCGGCGCGGCGAGCGGGAGGGGAGGGCTGCTCCTCTTTAGCCGGAAACCTGCGAGCGCGTCCCCGGAAGAACCTATAAATCGACGTGACAGACGTAAGCCGGTGCGCTGCGCAGCGCGACTCCCTCCCGGCCCGGGGCGGGGCAGGGCGGGGCAGGGCGGGGCAGGGCAGGGCAGGGCTGGACACGGACATGCGTGCGTGCTGTACCAGCTTGTGTTCCAGCTCCTGGCTGATGCATCCCTTGACGGCTGGTGTAACTGCATTAACGTACGAGCAGCTGAATACTGTTTTTCTTTTTTTGGAACCCATTTTTAAGTTGATAAGGTAATGCTAAGAATATCGCCCTCTGGCGCGCATGCGATAATTTTTTTATTTTTTTTGTCCTTAGAATGTTGTTTTAACTTGCGAGACATTTATTGTGTCCGTGAGTCGGTGAGAAAAGACGTCCGGCCCTCCCACTCGACAAGAACGGCGCATCGAGCCCACTCTGGCCAGTGCCCGTATAATATTGGTTCGCCCTCCGTTTAGCTTTTACTCTCTTTTCTTTCCTGGACCCGCGTGCGTGTGTCTTGACTTGTCACCTCTCCTGGTCCCTTTGCAAAAGGAAGGCTTGTCCCTGTGTTACATGTGCGGGGTTGTTTTCTTTTTTTCTCGACTGAGCTATTTCGTGAGCGTACCTGAGACCCTACCCGCCCTTCTCCCCCCCTATCCCTCTCTCCTCGGTGCTCAGGCCGTATCCTTTTTCCCTCCCCCCTCTTGCACCCCCCCCCCCCCGGCGGCCGCTCTGGGGGGCGTGCGAGGGCACACCGCCTGACCTGCCAGAGGCTACTGATTGAAACAGATCGCCGTGGCCCTCCCCCACCTCCGGCTGATCCTTCCTCCCCCCTCCCCCCTCCATCCCCTGCACCTCTCGCGTGTCCAAAGCACTCACCCCCCTTTGAAGGTGAAAGGCTGGCTGGCTCGGAATACGATATGACCGCAAGCGTCATCATCACCAAATTTATTTCATCAAGAAAAATGAGGAAAATTCAGTTTTAAGTTGGCCTTTAGTTTTTAAATTTTCACATCGAGACTGTTCGCCACTCGAACACGTTTTACACCAACTCTGGTCTTAGACCCAAAGCCTGCGTCCTCATGGGTCTGCAATCCACAAATGTTTAAAAAAAATGCAACTTATGAGAAATATACAGGCTTTTGAAGTGCGTAGGCTCCTATAAACCAGTTGGAAATAACGTGCTGTGTGCGAGTTGGAGGCTATTGGTTGCAGTGTGGACTATCGCCATGCTATTGGCGCTACGGGAGGCAGGAGGAGCTGCTAGGCCTGTCCCGGGCGCCTTTAACTCAAACTCGCCTGCAAACAATTGCAAATCAACTGATTTGTTACAGCTGCGGGGGCAGGCCCTCTCTCACCCCCTCCCCCCCCCTCCTCCCGCCAATGACTGTCGTCAGCGATCCATAACTCTTCGTGCAGTCTGTGTGTGTGTGTGTGTGCGTGTCCCTGCAGTGGTGGTCGGGGGTAGGGGGCGTACAAGCGCCTGGCAGCGAAAGAGTTTCGTCGTTAATCGTTCGTCCTGCCAGCCTGCATATCGCGTCACCCGCCGGCAGAGATGTACGGCCATGCGTATGGACAGAGGCGGGGGAGGGGAAGGGGGGCTGAGAGATCGAGGTCGATTTGTCGAGGGTGCCCGGCGGAGGCGACAGTTATTTTTAATTTGCCACCGTTTTATTTTATGTTGGCGCTTATTGACGCGTCCCGCGCGGAATTATTTGTAATTGTAGTAATTTTTTTTTTGAGCAGTGTGAATCCTAGTACAGGGCACACTCTGCTAGGCTCCGATGCGTGGTGTAGGCGGGAGCGAAGTTAGGAATGCGCCCACCAGTGCGCCCGCCCCGCACCGGGGCCTTCTAAAAGTGTTGCCAACAGCTAACTGCTTGGTTTGGCAATTTTCTGCCGTTGGCGCCCTTCCGCGTTCCACCCCGCCCCGCTCCTCCCCGCCACGCCCCACCCCGCCCCGCCCCGCCCCGCCGCACCCCAGCGCGCACCCACCACCCCGCCGTCCCGTCCCCGCCGTGCGCAGGGCGGGGCGTAGCCGCCTAAACTCCTAACTAGTGCTGGGGCCTGGGGGTCATAAAGCTTGCCAGGCGGTGCGAGAATTAAGAGCATCTTGCTGTGGGAGCTGAGCGGCGGCGCGGGGCGGGGCGGGGCCGGGCCGGGCGGGGCGGGGCCGGATCCCTTAGCTCGACTAAGCAGATGAGTCTGCTTCAGCCGCCCGCCGCCACCCGCCCCGGCCAGCCCCGCCCCGCCCCGCCCCGCCCCGCCCCGCCACGCCACGTCCCTGTATGCGCCTGTCTCTACTCCTTTGAGTGCTGCGGTTCGTCCCCCGCGGATGCGCTTTGGACAGGGCGTCTTGCCCTCTCGCCACCATGAGAAAAAGGGCGCCCTGGAGTGGCTCCTTTGCCTTTTCAAAAGCGTTTTCGTAGGTTTCAAGGGTCGATATAATCGCTGTGACGTATATGGTTCTGCAAAACCTCGTTGCCTCCTGACGTCAGGCTCGCAGTTATTGGCTGACGCTGACGACGTCGTCAGCCCCGCCGCCGCTGCGCTACCCTTCTCAACCATCTGCAGCCGGGAGGCGAGAGAGAGAGCGACAGAGAGAGAGAGAGAGAGAGAGAGAGCGACAGAGAGAGAGAGAGAGAGAGAGAAGGAGGAAAAAAACTTGGCCAAATCGATGGTGCGGGTTGAGCCCTGCCCCTGCGCCCTGCGGCTGCGGCGGCGGCTACATGGCCGGTCCAGTCTTCAAAAGGCAGTCGCCGCCCCCGCCCTCCTCCACAAATGTGGCCGGGGGGCGGAGGGGGCGGTGAGGGGGCGGTGAGGGGGCGGTGAGGCGATACCGGAGAAAGTTGTGCTGCTGCAGGACACAGGCGGCCGCAGGGTAGCGCAGCACGGCGTAACGGCAGAGAGGATGTGTACCGTGAAGATGGCACCCCGGTGATAGCGAGTCGCACCCAGCCAGCGGGGCGGGGCGGGGTGGGGCGGGTGCGGTGGGGCGGGGCGGGGCGTTCCCTGCCCAGTCACGTCACGCCGGATTAAATTTTCATAAAGTACGTCTTCATCCAGCCGCGCCATCTCGCAGCGCCCTGTCCTGCCGGTGCGTGAGGAACTCCCATACTTTGAGGAAACATCATCCGATTTTGAGGAAGTCTCCTCAAAATTTTAGGGAAATTCCCACACTGTAAAAAATGAGATGCCTAGTACGGAACCGATGACGGAAGCGTTCCGTACTATGATGGGTACGGACGATTCCTTCCCAGCGATAAACTAGTTTTTCTCTAACGGTACTGTAGGAACTGCCTTATACTACGGAGATTTGAACGGAAGTTCCGTTTTCCTCAAGTACGGAAGTCTCCGGAAAAATTATTAGCGGTACTTTTTCCGTACCTATTTTTTACAGTGCACATTTTTTTGAGGAGGCTTACTCAAAATCGGAGGAGGTTCCCTCAAATAATGGGCGCATTTCGAAGTTTTCCCCTTTTCTCAAAAGGTCAAATATCATTTTTCCCGTGTTCTTTTCCTCTTTTTTCCCTTTATTTTTCTTTCCTTGGGTTGGCTGACCTGCTTACCCTCCTCCCTCTATCCGCACAAAGGAACGTACGCGCCACTTTCCGACAGATGCTGCTTCCGCCGCGGCCGCTAGGGTGCGCTGCCGGGCGCTGCGGGCCGCGCAGTATGGATACATAGGAGGGCCGGGCGGGCGGGCGCGGCGCTCAGCGGTTTGCTCTCAGCAGAGCGGTCAGGGTTTCATAAAGCAAACTTAGGCAGTGAAACGCGCGCCCGGCCCGACCCCCATAGTCAAGCGAGTAGCTGTGGCCAGGAGGAGAAAGGCTTCCCTCTGGAGCGGGCCGGGATATGGTTTACTCGGCTTGTTATAACGCCCGCTGCCCTGGGAAAACAAATGGAACGCACGCGTATCACGATATGGAAATGCACTCCCCGGTGAGAACGAGTTGCAGGGCCTGCGGGTAAGGGCTGCCGGGCTGCAGAGCGGGTTGCCTACTCAAGAGCCACGGCGCCTGACGGCTGTAGGCAAGGTCGCATTACTGTTACTTGTTCTACAAACACCCGGTACATCGTACATCTAAACAGAGAGGGAGAGAGAGAGAGAGAGAGAGAGAGAGAGAGAGAGAGAGAGAGAGAGAGAGAGAGAGAGAGAGAGAGAGAGGATATATATACTGAAATACCGAGCGAAAGAGGACGACATTAACTCTGCGCTTAGTGTAAGGGTGGAACGACGTTACTTTGGACGCGGCACCCCGAAACGGAGGGAAAAGGGGGAAAAAAAGCTGGTGCTGCACACGGCGGGGGCGGGGTAGGGGCTGGCGGGGTCGGGCCCGGCGGGGTAGGGCCTGGCCGGGCCGGGCCGCTGACTTAACGCCCCTGGAGGGTCGCATCTTATCTCTAATTTATGGGTCGCGTCTCACATACGCCTCCGTGCCTCGCTGATAAGCTCTGGCGATATTTCTCGCGCCCGGCCCGCTCCGCTCTGTGCGGCTAGCCTCGCCGCAGCACTTTTCGTCACCGCCCCGCCCCGCCCCGCCCCGGCCCAGCCACCGAGCTCATCGCTTTTACGAGCTGCGCCGTCGAGGTGGGGCGGGGCAGGGCGGAGGGTTGACCTGCGACAAACACACGGGGGCTGGCTGCTGAGATGAGTAGAAAGACAGTCCCCCTTCTTTTTTTTTTTTACTTTTTACTCTTTTGTCTTCTCAAACGCCTGGCGCTCCCACTCGTCTTGATGGACTATCCTGCGCGGGCGGGAAGCCATGCAAGAACAGAGAACATTGACGACGAAAAGTCGGATGAAGGAGATTGGGGGGGGGCAGGTCAGCGCCGCGCCGCCCTGGGCCCTTGGCGGTGGTGGCGGCTGGAGCTGAGGCTGGAGCCGGCCGAGAGGGCGGCCCTCTTTTCTGGGCGGTCTGGTCTGGTGGCCTGGGTGGGGTGGGGTGGGGTGGGGGTACGTTAGAGCCTGCGGCGTTCTCTCAGCTCGTGGTCGTACGCCGGAGGTAGAGAGAGCGGGAGGTAGAGGGGGTAGGGGGTGGGGGGGTCTTTCTGCTGTGTTACGACCCCCCCCCCCCCCTACGTCTTGTGCCAGACCACCTGATATATTGTCCTTCGGCTGTAACTGTAACGCGCGCGCCCCCGCCGCACCCATACTGTTTGCCGGATCGTAAAAATTGGCGTGTGTTTATTCTCGAGGAATTGTGTGCTTTGTGCGGGGACGGCGGACCTGGAGGGGAGGGGGGGGGGGGGGGGGTGCGTGTGGTCAGGACGCGGTCGAACAGGGCGGCCCGAGCACCCTGCCGTCCCTCTACACTTGAAAAATGTTATGTGGCGAATTTCTGTAGCCTGGCCTTGATGGGTTTTTTTTTATTTATTTTTTTTTGTCGAAAGACAGCAGTTTTATTAATGGGTTCACGGTAGAAACTTCGTCCAGGTTTCCAAGGAGCTGGGAATTTCTCATGGAGAAAAATACGTGGTAGCGTCTTGGTTTTTCCAAAACGGCTTGGAAACCCGGACGACGCAGTTTTTTTAAAGATGCTTGGCGTCAATACCATCAGGCTCAGTGGGAAAAGAAGTGGAGGGATCATGTTGTGTGCTCGATGTTGGTTTCATTACTACGGTGGGAGACCTTCCAGTTCCCGGGCCCAGGCCCAGGCCCAGGCTCCAGGGCGTTCCCGTGTGCCTCTGCACCACTTGTTGTGCCTTTGAAGGCGTTCCCGCCCCGCTCGCCGGTTTTTGTTACCTTGTCGAGAGGCCGTCCTGTCGTGGACCCCCGAGGGCGACGCCCCCTCCCCCCGCCCCCGCCCCCGCCACGGCCTCTTGCTGCCCATCACCACGCGGGTGAGCTGGGAACCCTATAGCTTTGATAGGCCCGCGGGCCATCGTAGTGACAGGGTGGGCCTGGGACATACACACTGGAAATTTGCGAGAATACAAAATGTTGCGCTCACTCTTGCAGAGGTGAATATTTTCATTTTTATTTTTTCACACTTGAGTCAATGCCCTTTCGAACTCTCGTAGATATGGCACCATGGTTATAATGACTTGCGAAGAGAAGTCTCTTAGTTTTGTCTGAATTCAACTTAAAGTAGTTTTTTTTTTTTACCGAGTAAGTGCGGCGCTGGGTCACGTAAACACATCACTGTGCGGGTCCGTGGGCGTTCTGTGACGTCAGCCATTTGGCATCGGAGGACCGACTAACAAAAGGAGTCTTGGCAGCGAAGCGCCCCGCCCCGCCCCGCCCCGCCCCGCCCCGCCCCACCCCGCCCCGCTGAGCCAGCGCGCCGCGCTTGCCACCCTCTGGAATATCGTCAGCGCTACGGTTTGCGATAGCGAAGGGCCATAATTTTTTCTAGCGGCAAACTCTTCGAGGCGGTCATGGAGGAAGAGTGCGCGCTGTACTGTATACATCCACCTTGTGCCCAGGAGGGTATCGCCTTTCACAAGGTGCCGCTGCCAAGCTCAGCTTTCTCCTTTCTCTTTGTCTTTTCTTGCCCCCTCATCCCTTGCTCCCCCCCCCCCCCCCTCTCTGTCTGCCCCCCTCTTCTCCTACCCTTCTTCCCCTTCTGTGCCGAAAGGGTGAGATCCGATAATCGTCGTGGTGCAAAAGTTTTGGACGCGTGCTGAGCGGGGCGATACAAGGGGAAGAAGAAGAGAGAGAAAGGGAGAGAGAGAGCGAGAGAGAGAGAGAGAGAGAGAGAGAGAGAGAGAGAGAGAGAGAGAGAGAGAGAGAGAGAGAGAGGAGGGTGGAAGGGCCCGCGCAGAGAGAGGGTCGGCAGGAGAGGACTGAGGCATTCCTTCGTTACGCCGCTCCGCTGTTGTCACGTGCTGAGGTGAAAAAGGGACAATAAGAGAAGAATAAGTGGAAATAATTCCTCTTAGAAAGGGTATTATGCCGGAAACAAAGCCAACAGGAGACCGAAAAAAAAAATACACAATCCTCTGACGGGCTGCCTGTCAGGTGTGCGGCATTAGAAAGGGAGAGGGAAAAAATAAAAGGCATACGAAAGGGACGAAAAGGGAAGAAATGAAGATAAAGAGTGGCCCGTGTGGTCCAGACAACAGAGTGGCTTGAATGCTGGGCGAGAGAGAGAGAGAGCGAGAGAGAGAAAGAGAGAGAGAGAGGGAGGGAGGGAGGGAGGGAGAAGGTTGAGGAGGAACTGGGAAGCGCGACAGTGACGAAACGGCTCCCGGGGTGAGTCCGACTCGCGCCCCCACCTCTTACACTGTACTGGGCTGTGTTCCGATGTAATCGCCGTTATTATTTTACCCCCCCCCCCTCCCCTTCACCCCGACTCACCTCTCGCCTTCCGCGAAAGTTGCTCTGTCAGAAATATATAGCTGCAGCAGCACAGATTGTGCTGACTTTGGAGAAGCGGAATCTGCAAAGTTTTATCTGTGAGAGGAACTGAATCTTTGATAGTGTACCAACGCAAAATTCAGTACGGGATTGGCGGTGTAGGAGAGGAGGAAGGGTCGAAGAAGTCCACGCTTTCTTCGATTGATCAGAAACCAGGACTCGCAGTGAGTCCACAGAGCTTATTAAGTCGGGTGACCGCGGTGGACGGAGGGGAAGCTAAACAGGAAGGAAAGTTCACGTCGATGGGCGGGGCGGGGGGGCGGGGCGGGGCGGGGCGGGCGCGGCCAGGCCCCTGGACGGGTAGACAATGAGGCACTAATCGAGGGCATTAACAAATAACCGGCGGCCCCTCGGGGCCGGGGCGGGGCAGGGCGGGAGAGGGAGGGGAGGGGAGGGAGGCGTTAAATGCCGTTTTTCATTTGTCCCTCTTGTGGTGGTTCTCCGGCGCGCGCGCGCGCCGCTTTAAGGGTGCGAGTGAAAGTAAAGGAGGGGCCTAAGACAATGGGGCAGACAGAGTGAGAGAGAGAGAGAGAGAGAGAGAGAGCGAGAGAGAGAATCCGACCCCCGCTTATTAAGTCATCCAATTATGGTCGTCTTCTTCTTTTTGATCCCAGGGCAGAGCCGTGCCTGCTGCCCCATTCCACTACCTAGGCTGGAGAATGAGGAGAGAGAGAGAGAGAGAGAGAGAGAGAGAGAGAGAGAGAGAGAGAGAGAGAGAGGGAGGGAGGGGGGAGCGAAAGGCATCTGAGTGCGTCCTTAGACATAGCTGTGCCGCGTGCCGTGGAAGCTAAAGTCAGGCTGCTCAACCCTCCTAACGCCGTTCAAATAAACTTTTGAATCACTGTAAACCATATTTTCGTGTTATTAGTAATTTGTGAATAACGAACGGTGTCGTAAAGTGACGACTTAAAATGTTACAGTGTAGGCTGAAACACATCACAAACACACGGCAAGCAGACGGGGGGCGAGATTGTTGCTGTGTTTGACCGAGCACGCGCGCGCGACCGCAAATGTCGATCAGTTAATTATCGGATATCGGTGTCGTTGCCGCCGCCAGTGCGCGCGCCAGTAGCGACGCGACGTTAGCAATCACTGGATGGGGTTTGGCGGGACCAGGGGGACGGGCGGTGGCTCTGGTGTGTGCACACAGGTCTAGCCTGAGGTCACTACCGCCGGTGAATAAGACCTTGTCCGTTTGCAGTCGGACGGAGTGAGGCTGGCGTCTCGCCTGGCGGGGCGGGGCGGGGCGGGGCGGGGTGCGGCGCCGAGTGCAAACACTTTGGCCTCCACGTCGGTCGCCCCGCCCCGCCCCGCCCCGCCCCGCCCCGCCCCGCCCCGCCCCTTTGTCCGCCGCTTCTAAAGGCCTGCGGGGTCCGGTTCGCTTCGCCTGCACAAGTGTTCGCGCCACCGTGACAAATATTCGCCAAGATTCTTTTAAGTACATCTCTGTAATTTATTTTTACTGGCTGTCTTGATTGTGTGCGCGCTTAGACGACGCTCGCTCGCGTCGCTTCTTGATGTTAAACTAGGCCTTGTTCTTCACCTCGGGGGCGAGGCGAGGTCCGGCGGGGACGTGCCGTGCCGTGCCGTGCGCACCACGCCGACCGGACGCACGCGGAGCGAGGCAGCGAGGCTCACTGCACATGTCGCGCTCTAACGCCGGGTTAATAAATGCTGTGCGAGACTGACTGACGCCGTGAGCCTCTGTGGGTCCGTGTTTGAGTGTGCCTGTGTGTGTGTGTGCTTGAGAGAGAGAGAGAGAGAGAGCTGGGAGCCCAGACGAGCTCTACTGTGCACACACAGCCGAAACACTCTCAATTGCAGAGCCAATTTTACGTCCCACTGATTTGTTTGTTTTGCGTTGGCCCTCCTGTGGGGGCGAAGCGGGGTGGGGCGGCGTGGGGCGGGGCGGGGCGAGGCTCGCTGCAGTTGCGCTTTACACTGCTAAGCCACCAGCCAGCGAAAGCAAATCACCCCCCATCCCCACCCCACCCCACTCGCTCCTCTGACATGGGCCAATCACAAACATCTCTTACGGGCTGTTGCGTCGCCTCTCTATAGAGCACTCTACCCACTCCACTCTTATTAAAAACGGAGGTCAGGCTGAAAAGGCAGCCTGGAGCACAAACGTTTCGGTCTAGCAGCTGCTACTTGGAAACTTCAATCTTGTCGCGGAGGAATTCATTGTATACGCTTTTTTTTTCTTTTTGACGGTGTGCCGCGTGCGATCCGGTCGGGCCGCGGTGTGCCTGTCTGGGAGGGGCGGGGCGGGGCGGGGCGGGCGGACTGCTCGCCTAACCCCCTCCCCGCCCCGCCCCGCCCTTCTTGTTCCAATCTGTTCGCCTCGGCTTTGTGACGCGTCCGAGAGCTCGGGGCTTTGCAAATGGAGGTCGGGGAAGGGGACGAAGAAGCGGGGCGGGGCGGGGCGGGCTTGGTGAAGCGAACGGAACCCCTCTACAAATCACCGCCAGTGTTCCCCGGCCCGCCCCGCCCCGGCCGCTGACACGGAGGAGGCGGGATGCCGCCGCCCGCCCCGCCCCGCCCCGCCCCGCCCCGCCCCGCCCGGCTAAGACGCCCGGAACCTTTGCACTATAGAGTGCAGCTCCGCGCCTTACTTAACTTCACTTCAACTTCAACTTGCGTATTTGTAAAGCTCCCGGCTGTCGGCGGCCAGGGGCATGCACTCAGCTAATTACTGCAAAGACACATGGTTCGTCGGTCCTGCGGCTTGAATAGTTTAGTTCGGATTTCCGACCCTAGAGCCCGTGCGTGTGTCGTTCGCAGCCCGTGTCCGGAGCTCCGTTTGTCTCTGGCGCCGAGCCGATGGAGCACGAGTCTTGTGAACAGTCGGCCCTGAGCCAGCAGTGGTGAGACGTGGGACGCCTCTAGGGCATCTTGAGCAGGATGTTGAGCGCCGAGTACCAGTTGTTGATGGAGTTGGTGAACATGTGCAGGTTCAGGCCCACGGCCTTCCTGAACGCGAAGATGGTGTTGGGGCGGCGCGCGCGCAGCATGATGGTGAGCAGCAGCCTGGCACAGCGGAGGCGCACGTGTACTAGACCACCCGGGCGACACGTGGTCACCACGTGTCAGTGCCTACCTGTCTGCTCGGGCGCGGCTGGCGGAGTGCGCGCGCCCGATCTGGCTCGCGTAACTCTCGAAGCTGCAGGGGCCCAGGGAGGTGCTGGCCTTCTGCAGGCGCTCGCCCACCAGGCACATGGCGTAGAAGAAGACGAGGTACAGCATGCCGACCAGGGCGAAGCCCGTGGCCGAGGCCCGCGTCAGCGTCACCGTGGCGATGGCGGGCATGGCCAGCGACGTGGTCACGTACACGTTGAGAGGGTACTCGAGCACGTCGCAGCACCGGTCCGTCATCTGGCACAGCTGCACGTGTCTGCGCGCGGCCTGCAAAGGTACGGCTGCACGTGTCTGCTTGTGGCCTGCACGTGTCTGCCCGCGGTCTGCACGTGTCTGCACATGTGTGCACGTGCCTGCACGTGTCTGCGCGCGGCCCGCTCACCTCCTTCACGTCCTTGTCGTCCTGCGCGCGGTCGAGCTGGGCGCCCAGGATCTTGTAGAGGAGCGTGTTGGCCTCGACGAGGAACAGCAGGAAGCAGTAGACGATGAAGACCGGCAGCCCCAGCGGGAAGCAGGTGAACATCTAAGGGCAGATGTCTCTGTAGCCACACTGCGCGCGCCCTGCTCCCGTCCCCGCCAGGAACGCCCCAGGAACGCCCCGCGCACCCAGAACAAGGCGTTGGTGACGCGGCCCAGCTGCCCGCTGAACCACGGCCAGACGGCCAGCCCGGCGTCGAAGCCCGCGATGGTCGGCAGCACGCTCACCACCGAGATGCCGAAGGGGTAGGCGCAGCCGATGTTGAACAGCAGGCGGCCCCGGGCGTAGTGCCGCTCCGTCAGCGCCTGAGGGGGTGCAGATATTACGGGTTCGGTTAGTCCAAGTACTGCGTGACCTAGAGGGGAGGGGGTGCAAATGTTATGGGCACTCATTAGATTCAGGGCCTTTATCGGAGCTCATAGACTACCATAATATTTGTACCGCTGGGGACAAATATTATGGGGTCTGTATACACTGTAAAAAAAATTGTTGTAAATTTACAACAAATTTCTTGCTAAGTTTTGTGATGGGTCATGTTGTTGCACAACAAACTCTTTTGGTTATGCACCAAAATTATTGTAAAATTACAACAAGTTATGTTTGGCAACAACTGTAGCGTCGTAACTGGACAGAATTTTTGAACAGTAACAAATTTTGTTGTGAAATAACATCACATATTTGTTTTAAACAAAAATGACTTCGTTGGTTTTAAACAAACTCTGTCATCACTAAAAAGTTTGTAATTCAACAACTATTTTTTACAGTGTACAGTTGGGAGGAGGTCCAGAAACTTATGAGGGCCCATAATATTTGTCCGGGGGTAACTATATCATGGGGGTCCATGATGCATGGTGGTCCTGATGACGGGTCCGTGATATTTTCACCCCCTCCAAGATCACGTGGGCCAGGGATATCCTTGTCACCTGGAGCTCGGCCGTGACGCCGTTGCCGCAGATCTCGTCGGCCAGGGCGGCCGCGTCGGCCAGCAGGTCGCTGAGGCGCGCGCCCGTGCGCCGCATGTACACGGTCATGGCGACGCAGCCCCAGGACGCGACGGCCGTGTCGATGGCGCTGAGGATCCTCATGGGCGTGCCCTTGACGAGCGCGTTGAGCAGGGAGCCCGTGGCCACGTACACGCAGTACAGGATCCACAGGCGCTTGTGGATCATCCTGCGCACGCCGTCCTGCAAGGGGGGGTTACAAATATTATGGGCCCTCGATGGTCGGAGCAGGACCACACCTCCCAAACGTATACAGATCCCATCATATTTTTACCCAGGGGTGCAAGTCTTATGATGGTCTACGATCTCCGATGAATATCCTGAAACTAATGGGGGCCCATGATATTTGTACCCCTCCTCGGTGACCGGACCTGGTAGGGATATTCGCGGGTACCCAACAATTTTGCAAATCTCTAAACTCAGAAAATTCAGAAAACTGAAGACACTTGTGGACTGAAATGTGTGGTAGTTGTTCACCTGGAAGCGGCCGTTGCCGCGCATCTTCCACTGCTGGCTCCACCAGGAGAAGGCCTCGGGCAGCCCCGGGCCCGCGCCGGCGTCAGGGCCCCGCAGCGCGCGCGCCGCCCCCATGGGGACTCGGACTGCTCCCTGCCGGGCGCTGGAGGCTGCGGGAAAACCGCTGGAACGAAACACACTGTGAAAATGTTGTACCAGAACTCCATGACAGCCATAGGCAGCCATTTTTATATCACAATTTTAATGTCAATGAAATGACATTTATTTCCACAAATTTAATGAAATTGTCGTTAAAATGTCGTTTTATGACGAGTTAATTACAATTTAACCGTGTTTAAAATGTAAAGTAATTTCAAACATTTTGGCAGTGTCCACATTGACGAACAATATTTGTGAGCTTGGGTTCCCTTTGAGCTACAGGCGGACAAGTCACCCTGCTCGTCAGTGAGTGAAGAGAAGACTGTCGGCACGGGGGTTGGTTGGGGTGTGACGGGGCGGGGCGGGGCGGGGCGGGGCGGGGCGGGGCGCGGTGGGGTGCCCGGCCCGGCCGGCGGTGTCCGTCGTGGAAAAGTAAGTTTTCTGTTGTTTCGGTGAAGACGCGTCACGCGCGCCCACTTATTCCCAACTCATAGCGTTGTTGTTATTCCGCGCGAGAAAAGTCGGAGAAAAGTCCGGAGCTGAAGTGTGACTGTCTGGCGCAACATCAAGAGGGGAGGCCGGGCCCGGCCAGCCCAGCCCGCGTAAGTGGGAGCTTTGAATATTCACGTAGCACGAGGGGATTAATACCTATCAACTATTCAGTAATACTGACACGTATTCACTGATACCCAGCTATTCAATACTTTATCGCATTCATACGCCACACCGCGTAAACTATCTTCGTCGGCACGGTTCAATCCCTAAGGTCATGAATTCCGATGTAAGCCATAGTGCACTTATTGTAAAACAACGCATCCAAATTCCTTACTGCAGCTTGCAAAGAAAATGGTTTGCAATACGAAACCGTTCTGCATTGTGCCCTGTTACCCCTTGGTGGCTTGGGGGCGGGGCGGGGCGGGGCGCGGGAGCCGCTTAGCTTGTAATATGGACTGTGTTGACCGCTGCTGACCATCGTTTTTTTTCCCTCCTTCCCTTTGGTATTTCAGCGCGGCTCAGGAATAATACAGGCGAGGCGGACCCGCCGCCCCGCCCCGCCCCGCCCCGCCCGCCCCGCCCCGCCCCGCCCCGCCCCGCCCCGCCCCGCCCCGCCCCGCCCCGGGCAGCGCCGCCCTCCTAGCTAGACCCTCTCCCGGTCGGGTTCATATTTCACGAGGGCTTCAGTATTTATGCACAGTGAACAGCGCGGCGGCGCCTTCGTTGACGCCTTGTCACGACGACACTGTTAATTTTTAAATTGAATTTATTCAATTAAAAGTTCGCGGTCGCGGCTTATTACGAGGAAATTCTCTCGTAGTTGGAAGTTCGTAAGGTTGCGAAGTATTTTGTTTGTTACTATAAACAAATTCTTGGCGGTTCCGAAGCAGCCAGTTTCTTCGCAAAATGGCTTGGGCAAGTTTGTAACAGTGTAATGACCCCGTGTCGCTGTGCTCTGTTGCAGCCCCGCCCACCATACGCCACAGGCTGCACGTGAGCGCGCCGCCCATCGCCCTGGACAACGCCACGGGGGCGGCCGCGGCCACCCCGCCGCGAGCCCTGGCGGCGACCCCGTGGCCCAGCCCCACCGCCGCGCCCCGGGCCCGGGGGCCGCAGCGCGCCGTCGCGCCCGCCCCCGCCGCCCCCGCGGCCGCCACGCTGCGCCCGCCCACCGTGCCGCCCCCGGCGCCGCCCAGGATGACGGCGTCCTCCGCCTCGACGGCGCCTCCCCCGGCGCTGATGGCCGCCGCCCGCGGCGCCCCCGTGCCCACGCTGCAGACCCTGACGACGCCCAGCCAGGCCGAGCGCCCCAACGCGGCCGACGCCACGTCCTCGACCAAGGTCGGCCCGGTCGGCCCCAAAGCCCCGGACGGTCGGCCCCCGGACGACGAGCAGTACCCGATGTACGCCGAGTACCCGGACACCTCGGTCAACCTCACCAACTCCAACGCGAACGGTGAGAGTGCATGCGTATCCCACAGAAACATGAAAAGTTGGAACAACTATCGTTTGGTTAGCTCAGCGGTCACCCTTTGAACAAGGTTGAGAGACCTTCCTCAACCATTACTTTGAGGTTGAGCCATGCCATACGCACTCGGTGCAGCGGGTGAGCTGACAGTGCCCTGCCTCCCTGCAGAGAGCGGCGAGGCGGAGGGCGACGTGGTGCCGGACCCTGACGCGGCGCTGCGCCAGGAGGACGAGGAGCGCGAGCGCGCCTCGCTGGCCGAGGCCGGGGCCGAGGCCGCGCCGCCGGACAACATGCAGTTCCTGGGCGAGGCCGTGCGGCTGGGCGCGGGCCCTGGCCGGCGGGACATGCTGCCGGCGGAGCACGTGCTGCTCGGCTCCGTGGAGGACCTGCGCATCGCCGGGGACGTGTCGGGCGCCGCGCCCGGCGACCTGGACCTGGCCGCGGGCTTCGAGCGCGCGCCCGTCGCCCCGGACGAGGAGCTGGGCATCCCCGTCGAGCCCCAGGATCAGGACCTGCGCGAGCGGGACCGGCTGGACGGCGACGGCGGCTACCGGGAGCGGGCCGAGCTGCAGCTGCACAGCCAGGGCGCCGCCGGCAAGCAGGTCAGTGGCGGCCGTGGGGCCTAAGTGCGCACAACTACGCTTTAGTTTTACCAGCGGAAGTACGAGGGGGCCACCACTCCTGTAATCCTGTGCACACGTTGGCCTGTAATCCCGCTGTAATCCCTGCCTATATTTCGTCAAAATACACAATATGAGAAAAATTCTTAAAATGTAACGATTCAGTCCCAAAAATTAAGTATGTAATCCTGTGTAATCCGTGTAATCTTGTAATCCTGTGTTCGTCCGCAAACACAGTGTTGGCCCCCTCGGGAAGTACAGGTGTACTTTTTCAAAGGAATTTCACACACGCGCGGTTTCGACAGTACACTTCCGTGGATAAAAATCAAGTGGGATGGTGGAGGGTGGGGGGGAGGCTGCCCGCGGCGTATCCGCTCAGCCCTGCATGCATGGTGGGTTATGGATCAGCCAGGCATGATGCGCGTTCCGCCGTGCCGTGCGCTCCACGCATGCATCCAGGGCTTACGGCGTGCACTCCAGCCGGGGCGGAGTGGGGCGGAGCGAATCAAGTCGGCTAGATCAGTATGAAAACCACAACATCGTCCCGTACTCCTCACAGGAGCCGCAATGTAAGCTGGAATGGAATGTCTCGGACTTAATATATTTGAAAGCCTCCTCAAGACCTCAGGCGCGTATTCAGCTTTGAAACTCCCCCGCCGCGCGCGGATCTCGTCAGATTTAATTTCTTAAATTTAATTTCGATGTGGGGCGCCGCCGCGGTACCTTCTGCTGTGCACATCTCCTCGTCAGAGAGGGCCGAGTTGTGCCGCGGGGCCGGGCCGGGCGGGCCGGCTGGTCTCAAGTAGGCGCTGCCCCGCCCCGCCCCGCCCCGCCCCTCAGGGCGCTCCGAGCTGGTAATAAAGTTGTAGCAGCAGAGCACAGCGCGGCACAGCATCCCGCCCACCCCGCCCTACCCCGCCCTACCCCGCCCCGCCCCAACCGCGCCTTTTTAATCTTGCGCTCACGAAACTCGATGCGCGCGCCGCATTCTGTGAAGCGTCTGTAATCTCGATAAGCGGCCAGCGCAGCGCGGGGGCGGCGGGGGGCGGCGGGGGGCGGCGCGGGGGCGGCGCGGGGGCGGCGAGGAGGAGGCATGTGCAGTTAAACAATAAGCAAGGTTTACTTTTTTTTTATTTCCGATAGCCCAACAATTTTTAGTGAAATCTCCGATGATTCGCTTCGAATTATTCCCTTGTGATTCCGAGAATCTGCTGTATCGCATCCGACAACGTGCTCCCGACAGACAGTGTAGACCGGTGGGGTGGGGCGGGGCGGGCGGGGCTCTGTAGTGCACTCTGGCTGCCGGTGCACACAGCAGCTGTTCGCTCCCAGCCGCGCCCCGCCCCGCCCCGCCCCGCCCCGCCCCGCGCCGCCCCGCCCCGCCCCGCGCCGCCACGCCACGCGCACCACTCTACACCAATGCATCACTATGCTAACTGCTTACGGAATTCCATCCTCATGCGGTCCCCTTCCTCCCCAGCTTATGCTCCTCTTCACCCTCCTCTGAAAAAAAATATCCTCGTTGACATAAAAGATGTTTTCCTTTGGAAATTTACTTTTTACAAAATATGTTTTAAATATACGACAGCCCATTCTTGCTCCTCAATGAATTCAAAGGCGATATGTGGTGCTTGTGCTTGTAAATTTGCAGTTGTAAATTGCGGACGATTCGCGGAAAATTTTTCAGGAAAACCTACAACTGGTTTTTCACAGTGCCCCGTTTCCTCCTCTTGGTCCTCAACAAAGTGGATTGCTTCCTCAAAGATTCGCGCTGTCTAGACAACTTCACGGCGCGGCGGGCCAGAGCGCCCGTGAGAGCGGCTGTAGGCAACCCGGGCGCGCGCGCGTGGAGCGCGTTGCCTACCTCACGCGGCGGGCCACGGCGCCTGTGAAAGCGGCTGTAGGCAACCCGGCCGCGCGCGCGTGGAGCGCGTTGCCTACCTCACGCGGCGGGCCACGGCGCCTGTGAAAGCGGCTGTAGGCAACCCGGGCGCGCGCGCGTGGAGCGCGTTGCCTACCTCACGCGGCGGGCCACGGCGCCCGTGAGAGCGGCTGTAGGCAACCCGGGCGCACGCGCGCGTGGAGCGCGTTGCCTACCTCACGGCGCGCACGGTCTGCTGCAGGTGGTGATCGTGGGCGCGGCGCTGGCGCTGGTGGCGCAGTTCCTGTGCCTGGCCTCCGCCATGCGCCGCCTGCGGCCCGGGCGCGCCGACGTGTCCACGGCCGTGCTCTTCAACGTGGAGCTCGCGCTCATCGTCGAGAACCTCGTCTTCATGCTGGGCGTGCAGGTGGGCTCAACAACTACAAGTGAAAGTGCACGAGTGTCACTCGCTCGATGTTGTTCACACACTTGTAGGTGTGCGACAAATCATGACAAATTACTCACACACCTGTAGAGGTGAGCGAGTACTCATCCGTGTATGTTTTTAAAGAGTGTACGCAGTACAGTGTTGTACACTATGAAAAATATCTTTGTAGATTTACGATAAATTTTGTAAATTACGATTTATGAAACATGTTGTTAATTTACGACGGACCTTTTTTGCCTCGTGAATGAATTTCAAGCCGATATGTGGTGCTTGTAATTTTACGATTTGCAATTGTAAGTTTACAACTGTACTTCGTGGAAAATTTTCCCGTAAACCTACGACTATTTTTCACAGTGTACTACACTTGAGTTTGCAGAGTACTGAATGACACTGACCCTCGCCTCTGCCGCAGTCGGTCGGGGAGCCGCTGCGGTGCCGCTGGGTGGCGCTCGCGCTGCACTACCTGCACCTGGTGGCGGCCGGCTGGTTCCTGGCCAACACCGCCTTCCTCTCGTACCGCCTGCGCGCGCGCCTGCTGCCCGCCTACTTCAAGCCCGTCGCCATCACCGTCTGGGCCCTGCCCGCCGTCCTGGTCGCGGTGAGTGAGTCCAGCAGCACTGCCAACAGCAAGGCCGGGGGGGGGGGGTAATCGGTAGGACGAAGAGGGCGAAAAATAGGAGAATATCTTTGGTTCCCCCTCTCCCGCCCCGCGCCTGCGGGTGGCACGGCTATTAGGGGGCCCCGCACGTACCAGCCCGGACTGCCCCCCCAGCGCCAAGGCCGCGGAGAGCACTGGCAGTGCTGGCCCATCCATCCAGTGGCAGCACCCTGGGGGAGGGGTTACAGGCTTCCTTCCTATTCTCTCTCGCCCCCCCTCCCCCCCCCCACTCTCTGATCGCACCGTATCGGCGACAGCGCGACGCTATATTCAGTGCAACGCGCACCTGCTCGGGGGGGGGGGGGGCGCTCCGATATTCGACACCTCTCTCGTTCACGTGTACTCACTCTGACTTTTTTACGGACTGTTTTCTTTTTTTTAGTGCCCCCCCCCCCCCCCCCCATCCTTCCGTGAGAAGGAGTTCCTCTCGCGGTCTGCAGAATGTAAGATGACACCTTATTGCTGGAGCCCGACAACAAAGTCGCTTTTTGTTTCCAGCCGCGGTGACGCGCGGGGGACCGAGGAGGCGGGGCGAGCATCCCTGTCGATTAGAGGGAGAGAGAGAGAGGGAGGGAGAGAGAGAGAGAGAGAGAGAGAGGGAGGGAGAGAGAGAGAGATGGAGAGGGAGAGGGACAGAGTGAGAGAGAGAGAGAGAGAGCAGGCGTTGCTACTAGCGGAATTGGACAGGAGCGAGCGAAGGAGAGCTGAGGCATGGCGGCACCCTCGTCTGGTCTGGAGAAGTATGGGGAGGGGGTAGGGGGGTCATATTGGTGCTGCTCCCCACCAAACAGACAAGAAAAACAAAACAAACGGAGCAGGAGAGCCGAGAAGGATCGCCTGAGTCGGCGCCGCGCCGGGGGCGACTCGGTGGGTCTGGTGTGCGGCGAGGCGGGGCGGGGCGGGAGGCGGGGCAGGGGGCGGGGCGGGATGGGGTTGGGTGGGTTGTAAGTCGAAACGCACCGCCAACAGCAGTCCGATAATCAAACGAACCTGTGTGTGTGTGTGTGTGTGTGTGTGTGTGTGTGTGTCCGTGAGCCAGTCTGCGTGTTATTTAATAAAAAGGCCCTCCTGCCTTCCCTCCCGCCAGGGCCGCTCTCCCCGGGCTGCTGGCCGGGTCCTAGGCGCGGGGCCGGGGCCTTTGCCTCGGGGGCACTTAGCAGCAAACGGGCAAAGTTTGTGATTCATTCGGTAGAAAAGTTGGGTATATCGCTGGGCTATCGAAGCAGTAGCCATGGGGAGGAGAGGGGCGGGGCGGTACAGCGGCGCGCCGGGGGGAGGGGGGAGGCTTTATCGCCTTTGACGCCGATGAGAAAGGGAAATCAGGGCCGCAGATATCGCTCGAGTCGAGCAGGAGTTCCGAGCGTCACCTTATTGCACAGGGGTTTAACAGTTGTGCTCCCTGCCCTGTCCGCAGGCCATGTACGCCGCCGAGCCCCGCTCCTACGAGACCCGCCGCTACTGCTGGATGGCGGTGCAGCGCGGCATGCTGCTCACCTTATTGCACAGGGGTTTAACAGTTGTGCTCCCTGCCCTGTCCGCAGGCCATGTACGCCGCCGAGCCCCGCTCCTACGAGACCCGCCGCTACTGCTGGATGGCGGTGCAGCGCGGCATGCTGCTCACCTTATTGCACAGGGGTTTAACAGTTGTGCTCCCTGCCCTGTCCGCAGGCCATGTACGCCGCCGAGCCCCGCTCCTACGAGACCCGCCGCTACTGCTGGATGGCGGTGCAGCGCGGCATGCTGCTCACCTTCGTGCTCCCCGTCACCGTGCTCATGACGGTAAGTACACTGGAAAACTTAACACAAGAAGAATACAAGAAAACACGCGCAGAGTGTACTCAGAAATCCACGAGTTGCCCGCGGGCAGTTGGGTATTTTCCTCCGGAGGGATCGGCCCGGCCCCACCTCGCTCTCGGCTCTGCAGAGCATCGCGCCCCGCTCGGCCCGGCCCAGCGGAGCAGGCCAGACGCGAAACCCACTGATTTCCATTTGCTTGTAAAATCGATTATTCACGTAAACGCGAATCTGTCGGGCGGGGCGGGGCGGCGCGGCGAGGGCATAGGCAGTGCTGGGCCAGCGGGGGCCAGGTGGCCGGTGGCCGGGGAAGGCCGGTGGGGGCCACACCTGGCTGTGTGAGGCAGACGGGCACCGCAGCCGCCTGCCTACTAGGCAAACTCTCCACACCTATAGAGACGAACCTGTTGCCTAGGCCGACGGGACGGGAGATACCCGTCTGCCTCACACCGGTGTGTTCGTGGGTGTACTCGCCTACTCCTCTGGCAGCCCTGAGTGTGTAGCCCGGGCCGGGCGTTCAGCCCCCGCCCCGCCCCGCCCCGCCCCGCCCCGCCCAGCGGCCCAGCCCCAGCGACCACCACAGATAATTCCGCGCTACCTATTCACTGCAGCGCGCGCTTTGATGTGCATATAATTTCGTTCAATTAGCGGGGGTGAAGGGCGGGCAAGGGCCTCCCCCTTACAGCGGGCGGCACCCCACCGCGCCCCGCCACGCCCCGCCGCGCCTCGCCACGCCCCGCCACGCCCCGCCACGCCCCGGCACGCCCCACCGCACCCCGCCCTGCCCGGCCACGCCCTCTCCCGCTCTTATTTCGCTATTTTTGCTCGAGCGGAGAGGAGAGGCCACAACTCTCCGAGCCTGCGCCAGGAAAATGCGCGGCTGCTCGCGGTACTTAAAAGTTTCCCCGCGCGACGTGCCCCGCCCCGCCCCGCCCCGCCCCGCTCCGCTCCGCACGACGGTCTCTCCGTGGACCACTGTCGCCGTGCCGTGCCGTGCCGTGCCGTGCCGTGCCGTGCCGTGCCGGGGTCACAGCAGGTGACAGGAGCACACCCACCCCCTGCAAGGGGTACTTCAGCGTGTACTGTACCTGTACCGGACCTGGTGTTTCAGAGGACACGTGACAGTAAGCGGGTTTGCGTACCCGCTCCACTCTCCAGCCGTAAGGCGCCGTGCACGGCCCCTCGGGTACCTAGTAGGAACGCCCGGCCCAGTACACGACTTGCCTCTTATTTCTTCGCATTTTCCGTGTTGTATTGCTGTGTGTGTATTTCAGTGTAATGCAGATTCATTTCCTTCCCTTCTTCGTTTATTTCTTTTGTTTATTTTTTCCTGACCTATGGGCTTTTCGACAGTCTGGAGTGAGCTTGTGGCGCCATTTCAATATCGCTGACGCGCTCGCCTTGTCGCCCCGCCCCGCCCCGCCCCGCCCACCTTCATGTGGCGAGGGCTAACGAGTTCCCTTGTGTCGTCAGGGTCCAGGCGGGCTCCCCGCCGCCACAAGTTACGTCTGATTAGGACCCCCCCCCCCCCCGACCCCCCAGGCCAGGGTCCCCTGGCCACCGAGACCCAGCCCGTGCCCGCCCCGCCCCGCCCCTTCCGCGCCACTGCGCCCTCCCTCCCTCCGCGCGCCCCCGCACGCCCGCACGCGCACATCGAAAACCTAAATGTACGAATGTCGCTCACCAGCAAATGAGTGAATCTTTTTTTACACACTTTTAGGCGGGCGACTGCGTATCCGTGCCCTCAAGGGCAAGCTTGTAGTTGTATGGAAATGACTCTGTCTCGGACCATGGCGCCAGGGCTGCGTCGTTGGGACGATATCCTCGTGGGCCGCCAAACCGCGCGCGCAATATTCCGGATCGTATATGGCACCATTCCCCTCCTCTCTCCGGGGGGAGGGGGGGGGGGGGGATGGACCGCAGGGGCCGCCCGGGCTCCCCGACCACCACTCATGGCAGTAATGTCAATGTGCGTGCAGCGTAACGGCGGGGCCAAGCCCGTGAGCACGGACACCAACACTGGCACGGGCGCAGGCACGGGCACGAACACGGGCACAGGCACGGGCACGGGCACGGGCACGGGCACAGGCACGGGCACGAATATTGACGTGCGGCGGGGCGGTTCCGTGTTCGCGCGTGATACATGGCGGGCAGTGGCGCTCGCGGGCAGGGGCGGACCTCTCCGGGAAGTGGTTTTACTAACCTGATGCGTGTGACCGCTCCAGGGGCTCCCTCCCCGCCGTCCCTCGCCCCTCCCCCTCCCCCGTGGCTCCTACCCCGGGGCGGGGCGGGGCGGGGCGGCCACTCTGTATGCGAGACACAGCTTCGAGCTGGAACTCACTGGTATTGGCAGCGCATCACTGCGCGCGGGAGGGTGGGAGGACTCTTCGCTCTCTCTCCCTCTCTCTCTCCCTCTCTCTCTCCCTCTCTCTCTCTCCCCGCCTGACGCTCTGGATGTCCCGCGGCAGTTCAACACGGCGCTGGCGCTGTGCGGGCTGCGCGCCGCCCGGGGCGACAAGGGCCTGCCGGCGGAGGGCGGCGGCGGCGGCGGCCACCAGGGCCATGATGTCCGCGACCCCGCCACGCCCAGCGAGCTGCGCAGCTCCGTGCGCGCAGCCGCCATCATGCTGCCCCTGTACTCGGCCGACTGGTTCCTCGGCGTCGTCGCCATGGACAACTCCACCACGCTGGCCTACCCGCTGCTCTTCCTGGTGACCAACGGCTTCCTGGTGAGTAGGCCAGGCGCGCCGCGCCGCGCCGCGCGCACACTGGTCGCGGTGCGCACTGACTTCTCCTTTTATTTCTCGCAGAACTGGTTCCTGATGGTGTGCGCCTGGCTGATCGTGCCGCGCGAGTGCAAGGAGACGGGCGACTGGTGCGGCGCCGCGGAGGGCGACGACCTGGACGACGAGGAGGAGTACCTGATGGAGGAGGACGACGCCGGCTGCTGGGGCAAGGCGTCCTCGGCCTCGGCCACGGCCTCGCTGCTCAGCCACGGCCACGGCCACCACCAGGACGCGTACGCGCCGGCCTACGGCGCGGAGGTGATGGTCTGGGGCGGCGAGGACGCGGCGCAGAACGTCATGAACATGAGCATGGACGGCGGTGAGTCACATCAACAAGTCCTTCCCTACGAGGGGACCCCCTCGAGCAAAACTCTTAATTTTTAGTAACCTAAACCTAAGTAAAATTTTATGGTCTCTAATCTTTTTATTTAAAAAAAATGGCTTTGAATTTCCGTGCTATATCCTGAATATTGATGGTCTCCGATTAGGCTTACACTTGCCTAAAATCATCAGTTTTTCGGAATTTTAAAAATCTTTTCAACCCTGATTTTCCATAAATGGCCCTTATTTTTCAAAAATATATATTTTTTTAAATTTTTTTAACATTTTGTCTATGAGTTGTGTTTAATTGCCCTGAATATTAAGGCCTTTATGTTTTGAAATTTCCTCAAACTTTTCTTGAATTTCTCTTCTTGAATTATTCTGAAAATTCATAGAGCCCTAAAATCCCTGAGTTGTAAACCCCTTGGTCGTGCTCGACGGGCAGGCCTAAGACACGAGCGTCTTGTTGGTGTGGTGCAGGTGGACGCTGGGACGAGGCCGGCTCCCCGGCCCTGATGCGGGAGGTGGAGCTGGCGAGCCCCACGGCTGGCCCCCCGGCCGGCCTCGGCCCGGGCCTCTGCCAGGAGCTGGCCGAGATGCGCTACGACGGCGCCATCAGCACCATCTACACCTGAGCTGCTGGCCGGGCCTGGCCGGGGCGGGGCTTCCCCCTGCCTCTGGCAGCCTAGGCCAGGATGCGTTACATTTGTCTTAAGTCTATCCCTTTTCAGGGTTTGTTTTTGTCCATGACTAACTGCAGAGTGGGGAGCCTCTCCAACTCATATGTGAGGAGAGTGAGACTCTGGACAGTTAAGTTATCGTGTGTAATCCTTGATGTGAATGTGGTTTTGTCCCACAGAAATCCATAAAATGAAAAAGAAGTATATGTTAATCGTTTGCTTTGAGTGTTTAGCTGTGGTTAATTTGATGTTTTCTGATTGACGTAGTCTGGTATGGCTGTCTATTTTTCAAATGGACAAGACTTTATAGGAGACAAATTTACTCATTTGCTAACTCCAGTTAGCTTGTTTATCACCGAGTCTACAATTTCAATTTTCTTACAGTCAAACCAAATTTTAAAACTTGTAGTTGTGAAATGATTGTGGTATTCAGTGTTGTGGTTATCATGGTGCTGGAAAGTAGCTGCATGATAGCTGCGCTCAAACAAAAAGTGTTTGTGAAGTTGCCTTTGCATTTGATGGTAGCATGATGTCTTATTGAAATCCCTGAGATCAGACGCGCCAGAAAGGCTTATTGTTTTTATAGAAAGGCAAATTGGATTGGAAATATTAGCAGTATATGGCATGGTGAAGTAACTCCATGTTAGGATTTTTTTGTGATAAGCTCCATGGAGGTAAATTCCATGAGGTAATTACTCCAAACCTAAGTAGTAATGACCCTCCCTGATTTACAAAACTTGATGATCATTTAATACCATTCCATTGAACTGATTTGGAACATCGTGGCATAAAAAAAAATCAGAATGAAGAAGAGCCCCTGGGTTGGAGTCTTAGTGTTTAAATTCCTAAATTTTAATGAAAGTTAAGTTATGTTTAACATTACGTACATTATTTGTACAATCATAAAACCAAATCAAAAAGTAAGAGCACAGTTAGTCCTTTATTTTGACTGAATGCTATTACAACCCAAGAGGTACTTCTTTACCGTTATTTGTACGTAGAGACCCTCCTATTCCTTTTATTCTAAAACTTCTATCAGTTGGTGTAACTCAATCTGTGGCTCGCCACTTCTAGGACCTAAAGAAGGAATAGAGAAAGAGGTAAAGGCTGAGTAATGTATATTTATCTTGTATGCTATGGGGTGCCTTCAAACAGTGTACAGTAAGTCTGTTGGTTAAGATTCGGTGTTTGATTTACTTTCAAGAGCTGCCTAAGAACTAGGTATGGACTGAGTATGTAATTATGAAACACTTTTGCGTACCCAAGTGATAAAGGAAAACGCGTTAGATGCACCAGCTTTCAGCAGTCATGTATTTTCTAAGATTGGCAGGAGGCCTGCTTGTGGAAATAGAAAAACAGTCCAAACCTAACAATTTCAAAGCATTTTAAACAGAAAGATATCATGATAGCTGTCAAAATAATATGGTCTTTTAATGAGATTATAAGGGGATTAATGGGATTATAAGGCTTATACCCTGGAAAACAACTCATACCCCTTAAGCCCACTGTAATCTGCGCTCCGCCTATGCCACACTTGCCGCTTGTGCTCCTACACATTGCACTTCACTCCAACAGTTTAACAAAAGGTACTATTGCATAATTGTAGTTTACATGCTTGAGATCCTAAACGGTTATTCAACTTTTTTTTATGAAATGCAACTGGACCCTGCCTGGGGTGACTGCTGTCCCATCCCTCCTCCTCCTCCTCCTCCCTTCTCCTCCCCTCGCTTCTGCCCTGCCACTGGGGCCATGCCACGCCCCCTCCCCGAACATGTACTCGCTCTCTAGGGAAACGTATTAGAGTTGAGATATAAAAAAATTAAGACTTAAAAATAGGTTTACAAGCAAGTATTTATATGTGTTAGGCAAAAACACAAAATAAATAAGCTTACACTCTCACAGTCTCGACATTATCAAAAAGCGTATCAAGAGGGAAATTTGGAAAAAATCAAATAATTTTCCTCAAATGTCCCTTGCAAAAGGGGCTGTCACTCCACAAACACTCTCATCCTTTCCTCCATTTTGCACCCAGGTTGCCTCTTGTTGCAAAACAAGTTGTCTGTGGGAACCTAAAGTGCCTCTCCCCTTCTTATTACATTCCTAATTTTCAAAGGTTAAACAGCTGTTAAAGCAAATTGTGCGTTTTGTGGCACCTATAAAACTTGTGTGAGGCAATGACCCACACAATTATTTTTCCTGCTTTTCTGTGATGTGCTATTCTCGTGTTAAATTCTCTCCTCTACGTACCATTAGGATACCCTATTAACTTATGTCCTCAATTGTCTCCCACTTCATATTTTTTTAATTACATATTTTATGATTAAAGAGTGGCGTCTTTGTTATTTCTTCAACAAAACAGAAAGTGTATTGTTACAATCAAGTGGAGCTCCTACTTGAAATTGTGAATCGCGTTGAGAGTTTTTTTAAAAATGAAACTATATGTATTAATGATATTCTTAACATACTCAAAACAGATAATACAAATAAAATGAGCAACCAAGGCTTGTCCTTCTTTGTTATTTGCCCTCCACTGACAATATCAGGATGACTCTTTGATGTACAAGATTTTTGACCAAAAAAATGAGACTGACAGTTTTAGAAAGGTAATGTGATTGGCGCGTCCTCCAGGGTCCCGCCCTACTGGTCGGGGTCGGGGCCTGGCTTGGGTTTCGAGGGTGTCCAGGGTTTCCAGGGCCCGCAACATAGCGACTGGGGCCAGAAGCCGGGTGAGCCGGGGCCGGGCGGCGCCGGGGCCGGGCCGGGTGCGGGGACAAGGTCGGGGACCTGTACACGCAAAAGAAGGATTAGCTAAAGTAGCTAATGAAGTAGCTAGATTAATGCCGGGTCATATAAATTAGCTACGCCAGCTCAGCTTCCGTGCCTACAGTGTATCGGTTCGCTGGTGTTTCCTTCATCCCAGCACCATCTCCCGCTCTGAATGCAGTACTCAAAAGCTAGAGCTAGTGTGATAGGTAAACGAGAACTATTCTCATTTTCTTAGGCTAACTCAAATTTGCTGGCGTAGCTAATATAATTACCGGTAAGAAAACCAGCTAATCCTTAGCTTTCTAAGCTAATCCTCCCTTTTTTCATAGGATCCAGAGGAGAAGACTCAGATCTGGTTTGTCTGCCTGAGCTGTACGCGATGTAGCGTACAGGCGTGCGGGTAAACACAGCAGTGCAGCGGGTCTGCCTACCCTCGTCTCGTCATGACGGCGCCGCCGCGAGTGGGCAATAACAACTTGGGAGAAAATGTAAGTTCTTTTCTTTCCTTTTCCGAAAATTTCATTATTGGTGGCTTTAATAGTTTTTCTGCAGCTAATTCTCCATGTCTTCTGGGCGTAGGGGCGGGGCGTGGCGGGACGTGGCGGGGCTGCCACCGGCCTGCCCTGCCTCCTAGAGGTACTTGAGCGTGGGCTGGCGGGGCAGCCCGGGGATGGACGCGAGGTGCTCGGCGATGAAGGCCCGCACACTGACGGGGGCCGAGGTCCCCGACGTGCTGATGCTCCAGCCCTGGGACTGGATGGCGTTCACGTCGAGGCAGGTGGCGTTGACGGTGCTGGCGGCCGACGCGGCGCCGTCGCCCAGGTACGAGTAGGACAGCGCGTACGACATGCCCAGCGCGCCCCCGGTGTCCTTGCAGTTGGACCAGCCCACGCTCACGGAGTTGCTGAGCGCCGGGCGCCCGGGCTCCGTGCCCGCCGTGCCCAAGGAGTACGACAGGCTGGACTCGAGGTGGCCGGGGAGCAGCGCCACGTCCGACGTGCTGGACGTGTTGGTGAGCGCGCCCGACGCGGAGGAGCTGCTGACCGTCATGGGCTTGACGTGGCCCAGCGGCGGCCGGGGCGTCGGCGGCGCCGGCGCCGGGGACGGCGTGCCCGTGAACACGCCCGTCGGCTGCGGCCACGCGTCGGTCGTCGGCCGGTGCGGCGTTGGCGTCGTGGGCGACGACGTGTAGGGCGGGCACGTCGGGCAGTTCGGCGGCCACGTGGTGGCGGGCGTGGTCGTGGGCGTGGACGTCGTGGACGTGGTCGGGGCGGACGTCGTCGGCACTGTGGGCGTCGTCAGGGCGGGCAGAGTCGGCCCTGCCGTCGGCAGCGGGGGCCAGGGGAGGGGCACCGGCGGCGCCGACGCGGGCGTGGCCGCCTCCGTCGTGGTGGTGGTGGTGGTGGTGGTGGTGGTGGTGGTGGTGGTGCTCGCGTGCGGGGTCGGGGACGGCCTCGACGTCACGGGCTGCGGGTTTACCTTTTCGTAGATCCAGGAGTAGGCGACGGAGATCTTGATGACGGCGACGGGGCGCTCGGGGGCGCAGGGCTGGTACCAGCGCGACAGCAGGCCCACCAGCAGCGGGCCGTCGCCCTCCACGACCACGGGGTCGCCCAGGTCGTACTGCGCACAGTGCACAGCCCACAGTCTCAATCACAGGAAAAAGAAACTACGGGAATTCGTTGTTAAGCAACTCATGCCGTTTGAAAAGTAAGAAGCTAAAGACGTGGTGAAAACTAAATGGTGTGGATGCTGACCGCGCATCGGTCCAGGAGCGGCTCGACGGGCTGCACGCAGAGCGAGTCGGCGGGCAGCGTCTCCTGCGACGCGATCTTGGCGCACTCGTCCGCCGGCCGGACGCTGGCGTGCGTCACGTTCACCTCGACCTGCTGCGCGCTGCCCGGCGGCGACCAGCCCACCACCGAGACGGCCCCGTCTGCGTGCGTGAGGAGGGGAACAGAACAGAGCGCTTGCAGTCGGCTCAGCTACCACCCCGCGCCGCTCGCCGCGGCGCTACCCCACGGCCCCGCGGGTCGCTACCCCGCCCCACGCCCCATGGCCGGCGGCGCCGTACAGGCCAAAAAAAAATTAAAAAAATAAAAAAAAAACGCGTATGAGCAAAAAATTAGCAAGTGTACTAAGTTTTTAGCTGTGATGGCGCAGCTAATTTTTAAGCGTCAGTGCTCATTTTCCAGCTACCCAGCTATTTATTTTTCTGCTGTTTTACGTTTTTAGCCGTTGTGCTCATTTTTCACACCTAATTTCTGCTGAGCGATTTTTTTCCCTTTCTTTTTTTTGCGTGTATCTGCCTTTTGCCTATCCGTACCGGTCACATAGCTCGGGGGCGCCATGTTGATGCCGTTGATGAACTCGCCGAACGGAAAGGGGTTCTCCAGGCGCATGAGGATCAGGTCATACCGCGGGTAGTCGTCCCTGTTGGAGCAGACGGGCTTGTAGTCGGGGCGGGCACACAGACAACACACCAGGCTGAGGCGGTTCGTACGTGGAGGTGACGGCCTCGTGCCACACCACCTCAATGACCTTCTGCGTGGGAGTCTGGCCGCCGGGCCACACGAAGGCCTCCCCCGCGCGCACCTGCAGCAGAGAGTTCGTTATTCGTCGGCACTACACAGCGAGAAAATACAAGTATAGTCCATTAATTTCAATTTGATTCCAAATTTCAGAAATAGTCTCTGGCATTGAAACAAAAATTCGTGAGTAGATGAAGTTTAGATGGTTTGTCACTTGAGGCACTACTCACGACGAGGTACTCGCCCGGGTGCGTCTCGGCGCACTGCGCCACCGTGAGCACCCACTGCGGCGCCAGGAGCACGCCGCCGCACGAGTGGCGCGTCTGGCAGCCGCCGCACACCTTCTGCACCGCCACGAGGAACGGGTAGGCGGCTGTGCACGCGGCCAGGGCAGGGCAGAGTCAGACAGTGCTGCTAGACACAGGGGAGTAAAGCGGGCTGCGGCAACACGCACACGCATGGGCTAAGGTGTTGCCTACTGTACAAAGCAGGCGCTTTACTGCACTCAGTTTGACCTACTCATTCCCTACTTTTCTGGCAGCACTGGTGTCAGCACGACGCTGAAAGCCACTTCGATTTACAGTATTTTTGACATATTCGCCGAACAGTGGCCGAGTCACTCGGAGCGCGAGTAAGAGAGCGCCTGCGAGGCGGCCAGGCCAGGCCCGTCGAGCAGGCGTGTGAGCCTGGTTGCCTACCCGCGCCCCGTCAGGTGCCCGGCCGGTTCAAAATATATTTAAACGTTTTAAAATAAACGTCACCTTGCTTGGCGGCGATCTTGTTACCCGTCCCGGACTTGGGAGCCACGGCATCTGGGCAACAGTCACATTTCAAAGGTGTTGAGTCTCCACAGGTGAAGGCGGAGGGTGCCAGTCAGGGTCCCTCCCCGGCGGCTTACCTGCCCCCCCGGCCTCGTGACTGTCGGCGGCGTTGGTGGAGCTCAGGGCCCAGCCGCCCAGGGGCGCCGGCACCGCGGTCGTGGACCCCGTCAGGAACAAGCCCGTCCTGCTCAGGTCGGTCATCCCGGAGCCCGCCGTCAGCCCGGAGCCCCACGCGTCGTCAGCGCCGCCCGGCCTGCGGCCGACGCCGGCCGTCGTCCTGTGCGGCTTGGTCTTCTTCTTGTCGGCGGCGGCGGCCAGGCCCTTGGCGGCGGCGGACGGGTGCGCTGCGGGGAGCGAGGACGCCGTCAGGGTCGTGGGTTTGTTGGGGGGCCCGGCCTGGTGGGCCGCCGCGGTGGGCGTCCCCGTCCCCGCCCCTCTAGAGGGGAAAGTCGTCTTCCTCGCTGCCACCACATCTGCAACGAGGGGGAGGCGAGTCACCACTGCCTGCCCTGCGGCCCTGCGGCCCTGCGGCCCTGTGGCCCTGTGGCCCTGTGGCCCTGTGGCCCTGTGGCCCTGTGGCCCTGTGGCCCTGTGGCCCTGTGGCCCTGTGGCCCTGTGGCCCTGTGGCCCTGTGGCCCTGTGGCCCTGTGGCCCTGTGGCCCTGTGGCCCTGTGGCCCTGTGGCCCTGTGGCCCTGTGGCCCTGTGGCCCTGTGGCCCTGCGGCCCTGCCTGCGGCCCTGCGGCCCTGGGGGCCCACCGGCCCCGCCCCCGCCCGGGACAGTGTCGGACAGACGCTCCGGTCCCGTCGGGAAGGATACGACGCTTGGCGGGAAACAATCCCTACTCGAGGAGAGGAAGGGCGCAGGTATGACCCGTGACTTAGGGATGGCCGACGCCGACGCCGACGTCCCCCGCGACGCCCCCGTCTCAACTCACCGGCCACCTGCGTCGCGAACGCCGCGCCCAGGACCGCGAGCACCAGGTAGCCGAGCGGGCGCATGTTGTCCCCTGGGCTTGGGCGTGTGCCGGCGCCGGCGCCGGCAGGGCCGGGAGGGCCGGGCCGCGGCGGAGCGGGACGCGGCCCGACGCGGCGGGGCGCGGCGGGGTGGGGTGGGGCGGGGCGGGGTGGGGCGGGGCGCGGTGGGTCCCCTCCCACTCCTGCCCCCCTTCTCCTCCGGTTCCCACCCATTAACCTCGCCCTCATGGCTGGCGTACTCTGTAGAGCCGTAGCGCGTAGCGGACAGTGCCGGCGAATTTTCATTGGTTTGTGCTATATCGAATTAAGAATTATTCGTTTCCAAGCTGAGCGCAGCGTGCGCGTGAGTGAGCGTGAGGCTGGCGAGGGCGAGGGCGAGGGTCAGGGAGCTGGGAGGGGAAGGGACGCCGCACGAAAACCGAGTTTATCTGCAAAGAAATGTGACGATACAACGCAGAGGTAAGGGCCCCCGCCAAAGCCATTTCCTCCCAAACGAAGTCCGGCATCGGGCTCCTTGGACTTGCTACATGTTTTTTTGACCCAGAAGAAGGCATCCTGTGAGTTTGGTCGAAATCGGCGACAATTTTTTTTCGGCCCATATCGCAGAAAGGCAAAGGGCAAAGTCTAGGGGCACATTTGAGTCCCTCTGCACAACCCCCGTCATTTTGAAGCGGAAAAAAATAACGGCCGAGACTTGAACCACGTGGTCGCACGAACATAAATTCAGAAGCTTCGCTATGTTATTATATTTCATATCTTGTTATATATTAGGTAAAGTCATAACTTGAGGCTGATCCCAAAATTTCATTTCTTTGGAAAAAAAAATGAGACAAGTAATTACTACTTGTAGAACAAAACATGTCGCTGAAGTGGAAAACAAGAACGAGATGCCACATAGTCATAATCGCCAAAAGGCCTTTGCATTTTTACGAATTTCGGTCGAAAAAAATTTTTGCTCCAAAGTGACGGGGGCTGTGCAGGGGGACTCTAATGCAACCCCTTAACAACCCCCGAGGGTCAGTTTGTCCAAAAGCCGCGTTTGTCTGCGAGAACATGCAGTATTTCTGATAGCGCAAAACGAGTCCGGCGAGGATGCTTAGGGGCCGATTTTCTCACAAATAAAGTCCGGTATCGAGCTCCTTGAACTTTGTACATGTTTTTTAGACCCAGAAGGAGGTCCCCTGTAAGTTGAGTCGAAATCGGCGACAGTCTTATTTCGGCCAAAAATCGCAAAAACGCAAAGGCTATAGCCTTGGCTTGGCATTTTGACGATTTTTGGTCGGATTTTTTTGCGCCTCCAGAGTGACATGGGTTGTGTAGGGGAGGGGGGGGGGGGTACCATTTGCTTATCCGCGCGAGCCTCTGCGAGTCTGGACAGTCATGTTCCTTCCTGTTTTTTAAATCGTTAAGTTAACAACTGTGAGGTTGAACTTTGAATGCCAATAAAGTCGAGCGGGTCGCGCAGTTTATAGCCGGTGGGAGCGCCTCCAGGTCGGCGCGCTGCTCCCTGCTCACTGCGACACCCGCGTCCTTGGTGGCGCGTGGCGCTGTACGCGATGATGGATAATATGAGTCACAAGTTCCCATCCCGATCCTGCAAGTCACACCGGCCCGGCCGGCCAATCGCGTTGCTTCACGTCGCCAGCCGCGGTGGGGTGAGGCGGGGCGGGGCGGGGCTAGAGTCCTAGACTCTAGGACTCTAGGCGGGGCGGGCGAGCTGTGGTCAGCCCCCGTCCCCCACCGCCCCACCTGTCCCCCATCCCACGGTTTATTGGAGGCTTGCGTGCGCGCGGCGCTGTACAAAAAGCTCCGAGCTGCAGCCGGCCAGTCATAGCCTGACCCTGCCCGGGAGAGCTTGCAGACGATTGACCACCGGCTCTGCGCCAGCCGCGCCAGCCCAGCACATGCCCTGCTTCACCAAGAAGTCCAGGGGCAACACCGGCACCGTCACCACCAGCAGCAGCACGCCGCACATCGAGGGGTAAATCAATCTGAATTTGTTTTTGTACACCACTATTTCAATTTCAATTAATTTCAAACTATTTCAACTATTTCATTCTATTTCAGACTATTTCATACTATTTCACACTATTCATACTATTTCAAAACATTTCAGGCTATTTCATTTCTGAACATTTGTACACCTGTTTCAGAGTGACTGACCCCTCGCCGCACATCGACATGAGCAGCGGGATGGAGCGCTTCGCGGGCCGCGTGGCCGTGGTGACGGGCGCCAGCGGCGGCATCGGCGCGCAGCTCGCCGAGGACCTGGTGCGCGCCGGGATGGTGGTGGTGGGCGTGGCGCGGCGCCTGGACCGCCTGCAGGCCCTGGCGGCCGCCCTGGCCGAGAAGCTGCCTGCCGGCCTGCCGGGCCGCCTCGAGCCGCTCCAGGCCGACCTCTCCACCCCCGAGGGCGTGCAGCACGCCTTCAAGTGGGTCGACGACAACCTGGGCGGCATCTCCGTGCTCGTCAACAACGCCGCCATCCTCACGCAGACGCCAATCGCAGGTGCTTTTAATCACGAATTGTCACGAATTTTGCATTTCTGATTCGCATTCTGTAGTGTAAAATGCTTGCAAACTGCAAGAATTTTAAATATTTGTACAAGAATTTGTTCGTATTGCAAAGAACTTCTTTGCAAGCTACTAGAATTCTTACAAACTATTTTTTTTTATTGCAAAGAAAAAGTTTGCAAGCTACGAAGAATTAGTTCTTAATACATAAAATGCTTAAAAATTCTTTGCAACTTACAAAGAAAATTGTTTGCAAACCGAAGCAATTCTTTGCAAGCATCTTACAGTGTGGACGACGCCGCGTAATGTGTTTCTCTAAATCTTGCTTAAATCGCTTATCGTATTCGGCTGCAGATCTGGACGTAGCGTACTCCGAGAAGCTGATGTTCACCAACGTGACGGCCGTGATGATCGCCTCCGGGGCATGCATCAACAGCATGAAGAAGCACGACATCAAGGACGGACACATTATCAACATTAACAGGTAACATCTCTGGGATTTACGTCGAAAAGAAATGACGACGGAATATTATTGACCGAGGATGATTTTTCGTGGCGAGCTTTCCTAGATGATAACACCCACCCTTCACTGTCTTCCGCGCAGCGTGGCCGGCCACGTGGTGTCCGCCATCCCCCAGACCTTAGGGCCACTGTCGATCAGCGCGTACAGCGCCACCAAGCACGCCACCGTGGCGCTGACCAAGGGGCTCCGCGCCGACCTGCAGGCGCTCAAGCCCGCCGGCTTCAGGACCCGCGTCACGGTAAGACAGCCGGGACAACGGCCTCGACGGCGGCCTCCTCCGGGACCCCGTCGTTAAGCCCCGCTCTCCACCCTGTTCGCAGAGCATCAGCCCCGGCGCCGTGAACACCGACATGTTGCCCGAGGAGTACGCCAAGATGGTCGGCGAGGACGGCTGCCTCAAGCCCAAGGACATTTCCAACAGCGTGCTCTTCGCCCTCGGCTCCCCGCCCGCGGTCGAGGTGAGCCCCACTCTTAAAACATATCTTCGTAAATTTACGACTTTCTTGACTTTCTTTCACTGTAAGCAAAAACTACGGAGAATCCAGTTAATTTATGTACGGACTCTTCCGATCCTTAAAGACGGAAAACTCCGTCTTCTGACAACGGAATTTTCCGTTTCCATTTTGGCTGTACAAATGGGATTGATTGACGGGGAAGTAAAGAACGGAGAATTCCGTTTCCAGAAGACGGAGTTTTCCGTCTTTATTGAACGGAAGAGCTCTGTACATAAATTAACTGGATTCTCCGTAGTTTTTGCTTACAGTGTTTAATTGGTGATTTACAAACGGCATTGTCCCCTTACGATCGAAATCGAAAATTTACGAAAGCCTATTTGGGCTGGTTGAAGAATACAAAGTCAATACCAAGTGTCCTTACAAATTTGTAATTTTACAATTTGTTATCGTAGCCTTACGACATTTCTCATGGAAAATTTTCCCGCGTAACTCTTACAAACATTGCTCACAGTCGTGGCACGGGTCCCCGCCCCCGCGCCCCGCCCTGCCCGAACTGAGGCCCGAACACGTCAGTAACCGCGTGGCCCGTCCTTGTTTTCAGATCGTCGAGCTGACGATCCAGCCCACGGGGGAGTTCGTCTAGAGGATGCCGGAGTGCCACACCGCCGCCGACAGTCCGAGCCTGCCGAGCCGGACCCGGTGTGGACAAGGCCAAGGCCGCGCCTGGGTCCTAGCGCGATGGCCCGTGCAGCCCGCACGCGACCCAGCCCTGTGTTGTGCTGGACAAATCGATCAGAAATAAGAAAAAAATATCATCTTCATTGTGTAAGGGCTCTGTCCACATTGTCTGAGTTCTTCGCGAGGCTGGGTGGGTGAGGTGCGAGCGCAGAAATCAGAACGATTGCGCAGGTGTGAAAAAGAAAGTCTTATCTTATTTGTGCACTACGTATCGATTGATGGCGCGACAAGAGCACACGTGCCGCGCCGCGCCGCGCCGCGGCCTCGCCGAGCTCAGCCCGCTCCAGGAGCGTCCCCGCCCCCGCCCACGCGCTGGGAGAGGGCCCGCAGTACCGACCTAGGACAGCACAGGCCGACCAGCAACGAGACTCGCATGTACGCTTCCTGACACCTTACGCTATAAAAATCACGCTACTCTCTAAAGAGATCTCATGTTCCACTCGTGTTCAGGGCAGTTCTGCAACGCGGAAATAATGTACAGAGCTAATTTTTTATAATAATAAAAATTGTGGTGATTTTTTGGTTGTGTCTAACAATTGCGCACCGCCTGTGTCTCTCCCCAAATGCAGTAACTAAGGTCGAGGTGGGCTCTCGAGCACCGGCCCGTATCAGGGGGGCTGATGCCGTTACGTGCCTGTTTGTGGCCACAACAGGCGCCCTAACAGATAGCTTATTCCAAAACAACTATAGAGGATGAGGAGGTCAGGGAGCAGGGAAGGAAAGCCGTGCTCGTTGAACGTCGCGCCCGGCCCGGCCGGCCTCACGCCGCTCACGCCTGGGCCAGAACTTGTGAGGAAAAGTAAGGGATTGGAAGCAGTGGGAGCGGGGAGGGAAAGGGAAGTCGCGGTGGTTGAACGTGCCGCGCCGCTGTCCAGCCCGAAGATCGATCCTCGCTACAGGAGCGCCCTCTGGCTGCGTGGATCGGGATCAAGGCGATAGAGGCTGCTGATCGAGGAAACAAAACAAACACGTCAGGCAGGTCAGAAAATTTGTGTTGTCAGTGCGTAAGGACAGTTCGGTGGGTTCGCGAACAACTTTCTGAGTGTGGTTGTGAATTTTTAAATTTGTTTTCTATGTGATATCGCGAAAATCACTTGTTGGGAGAAGATGGATTTGTTTCATTTATTGTGTAAATGTCATACATTTACATTTTATTTTGCTGGCGAGTGGAAATTGAACGCCCTTTCTCCCTACATGTTCCTCATTTTCCTGAGAGCTTTGAATTAATCGACAGTTTTGGGTGTAACTCTTTAATGGAATTAATGGAATCGACATTTTATAATTTCCTTAAAACAGTAGACGGTGGTGGCCAATAGTGGCTTAGCGTAATGCAAAGCTAAACCAAACGACATAACCTGATCGTGTAACCCTCCCATAAGTAAAAGGTTACTGAGCTATTATTATTCCGTTGATTGCACGCATATTGTAAGATTAAAATTAACATTATACTTCTTCGAATGTAAACGAAATTTTTCCATGCAGCTTGCTGCTGTTTTTGTGTAAAATTCATGTTTACAGCCTGATTTTCTATTTCTCTTTGTTCCACTGCCACTTCCACTGCCGCTCCGGGCGGACCGTGACCCGCGCAGGTCGTCTCGTCTTGGTGCCGTTGCGGCTGGCGGCCAGCGTGCGCGCCCGCTGCTAGCCCGTCGCTGCGGCTGCCCCACCCGCCTCGCCTCGCCTCGCCCCGCGCCGTCAACCACAAATGTTTTAGAAAAAGGTAAATTTCAAGCCTGGCTTTTCTTTTCAGCATTGTCCTAGCTTTGAAATATTCCGCTCTATCATATTAATAACAAATTAACAGCTTCTCTTGCCCGATATTCTGCTCCACATATTTTTTGTCAATGTTAGCACATGTTTACTCTAACCTAATGTTTGCTTTAGGTTACCGAGATCATAATACTCCTGGTACATTATCAACATGGGAGGTCCTCTTGAGTTGAATGGTCAGGAAAGAAGCTTCTGCCCTCAGTGTTTTATCAGTTGTCCTTGGACGTACCAGCCTTCAAAAGTGTACCGTGTAAGTTATTTCTCTAACAATTTACGAGTCTCTTTCATTTTCCTGTACAAACTTTACATATTCTTTTCTTTTCCAGCTGGTTGTGTTCATGCGACGACTATCCTGCTTACTGGAGATGGATAATAGAAAGTCTACGAGATTCCTCAGGTATGTCATGTTGTTCAATATTTATAAATTTCACATTCCATGGCATCAAAAAATAATGAGACATTTGATACTGCTGGTCAAAGATTCACTCTTATTTTTATTTTATTTTTTATTCAGGAGTGCTGCAATGCTTTGAGACCCGTCACCAGCCAGAATGGAGTGCTCCTCGATGTTTCAAGAACATTTCATAGCAGAAGCCCTTGTCACTGCAAAAGGAAACTGGTGTGCATAGGGCGTATAAAGATTTAGTCCACCTGAAGCGTGGTTTTGCTAATTGCAGACCTGTGGAAATCACCCAACTGTTCACGCAGTAAGTTATATCTCTGTCATCTTAGAACTGTAATTCAATGCATAATCAGATGTTAATTGATAATATTTCCCCACTGGGGTATGGCATGAGTCTGTTCAGACTGTCCCAGTAGATTTCTGTTATTGAACAGCTGTGGTTGAGAGGACCCTATGAGCAATGCGATGATGCTTTTGTGAATTGAAATAGTGTCTGCCTTTTGCTTTTGTGTATTTTTCCTATTTTGATATGGGGCTTGAATTTACTGTGTTCCTAAAATTGTTGAGATGGAAAGTTTGATTGGCTAACTGAAATATTGCTTTCTGCTATTTTAAACACAATGTTTGTTTTCTCTTTGATGGCTTGAATAATCTAAAAAGCCCAAATTACATGGGCTGGCCTGCTAGTTTGTGTGAGTAGTGTTAAACAGGAAGCTCACCTCTATCATTGTTTGGATCAGAAAAATAGCAGGCAAAGTGGTTCACACTTGATGGGACATATGATGAATCTGCTGGCAGGCATAGTATTTTGTAACTATTTTGTAATGAGTGGCTCAATGTAGGGAACTGAATGAAATTGGCGAGGTTCACAAGTTGTTGGGCACAAGAAGCGAAAAAAGAAAGTGTTGAGTCTTTTCCATGATTACACTGTTTATCATTTATCTACTCTCATGACGCTTGTCCCACTATTCATGGTAAGATTCTATGAAGGACTTTTAACTTGTTATTTTGTTTGTAATTTTAAGTAGCCATTTCAAAACACTGCCTTTCCGGTTATGACGTTGACAAAACAACAACCATGTTAATTTTTCCATCATGTTTTGTTTCTCATCAACTTCTTCTAATGGCAACTAGTTCGGTACATAATTTCTAGCTTCTGCTAGTAAAATTATGGTCTAAAGTAATCCTTATGTATTTAGATATAAGAATTGTAAATATTGTGTTTGCGGCTGTAACCTGTACAATGGTGTGATCTGATAAACCGTCTGAATTTTATCCTGATGAAAATAATAAAAATAAATAGCCCTCTCCACATTGTCAACTGAATACTTTATTTAGTCTTCGACAATATGTTGTTCCCTAATGATCGGGACTTAAGAAAAATATACTCGGTTGGGACTTAACCTAACCAGCACAACGTCTCGCCAGGCGAGATTATTTGGGACGGGGGAAGGTGCGTTAACCATCTCGGCTGTCGGACACACATTTTTGAAAAAATTGGCGGGGCGGAAACGGAAATGGCAACAATAGTTCCGACTTTGGCCGCCCCCGAAGCAGCACCGTCGCCAAATGTTCGATTTTTGCGTTTTTCGAAGGTTTTGCGACGGTGCTGCTTCGGTGGCGGCGAAAGTCGGAACTAAAGTGACGAATTGCACATTTGAAAATTGGCGGGCCGGAACCGGAAATGGCAACACTAGTTCCAACTTTCGCCGCCCCCCGAAGCAGCACCGTCGCCAAATGCTCGTTTTGTGCGTTTTTCGAAGGTTTTGCGACGGTGCTGCTTCGGGGGCGGTGAAAGTTGGAACTAGTGTTGCCATTTCCGGTTCCGGCCCGCCAATTTTCAAATGTGCAATTAGAGGGGAGTAAAAAAAAAAATTGGCCGGGACTTGAATCCCAGAAAACGTCATCTGTTGTGCCGAGATGATTTGGGGAAGGTGCGTTAACTATCTCGGCTGGCGGGAGCACACAGTCGGGTGCGAACTGGAATCCCTATCTACCGCATGGACGGGGCCGGCAGACGCGACCTCCGGTCCGACTCCGTTCTTGCCTCTTGGCGCTTAAAATGGTCGGTAGATAGGGATAGCGGCTCGCAGCGTCGAAATATGTGTGTCCCGCCAGCCGAGATGGTTATCGCGCCTTCTCCCCGTCCCAAATAATCTCGCCTGGCGAGACGTTGTGCAGGTTCAAGTCTCGCCCGTTTTTTTTTTTTTTTTAACTCCTACCGATATACTGGGGTGGGCAGGGGCTCTCTAATGTATCCTAGACTCAACTGGAGTTGGTGTGGCAAAGGGCCGTCGCGTCGGGTATTCATCAAGAAGACGCAAAGAAGTTTATAGAATTGTTCACATTTATTCATGGCAAAAATATTACAGGGCTATTCTTACCTATTAAATACATGAACTATTTTCATCATCTTTGTGGGAGAAAGCATACGGCTACCTTGATTATGGGTGAGAGAACATTGACAAGATGGGTAAAGAAATGGTACAGATAATGTTTAGAGAATAATTGTGATTGACTGAATGCAAATTCTTGTTAGGATTATATAAGGAAATGTTAATCATAAATGACATGAAGGTCTTTGTAATTTGTAAAAGACTCACAATAATTAAAAATAGCAAAGTAAGCTGGGCTTATTACTAATCATGACAAACCTAGAGTGAAAACATTTAGCACCACTTAGGACAAGGCCGAAAAAATTGAAGGCACAGACATCTGATAGACTCGTCAGTAGTAATAACAACAATAATAATTTTAAGCACAAGACAGTAATCATATGGCACAAGAGTACCACTTAAGTCAACGTCATAAATACACTATATAATAAAAGGCAGTGTTTTGAAATGGCTACTTAAAATTACATACAAAATAACAAGTTAAAAGTCCTTCATAGAATCTTACCATGAATAGTGGGACAAGCGTCATAAGAGTAGATAAATGATAAACAGTGTAACCATGGAAAAGACTCAACACTTTCTTTTTTAGCATCTTCTCTTGCCCAACAACTTGTGCACCTCGCCAATTTCATTCAGTTCCCTACATTGAGCCACTCATTACAAAATAGTTACAAAATACTATGCCTGCCAGCAGATTCATCATATGTCCCATCAAGTGTGCACCACTTTGCCTGCTATTTTTCTGATATTAACAATGATAGAGGCGAGCTTCCTGTTTAACACTACTCACACAAACTAGCAGGCCAGCCCATGTAATTTGGGCTTTTTAGATTATTCAAGCCATCAAAGAGAAAACAAACATTGTGTTTAAAATAGCAGAAAGCAATATTTCAGTTAGCCAATCAAACTTTCCATCTCAACAATTTTAGCAACACAGTAAATTCAAGCCCCATATCAAAAGAGCAAGAATACACAAAAGCAAAAGGCAGACACTATTTCAATTCACAAAAGCATCATCGCATTGCTCATAGGGTCCTCTCAACCACAGCTGTTCAATAACAGAAATCTACTGGGACAGTCTGAACAGACTCATGCCATACCCCAGTGGGGAAATATTATCAATTAACATCTGATTATGCATTGAATTACAGTTCTAAGATGACAGAGATATAACTTACTGCGTGAACAGTTGGGTGATTTCCACAGGTCTGCAATTAGCAAAACCACGCTTCAGGTGGACTAAATCTTTATACGCCCTATGCACACCAGTTTCCTTTTGCAGTGACAAGGGCTTCTGCTATGAAATGTTCTTGAAACATCGAGGAGCACTCCATTCTGGCTGGTGACGGGTCTCAAAGCATTGCAGCACTCCTGAATAAAAATAAAATAAAAATAAGAGTGAATCTTTGACCAGCAGTATCAAATGTCTCATTATTTTTTGATGCCATGGAATGTGAAATTTATAAATATTGAACAACATGACATACCTGAGGAATCTCGTAGACTTTCTATTATCCATCTCCAGTAAGCAGGATAGTCGTCGCATGACCACAACCAGCTGGAAAAGAAAAGAATATGTAAAGTTTGTACAGGAAAATGAAAGAGACTCGTAAATTGTTAGAGAAATAACTTACACGGTACACTTTTGAAGGCTGGTACGTCCAAGGACAACTGATAAAACACTGAGGGCAGAAGCTTCTTTCCTGACCATTCAACTCAAGAGGACCTCCCATGTTGATAATGTACCAGGAGTATTATGATCTCGGTAACCTAAAGCAAACATTAGGTTAGAGTAAACATGTGCTAACATTGACAAAAATTATGTGCAGCAGAATATCGGGCAAGAAGCTGTTAATTTGTTATTAATATGATAGAGCGGAATATTTCAAAGCTAGGACAATGCTGAAAAGAAAAGCCAGGCTGGAAATTTACCTTTTTGAAAAACATTTGTGGTTGGCGATGCGGGGCGAGGCGAGGCGGGCGGGGACAGCCGCAGCGACGGGCTAGCAGCGGGCGCGCACGCTGGCCGCCGGCCGCACCGGCACCGGAGACAAGACAACCTTCCCGCTGCACTGCCCGGCCGGAGCCTCGCCTCGCCCAGCCTCGCGAAGAACTCAGACAATGTGGACAGAGCCCTTACACAATGAAGATGATATTTTTTTTCTTTTTTCTGATCGATTTGTCCAGCACAACACAGGGCTGGGTCGCGTGCGGGCTGCACGGGCCATCGCGCTAGGACCCAGGCGCGGCCTTGGCCTTGTCCACACCGGGTCCGGCTCGGCAGGCTCGGACTGTCGGCGGCGTGGCACTCCGGCATCCTCTAGACGAACTCCCCGTGTGGCTGGATCGTCAGCTCGACGATCTGAAAACAGGCCACGCGGTTACTGACGTGTTCAGGCCTCGAGTTCGGGCAGGGTGGGGCGCCGGGGCGGGGATTGTGCCACGACTGTGAGCAATGTTTGTAAGAGTTACGCGGGAAAATTTTCCATGAGAAATGTCGTAGGCTACGATAACAAATTGTAAAATTACAAATTTGTATGACACTTGGTATTGACTTTTTATTCTTCAACCAGCCCAAATAGGCTTTCGTAAATTTTCGATTTCGATCGTAAGGGGACAATGCCGTTTGTAAATCACCAATTAAACACTGTAAGCAAAACTACGGAGAATCCAGTTAATTTATGTACAGAGCTCTTCTGGTTCAATAAGACGGAAAACTCCGTCTTCTGAAACGGAATTCTCCGTTCTTTACTTCCCGTCAATCAATCCCATTTGTACAGCCAAAATGGAAACGGAAAATTCCGTTGTCAGAAGACGGAGTTTTCCGTCTTTAAGGATCGGAAGAGTCCGTACATAAATTAACTGATTCTCCGTAGTTTTAGCTTATGGTGAAAGAAAGTCAGAAAGTCGTAAATTTACGAAGATATGTTTTAAAGTGGGGCTCACCTCGACCGCGGGCGGGAGCCGAGGGCGAAGAGCACGCTGTTGGAAATCACTTGGTCTTGAGGTAGCCATCCTCGCCGACCATCTTGGCGTACTCCTCGGGCAACATGTCGGTGAGCACGGCGCCGGGGCTGATGCTCTGCGAACAGGGCGGGAGGCCGGGCAGTGCAGCGAGAAGGTTGTCTTGTCTCCGGTGCCGGTGCGGCCGGCGGCCAGCGTGCGCGCCCGCTGCTAGCCCGTCGCTGCGGCTGTCCCCGCCCGCCTCGCCTCGCCCCCCCCCCCCCACCACAAATGTTTTTCAAAAGGTAAATTTCCAGCCTGGCTTTTCTTTCAGCATTGTCCTAGCTTTAGCCTTGCTCCTCGCCATCGACCGCACTATCAACCAGAAGGGCCAGCCCAGCAAAGCACCTCAGCGATCGTCCAGTAAACAAGGTACGTACGTTTTGTCCTGCTGTCGTTCTGTGACGCCCATCGCCAGGTCGTGCCACTGGTTTGTAGCACTAAATCTTGGATATTGCAGGATTTCACACGCTTGGTCGCCATGCACTTGTAGTCGGGCCCCCATTGCACGTTTCTGGATGCTGACGAGAACGACGTCGTGCTGCGGGCAACAGGAATCGAGCAGAGGTAAGTACGTTGTTCAGAGTTTTGTCCTTTTCTTAATCGCCGGCCACGTGTTGGCAGGGTTAGAAATGTCCCAAGCCACGCGGAAATGGCAGCACGTGTCTGCTAGCCACGTGTTGGAAGGGTTAGAACTGTATTATGCCGAGGAGAACCAAGAAAAGTGATAGAAATGAACAGAATATTCATGATTGTTTCTTACCTAGTAGCAACAATCAGGAGCATATAGCTCTTGTTTGGATGTGTGGCTGAATTCAGTTGGCTTTGTCCTCAAACTTGTTCATTGCCGAGGATGATCTGCAACAAAATGTAATTTCTTACTTCGATGTTCCAGGTCAGCTGGACACCGCAAAACCTCAACAGAGGGTACGTTTGGAGAAGAGCAGTCTTCGGGATGGCATGCTGGAACCAACAAACAGTTTGTCCCATTGCTGTTATCTAGGACCATGTGAGTAATGTGGATAGTGACACGCAGCTGAATAGTTGTATACATTCGTATCAATAAAGAGAATTTGTACCACCTCTGAAACAACATGTTTCCGTAAATAATCCTTGCGACTCCTAAAAGTCATGAGAGGTGTTGCTAAACTCTCAGGAACTTGCCAACATATGCACATGCAAACTACTTGTTAAGGGTCAGATAGTTTAAATCCTGAATAGCAAGACCGAGTCCCACGTGAATGTCAACAGATGGCAGACATATTTGGCAGGAAATGCTAACCCTCAAAAGCATCTAAGGTTTCAAAGTGATGAGTTATCAAAGCTCCTTCTACCACTTCTCACATCAATAGGCTACACAAGGGTTTCAGGCAGAGTAAACGTAAATCCATGTTACACTATGTACTGTAATAAACTCAGCTTGATAGGACAAATACATGAAAACTAGCTTAGAGAAGGGCACTTCACTCAACAGGAAGAATTTTGAGGACAAAGTCTGTGATACATCACAAGGCATTTGATTGATATCAAATAATCAGAATTTGTCAATGAAGCCATTTGTCTCCATGGTTGGCTTAAGTCAACAGACTTCTTAAGAGGCTTAGTAACTCGGGCAAGAAAATCATTTGTGTGATACTCAATTTCTTTCATTTGTACCTTTCAAGCTTTGTACTTTTGGCTTCAATATGAATTTTTGACACAAAGGTTGATAATTCAATATTTGTTTATTTTAACTCAAAGACCAGAGTTGAATGTTTATTATTGTTTATCTTTGCAAGATTTTTTTTCATCCCCTTCTATAAGTGACAATAGTACAATAGGACTCAAACCATACCAAGTGCTGGCTACTCACAGAACATCAAAGTACTATTGGCTTGAAGCAACTGACATGATCACAGTTAAAATCGTAAATCCCTTTTAATTTCCATACTAATTGACACTTGAACTGCCCCGCTCACTTCAGCTAGGAAGAGGCATGGACAAAACTAGATCTCTCTCTCTCAAATTGTGCTCAGCAAACATACCTGATGTAGAGATGTTGAGATTGAAAAGTCACACCTTGAGGAAAAATAGGTGTGGCGCCAACTGGATTTTCCCTTCCAGACTGACTCAGCAAAATCTGGGGTTATAAAGATTGATTTATTAGCAAAATGTGACTTATGGAATTATATATTATGATATTACCAGTCTAAAAAGAAACAGTCAACAATGAGTACACTAACCTGGTAGGTATTAAGGAATTTAGATTTTCCACTTGGCCACTGAAGAAGCATTTGGGTTTCCTGTTTGGATTCACACTGTAAAATCAAGAACAACTAATATATAAAGACATGTGTGAGAAGAAAAAAACACATTTGACCAATTAAATTCTTTTAAGCTATCTATACTAATGTAAACTTACCAGAGAAGGTAGGGATCCATCGAGATTCATACCCTGGTGGAGGTGACACAATAACTTGGGAGCTCGAGTAGCAAGTGGATTTTCCCTCAAATACTCTTTCAGTAGAATCTGAAACAGAAGAAAGGTGAAAACATTGCAGGATCCGTAACCATATTTTTCTCTCACAGAAGTGCGCATAATACAGACAGCATTTACAACTGGGAAGAAAAAAGAAATGTATTGGTTCACAACTTGACACTACTTCAAACAAGCAAGCAGGACAAAGTCGATCATAGAATCTTTACTTCAAAAATTACGACACACTGTATCAAAAGTTATTTTATACAAAGAAACAAAGAGAAATAGAAAATCAGGCTGCAAACATGAATTTTACACAAAAACAGCAGCAAGCTGCATGGAAAAATTTCGTTTACATTCGAAGAAGTATATTTTAAATTAATTTTAATCTTACAATATGCGTGCAATCAACGGAATAATAATAGCTCAGTAACCTTTTCCTTGTGGGAGGGTTACACGATCAGGTTATGTCGTTTGGTTTAGCTTTGCATTACGCTAAGCCACTATTGGTCACCACCGTCTACTGTTTTAAGGAAATTATAAAATGTCGATTCCATTAATTCCATTAAAGAGTTACACCCAAAACTGTCGATTAATTCAAAGCTCTCAGGAAAATGAAGAACATGTAGGAAGAAAGGGCGTTCAATTTCTACTCGCGAGCGCGAGCAAAATAAAATGTAAATGTATGACATTTACACAATAAATAAAACAAATCCTTCTTCTCCCAATAATTGATTTACACGATATCACATTGAAAACAAATTTCACAATTACACTTAACAACGGGAACTCACCTCCGATTTCCCGTGTTTCCTCGATGCACGCCGTAAAGGGCAGAGGGCGCTCCCTGCGGGTCGAACTGCCTCCAAACTCCAAACACCTCGGTTTTCGTCTCGTCGAAGCGTCAAATGGTCTGCCTACCTCTCAGGCGCGAAAGTGGCAAGCGGCACGTTCAACCACCGTGACTTCCCTTTCCCTCCCCGCTCCCACTGCTTCCATTCCTCACAAGTTCCGGGCGTGAACGGCGCGAGGCCGGACGGGCGCGACGTTCAACCAGCGCGGCTTAACCAGCAGAGGAATAATCCTAGGCAGAGCAGGGTCAATTGTGGCCTGGTTCTCTCAAGTCAAGTCAAGAGCTATTGCTCAAGGCAGGGATGTATTTGAGCCTGTCGATGATCTTCCACACCCCTCCAGGTCTTCGCGAACTGTCATCGATGCATGCATGCATGCATCCATGCGCACGCTTAAACTACACACACCCCGAGCTGAACGAGGTGGAGGTGGAGGTGGAGGTGGAGGCGGTGGAAGGGGTGGAAGCTACTCCCAGCAGAGGAATAATCCCAGTACATGGTTGGTGGCCTGTAGCTGGAAAGGATTTTTCTTGTCGGCAAATAATCAAAATCAAAAAGACATTTCAATCCACATTTATTTTGACACCATGTTCTCAAAACGAAATATGGCCACAAGAGAATTGTAAATAATAACTACATTTGACTAGATTCTTATAGTAGAGAAGTACACAGTTTGAATTGTCAGAGTATTGTTGTGGACGGGTGTCCTATTTACCCAGAAACCTTGAACTGAGGGCCAGGAGAGACATTTAAAATTGACTTAGTAGCAGTGTACATATTGCACTTGTTTCGTGGTGGTTAACAAGCATTTCCGCACTTCTCATTACTGGCTACCAGACAAATAAACTGGTTGAGTTTTGAAAGGTAACTAGAACATTGTACATTAATTAGAAAAAAAGTGCACCTGCGGAGATTATGATAGATAGACACTAATCTTTTTAACATGATGGACAATTGAGTCCTTTGTTTGGCAATGGCCACCATTACAGGCGCAGTTGCTTTTGATTTATGTTTAGAGGTATAAGACTAAAGGAGAGTACATATTATAAGTATCACAGTTAATTTATCATTTATACAACACAGTCGTCCTTGATTTTCCATACACTTACTGAGCACGGTTAAGATCACAAGCCTACCTCCACTATCTGCAATCAACAAACAAGTTCCCTTTGCACAGAGTTTTTGTTAAAAAATTGTTTTTGTTAAATAAAGGCACTCTTATGCAGTGATGTCAACCCTATGTTCATATGCAGCATAGAATACTGGCCAAAAAGATTACTCATGTATAGAGCAATAAATTTGAAAATTAATATTACTATTTACTAATCAACAATGTAACCTGTAGATCTAGTGTAAATGAGTGACACTTAACTATTTATTTTCCATTATTTGTAAAGAATATGAAATCCTCTCAAACATTGACCAGAAACTTAATTTTTAAACTTATTTACAATGTTACCTCATGTAAATTATCAGAAACATGACATAAATTAAAAAAAAGAGTATGAAATATTTAACTTTGTGCAAAATAAATATTTGTAGCACCATAATAGTACGTGTCATACGGAAACATGAATTAAAAGGCAATCCACATCTTACGTGAGTTTTTAGAGCCATAATTAAGAATAGTAATTCTACACGCTTAATGTACGTCATTCTTCTGTTATAACTAATCTCTCAAAAATTGTAATTGGTGTGATTAATATTCTTTGTGAATCCAGCATTTGAGCAAGACAGTAACATACAAAATAAATGGACGTTTTGGACAAATTACCAACTGCAAAAAAACTGAAAAAGCATGGAGAGCTTTTACAATTCCATTCCTTAAATAACACTCTATATGCTTACATAGGGGGCACTTGAACAACTTGAGTTTTGAAAAGTGAGCAACACAACAAATGATAATAACAAACCTTCAGCAGTGTCTTTAGCTTTTACTGCTACGGACTAGTTTGTGTACTTGAGACAATTGAGTGCTCACTGAAGGGTCGTAGACAGAAAACTGGGGGAAACAGAAGAACCAAATCATCCATGCCAATGCCATGAAGTGGCAACAACCAGGCAATAATATATTAAAACAAAATTAAGTAGAAAAGGTAGTAAATTCCACAATAGTGGTCTCTTGACCAAAAAAGATAGCAAGGGATGAAAGGAAGAGGCAGAGAAAGAGAGGATAGGTGTAGGGGAAGTTAGAGGATTATATAGTTACATATATTACACATTAATTGCTTTGATTATTGTGGAGCTTTTTGCAATAAGCACAAAATCACTGTCTTATTTTTTTTGTTGTTGTTGTTTTTTTTTTTTTTTTTTGTTAGTTGGATAAACAATTTTGCTATACCAGTAAGAGGTATTCAGAATTTGCATACTTGCATGGAACCTTGCATTGAGATTCTCATGAATAGTTGTACAGAAGAACTAAACTATAAATTTACTCAAATTCTCTAGCATTGTGACCCCGCTCTTCTGAATTCAAACTATTGTATAATAACAGTGATAATAATAATCATCACCATCATAATAGTAGTTATAAATAATAATAATATCACATATGTATAGTTTTAAGCGTGCTACAGGTAAACAATGTCTAAACTCTGCTTCACTAAATTGAATGAGCAGTGTGAAGGAATGAAACATCTTGTCTATCACAATACATTTTTCAAAGCCCAGTCCTGAGCACACATGCCTCCCCCATAAGAAAAATCATTCCATGCAGCTCTTGCAGCATGGCGAAAGACCCATTTCGTTCACTGACGATTCCCGGCCACAGTGTATACATGGTGTGTTTCTGGTGAACTGTACTGGCTTTACAAGCGTAGCCTGTCATCACCTTAGGTAACTGACCCAACTGATAAAATGCGTCTGATCAAATCCACCAGAGCGAACCGCGCCGGTCAGGGCCGCGGGCCTAGAAATCGAACGTGACCACGTCCGCGGGCTGCGGGGGGTGCGGGGGCTGCGGGGGCGCGGGCGGGGCGCGGCGGCGAGCTCCCACCCCCGCGCCCCCCGAGGCTGAGGAGCCCCACGGCGCCTCGCGCTCGCGGCCGCGCCGCAGTCCTGTTGGCGAGAAGGAAGCGCTGGTCAAGTCAGGTCCGCGGGTAGATCAGGTCCCATGCAACACACGGGAGGGTCGGGCGGGGCGGGGCCGGGCGGGGCCGGGCGGGGCCGGGCGGGGCCGGGCGGGGCGGGCGGGGCGGGCGCCTTTAAAATCTCCTAAACCACTTGCCTCGTTCTTCGACATTGAGGCGGCCCTGCGACCGACTGCGCAGCCGGTCCTTCTGCGCCTTGCGCATCTCCTTGTACGAGTCTTCCTTTGGGAACACTGCAAGCAGAGTGCACATGTTAGCCCACGGGCAGAGGGCTGGGGCGCGTGCCTAGAGCTCGCCCTGGAGCTCGCCCTGGAGCTCGACCTGGAGCTCGCCCTGGAACTCACCCGTGGTGGAGTCCTGCGTCTCGGAGCGCAGCGCGGCCAGGCGCGCCCGGTTGCGGTCCGAGGCGCTCACCATGAGCCCCATGCGCCGGTCCCGGTGCACGCGCTTCCGCTCGTCGCGGAACGCCTCCAGCCACTTGTCCTTGAGGGTCTTGTTGGCCAGCTGGAACACCATGTGGCGGTCGCGCACCAGGCACTTGACCCTGATGCCGTACTTGACGGTGCGGCCGAAGAACACCTCTGCAAGCATAGGCCCGGGGCGGGGGGTTAAGGCGAGGGGTCCTAGCTTCACGCAAAAATATCAGTGCACACCCTTTAAAAAATCAGAACAAAAAAGTCGGGAAAAAAATAATTAAAACATTATCAGAAAAAAATACGAGAAAAAAAATCACTAAAAATCACAAAAACAGAAAAATTAGTGTACGCTTGAATTTATGGTGAAGGACGCCTCGGGTTAGAGGAGTGGGGACTTACCACCGGACACGTCCTGGACCTCGCACATCTGCAGCAGGACGCGGCCGCGGTAAGAGAGCGACGCACGGAAGAACTTCATGCTGCGGTTGGGCAGTGACTGCAACAGGAGCGGGGCGGTTGTCAGCACACACAGTCAGCCACTAACTCAGGAACATGTTTACTAGCCAGCAAGCCTTCGGCTTGGATGCTGAGCTTTATTATGCAAATGAAAAAAGGGATTTCTAAAGATTTTTCCCTTTCTTTCTTACAACACCACTAAAGGTATCCGGGGGGGGGGACAATTTGGCTGCATAATTGCCCAACAGAGTGCTTCGCTACGCTCAGCAAACAAATTTTTGCGCCGATTAATACCCCCCCCTCCCCCGGGATTAATCGCCTCGGGGTCTTGTACATCCCTCGCTCTACAGGGGGTACTAATTTTTTGACCAATTAATACCTCCCCTCCTCCGCGCTATCGGAATACTGCATTTCCTCGCAGGCAAACCGGGTTTTCGGACGAACTGACCCTTGGGGGTTGGTCTAGGGGTACGTAAGAGTCCCTCTGCACAACCCCCGTCATTTTGGAGAGCAAAAAAAATTCGACCCAAAATCATAAAAATGCAAAGGCTATAGCCTTTGCGTTTTTGCGATTTTCGGTCGAAAATAAATTGTCCCCGATTTCGACCAAACTCACAGGTTACCCTCTCCTGGGACCAAAAAACACATAGCAAGTCCTAGGAGTCCTATACCGGACTTCGTTGTCGAGAAAATAGGCCCCTAAGCCACCTCGCCCGAACACATTGCGCGCTATTAGGAATACTGCATTCCCTCGCAGACAAACCGGGTTTTCGGACGAACTGACCCTTGGGGGTTGGTCTAGGGGTACGTTACAGTCCCCGTGTACAACCCCCGTCATTTTGGAGAGAAAAAAAAATTCGACACAAAATCATAAAAATGCAAAGGCTATAGCCTTGGCGTTTTTTGCGATTTTCGGTCAAAATAAATTGTCTCGGATTTCGACCAAACTCACAGGTTACCTCCTTCTGGGACCAAAAAACACATAGCAAGTCCTAGGAGTCCTATACCGGACTTCGTTGTCGAGAAAATAGGCCCCTAAGCCACCTCGCCCGAACACATTGCGCGCTATTAGGAATACTGCATTCCCTCGCAGACAAACCGGGTTTTCGGACGAACTGACCCTTGGGGGTTAGTCTAGGGGTACGTTACAGTCCCCCTGTACAACCCCCCTCATTTTGGAGAGAAAAAAAATTCGACCCAAAATCGTAAAAATGCAAAGGCTATAGCCTTGGCGTTTTTTGCGATTTTCGGTCGAAAACAAATTGTCCCCGATTTCGACCAAACTCACAGGTTACCTTCTCCTGGGACCAAAAAATAAATAGCAAGTCCTAGGAGTCCTATACCGGACTTCGTTGTCGCGAAAATAGGCCCCTAAGCCACCTCGCCCGAACACATTGCGCGCTATCAGGAATACTGCATTTCCTCGCAGGCAAACCGGGTTTTCGGACGAACTGACCCTTGGGGGTTGGTCTAGGGGTACGTTAGAGTCTCCCTGTACAACCCCCGTCATTTTGGCGAGAAAAAAAAATTCGACCCAAAATCATTAAAATGCAAAGGCTATAGCCTTGGCGTTTTTTGCGATTTTCGGTCAAAATAAATTGTCTCGGATTTCGACCAAACTCACAGGTTACCTCCTTCTGGGACAGAAAAACACATAGCAAGTCCTAGGAGTCCTATACCGGACTTCGTTGTCGAGAAAATACGCCCCTAAGCCACCTCGCCCGAACACATTGCGCGCTATCAGGAATACTGCATTTTCTCGCAGGCAAACCGGGTTTTCGGACGAACTGACCCTTGGGGGTTGGTCTAGGGGTACGTTAGAGTCCCCCTGTACAACCCCCGTCATTTTGGAGAGAAAAAAAAATCGACCCAAAATCATTAAAATGCAAAGGCTATAGCCTTTGCGTTTTTGCGATTTTCGGTCGAAAACAAATTGTCCCCGATTTCGACCAAACTCACAGGTTACCCTCTCCTGGGACCAAAAAACACATAGCAAGTCCTAGGAGTCCTATACCGGACTTCGTTGTCGAGAAAATAGGCCCCTAAGCCACCTCGCCCGAACACATTGCGCGCTATCAGGAATACTGCATTTCCTGCTCGCAGGCAAACCGGGTTTTCGGACGAACTGACCCTTGGGGTTGGTCTAGGGGTACGTTAGAGTCCCCCTGCACAACCCCCGTCATTTCGGAGAATATTAATTTTCGGCCGAAAATCGTAAAAATGCAAAGGCTATAGCCTTTGCGTTTTTGCGATTTTCGGTCGAAAACAAATTGTCCCCGATTTCGACCAAACTCACAGGTTACCTTCTTCTGGGACCAAAAAACACATAGCAAGTCCTAGGAGTCCTATACCGGACTTCGTTAGTGAGAAAATAGGCCCCTAAGCCACCTCGCCCGAACACATTGCGCGCTATCAGGAATACTGCATTTCCTCGCAGGCAAACCGGGTTTTCGGACGAACTGACCCTTGGGGGTTGGTCTAGGGGTACGTTAGAGTCCCCCTGCACAACCCCCGTCATTTCGGAGAATATTAATTTTCGGCCGAAAATCGTAAAAATGCAAAGGCTATAGCCTTTGCGTTTTTGCGATTTTCGGTCGAAAACAAATTGTCCCCGATTTCGACTAAACTCAGAGGTTACCCTCTTCTGGGACCAAAAAACACATAGCAAGTCTTAGGAGTCCTATACCGGACTTCGTTAGTGAGAAAATAGGCCCCGAAGCGGCAATTAATATCCCCCTGTTCTAAAATGCCTAGGAGTCTTGTAGCCTTCTTTACCCCGATTACTACCCCCCCTCCCCCGGGATTAATCGCCTAGGGGTCTTGTATATCCCTCGCTATACAGGGGGGTACTAGCCAGCAAGCCTTTGGCTTGGAAGCTGAGCTTTATTATGCAAATTAAAAAAAAATTGATTTCTAAATTTTTTTCTTTTTCTCCTAAAACATTTCATAAAGTAGTGATATATATTTACAGCCTATGCATGCACACGTACGTTAAAAATACTAGCCAGGACCCGCGGTCCTCGAGCTGAGCTCGGAGAGGTGAGGAGCGGGGTATAATATATATTGATATATATACACATACTATAGCATCCTAGCTATAGCTATAGCTATAGCTGTTGCTAGTCTAGTATAGGCTATATATTTAGCTAGTATCCGGCGGTGACCGGAATTGGACCGTAAAAGTTTGCCATAGAGCTTCGCTCGCTTCGCGAGCTCAGCAATAAGATAACAATAAGATAGCAGTAATAGTAAGATTCCTATAGGATACTAAAGGTATCCGGGGGGAGGGGGGGGGCGGACAATTTGTCTGCATAATTGCCCAACAGAGTGCTTCGCTACGCTCAGCAAAAAACCTTGGCTGAGACAATGCCACGCACGCTTGCCACGGCCGGGCCTCTTACTCTTACCGCGAAGAAGGTCCGCTTGCGCTTGCAGACGATGAGCTGGTTGTCGAACATGTAGAGGCGGCGGCTGACGTTGTGCGCCGGGATGACCTGCGCCACGGAGCCCTGGTAGATGAGCAGCGAGCTGTCCTCAATCAGCTCGCGGCCCTCCCAGTCCGTGATGCCCGCCTGGAACACGGACAGCTTGACGAGGCCCTCGGTGCGCCGCTTGCACTCGTTGACGTGCGCCGCGGTGCCGCGCATGGCCTGCACCGCGTCGCACAGCGGCCGGTAGTCGGGGTGGTCCAGGCGCGTGTACTTGTAGAGCTCGTTGAGCTGCAGCGGGTACTTGCAGATGCGCTGCACGGGCGTGAGCAGGTAGCCGTCGAGCGGGATGGGCTGCATGCCGCGCCGCACGCGGCACTCCTCCAGGAACTTGGCGTACACCTCGAGCGCCATCAGCTCCTGCAGCATCACGTTGGCCTGCGTGTGGCCGTTGCAGTACTCGCTGTAGATGCGGAAGCCCTCCACGTGCCGGCCGAACACCTCGCCCACGCGCGCCTCGTGCAGCGCGCCCCAGTCGATGATGGCCTCCAGGTCCTTGAGGAACACGGTCTGGAAGTTGAGGATGTCCTCGAGGTTGCCGAACACGGCGCGGATCTGCACCTGGCTGAAGAGGCCGTTGGCCTCGGCCGGCTTCATGAAGCCCTCGTACAGGTCGCGCAGCGTCTTGACGAACTCGCGCTCCGAGTTGACGATCTCCTCCACGACGCAGCAGCGCATGTGGTTCTGGTGCTTGGCCTCGTTCTTGCCCTCGTCCTTCTCCAGGTGCTCTTGCCCGATCCGCACCTAACAAGAGAAAAAAAAAACACACGAAAATATCAGAAACAATTATTTTTAAAAAATCCCAATGGCTTTTTAATTTTGTATAATATTACACATTTTGTAAAAAAATAAATGGAAAAACTGATTATACATTTTATTTTTGAAAACTACTCGAGCTAAAACTCGTGACTCACTCACCCGCACGGCGGCCGTGGGGAAGCGCCCCAGCTCCTGGTCGTCGCGGCCCATGTTGCGGATGCCCCACCACCAGTTGTGCTCCTCGGTGCGCAGGATGTGGATGGCGTCGCCCGCGCGGAACTGCAGGCCCTCCGGCTCCAGCCCGGGGTTGTCCCACACGGCCTCGGCCACGATCTCCCGGCCCTTGAGCAGGTTGCGGTCCACCCAGAGGCGGAGGTCCTCGCCGCTGAGCGCCGGGGTCGTGTCCATGTCGGCGTGCAGCAGCCGCTGGCGGCCGAGGCCGGCGACGACGCCCCCCGGCCCGGGCGCGCCGCCCTGCTGGCCTCCGCCGTGGCCTCCGCCGCCCTGGCGGCCACCCACGCTGCTGCTGCGCGGCGGCGCGGGCAGAGGCTTGTCGGGCGCCTGCGGGCCTCGGCCCCGGCCCTGTCCTCGGCCCTTGCCGTCCTGCTCGTCGCTGTCCTCGCTGAGGTCCGGCTCGGACGGCGGGCCGTAGTAGTCCTGGATGGTCGGCCTCTCCTCCACCTCGTCCTCGCTCTGCGTCACGCTGCTGGGGTCTGCGGGCACGAGCACACGCACTCTCTGTTACTGCTGTGTGCAGCGTGACCACAGAGTGGTCATGTCCGCGGGAGGTCGATCATAGGGGAGGAAAAGGACCAGCGGTCCAAGAGGTAATAAAAAAGTTGAGTACTTTCGAGGTTTCCCATGGACTCGACTTATCTCCCTTTTTCTATGGAGGTTCCACTATATGAAAGGTACACTTGTAAGGGGTACGCGGGTACTCACGGGTACTCTCCCGGTTCAGTAGGCTGTACTCCGACAAGTCGTTGACGCGGGGCTCGCTGCTCGCGCGCCGGATCACTCTCGCCTTGCGCGCGCTGTACACAAAAGGAGAATGTTACACGCATTAAAAAAAAAGAAACAACACACGTTACACTGGACGAATAAACACGGTAATGTCTGATTTTGTGTGGAAAAAGGAAAAAAAAACTTTGAGGAACTTTCATTGTTTGAGTAAGCATCTTAAAAAATGTGGGAAATTACCCTCGAGTTTTGAGTAGACATTCTCAAAAACTAAGGAGGTTCCCTCAAATTATGAGAGTTTCTCAAAGTTTGCCCTTTTCCCGCAAATAATCAGGCATTGTTTTTATAGTGAGCTCAAGCCTCTCGCCCTACTTTACGTACCCGAGGAAGACCCTGGACACCTCCTGCTCCGGCTTGTGCGCTTCCTTGGGGGCGGCCGGCGCCGGCTGCGGCGGAGGCGGCGGGGGCGGCGGTGGTTGAGTGGCGGCTGCAGGTGGTGGGGGCGGCGGGGGCGGCGGCTGGGTCACCGGCTGGCTTGCAGCCGGGGGTTTAGCCTGCTGCTGCTGCTGTTCGCCCGCCCCCGCGCCCGCCCCCGCGCCCGCCCCCGCCGCCTTCCTCGTGGCCTCCCGCTCCTTCAGTACGCCCACCCAACCCGCCTTGTTGAGCCTGCACGTTGAACCGAACGCGAACCAAACTCTTAAATCGAAACTCGTCGCGAGTTATTTCGGGGAAAGTAAATACACTTTAAAGTTGATAAAGCTAGGCTGCGGCTGTGACTGACCGTGACGGGCTGGCGAGCGTCTCCCTGCACAGCTCGCACTCGCACTCGGAGCAGCACAGCGAGCTGGACGAGCTGCTCTTGCGCGCGGCGGGCCCCGGCGCGGGCTCCTGCGGGGCCGGCGGGGCCGGCTGGTTGGGCGCCGGGCTCTCGGTGGCCAGCTTCTGCGCGTACCGCTGCTGGCAGCCCTTCTGGTTGTCCTTCTGGCACGGGCAGTCCTTCTCCTTGCACCGGCCCGCCTGCACACGCACACACATACGCTCCATAAGCTCGTCACGAGGGTCTTAAACGACAGGGAAACAACTTGAAATTTTGGTTTACAAATGACGTAAATTTTTCTGAATTATCCTATTTTTCTTTTTTTTATTTTTTATTTTAACTTTTGCAATTTTTAAAATTTGATTTTTTCTGATTTTTACCTTGAATATTTCTTTGAATTTTTCCTGAATTTTTCTCTGGATTTTTCTGATTTTTTCCTGATTTTTTTCTGAATTACGAGGTGAACGAAAATATCCGCTGCCCACTTGACGTACCTTGTGCAGCGAGGACTTGACCACCATGGAGAAGCTCTTCTTCACTTTGCTCAGGATGGACTCGCTGGACGAACCTGCGCACAGAGCACGGCGTCAGGTCAGAGGGAAGGCACCCGCGCATCACAAGGAGAGAGAGATAGAAAGAGAGAGAGACAGAATAAAGTTGGCGAACATGCGGGTTGGCGAGGGGGCTACAGTCGTCCCCGGGTTAGCATCATCAACCGCACCGACCTACGACCGAAGCAAGCACTCAACGCGTAAGCCATGCAAAGCGTTCAAGCGGGCAGGTGACGACGCGAAATACAGTACCATGATAAATTATGATGGTTTAGAAAAAACATTATTAGAGAGCATCATTTAGATTAAGATTGGCAGTTTAAGTTGTATAGGGATTAGAGTGATCCGCGCCAGTCCCGTCCCCAGCCGGCACGCCGCACTGGTGCCAGCAGGGTTTACACTAATACAAAAGCTTACGGTGAATTCCACTGTAAGCTACAGTGAACCCTGCAGCACTATAGCTTACGGTGAATTTCCTGTGGCATGGCGAGTCGACGAGCATTTCCGATCAGAAGAGTTAGAAAGAAGAGTTTCAATCCTTATATTTTCAGGACTGAAAAAAATATTATATAGAAAGAATAATTGTGCGGACGTTTCAAAAGTGAAAGCATCCACATATTTCCCATATAACGGTGTAGCTGGGAACAAGTGCGCGCAGCGACCAGCGGGAACCAGTAGTTCCATTTCTTGATTTTACGGTTCAAGTTTTAGTATTTTTCGTATACAAAAAGCTCAGGGAAGAAAGCACACTACGTTGTTTTAAAAATCAATGGCGGACACGCGAGATCCAAAGCTCCACACAAAGAGTACGCAAAGGAAAGCCAATCTGAATCTGAACGTCACACAGAAATATCCCCGCCTCCTCATCTGCCCCTTCACTCGAATTTTAAGAGTCTACTCTCAAGTTCCGGACACAGGTTACCCTCCTCTCCCTGAGGGGAGCAGGGCCACGCCGAAAGGAATTTTTCACAGTCATTTTTGGCAGAGCATTAGGTGCGCTATGGAAAGCGTACGGACTAATGGGCTGGCACGAGGACTTGTGAGCCCAGTGCGACATGGGGCTTCGGAACGGCGTTCAAATTCTACGTCATTGTTTCGACGGCGGTCCGACAGCTCGTCCGACAGTCATCTCGCACTGGTCATGATGAAACGACAGTTACTTTTCGCGTCCACCGCGGAGGGAGCGACCAAAACCCTCTACGGAGCACAACAAACAAAATGAACACTGAACCGCAACTGTCTCCGCAAAAGGCGGGAGAGTGACAGAGCAAGAATAAATAAAAAACAGCGTTGCCAGAAAAGTAGGCAGTAAGTAGCCGTAACACGGTGGAGTAAAGCGAGCTGCACCTGTGCCTGCCTGTCAGAAAACAGGAACGCACCTGTGCAAAGGTGCTGCCTAGTAGGCAGTGCTGCCAGATAAGTAGGCAGTAATTCCCGCGAAAACACCGGTATGAGGCAGACGGGTATCTCCGCATGCCTATTAGGCAAAATGTAGTGTCAAGTGTGGAGAGTTTGCCTAGCAGACAAGCGGAGATACCCGTCTGCCTCACACCGGTGTCTTGGTGGGAATGTTTGCCTGCTGACGTGGCGACGCTGCTCCACACTGTGTCTCGGCCACGGATTGCCTACTTTCCTGTCAACCCCTATAGGGAAGGACAGGGAGGCGCTAGGGCGTCACGCCCCCGATGCATAAGTCTCTTGTGAGGAGCAACAAACTCTGTGCCGCACCATAAGTGAACCGTACTCTGTGTCTTTTGCAGCCTTCCCAGCCATTGGACGAGCGGGCGCGGGCCAGGGCCGGGGAGGTCGGCTACGGTAGTGCGTCGGGACGAGGGGGCCGCGGGGGCGGGGGGCCCCCCGGGGGCGGGGGCGGGCAGCCAGTGCCGGCCCCTCCTGCCCCTGCCCCTGGGGCCCCGGGGGCCGCCCTCCTCCGACCTCCGTCAAAACGCGCCTTCTACACACAACAGATGACCACCACCACACATCAGTCCGCACCACCCGTCTCATTCACCAGAGTTATGGAACAGTTATTATTATTAATATTAGCATCATCTGGATTAGCCAAGAAAAATGAATCACGTCGCATATGAGCATTACACAATGAAAGAGATTAGTTAGTTGTTTATTTACAGTGTAATTCTAATGAGGCCCTACATATCAATATAGGGTCGTTTTCCTTGCTGTTTGAAAATTGCCTGCAGAAAACGTTTGAGAGAAAAAGGTTAAAAAAGACTGGTGCGTGATAAAATGGAGAAAGATAGAAAAAATAGTACATCTAGTAAAACTGGAGGAGGGAATTGCAAAAAATTGGGAAAAATTGTAGTAAAAGAATACTTTGAAATAAGTAAAATGTAAAATATGAGTTTGGCAGGGCTGGCAGGGCCGGGCAGGGCAGCTCTCTGCTGGGCCGGGGCCGGGGCCGGGGCCGGGGCCGGGGCCGGGGCCGGGGCCGGGGCCGGGGCCGGGGCCGGGGCCGGGCGCGGCCGGGAGGTGGCAGCGGTGCACGAGAGCTCTACGCCAGGCCAAGCACCACGCCATGCAGAGTGCTGGGGTCACGCGGGCGACACACGCACAGTCAGACAGAGGTAGGTGGGTGCAACAAACCCGGGTGCATTTAGAGTCTTCACACTAACTGGATTTGTATCCTTTAAGTTACACAATCAATTTTTTTTATGTGCATAAACTGGTACATAGTCAAGCTTTTCTGCGCACAAAAATTTGTGTGAAAAGAATTGAGTGTTTAACTTGGCACGAACGTGATACGTACAGTTAGAGTGATTCATATGCTTATAACTTTCAGGCAGACATGCCCAATGAAAAATTTAGTTTTTAAAAAATACGATTACAAAAATTTATGGAAGACAATGCCTAGTTTGTGCATAAGATACAGCCAGAGTTATGTCTGCCTGAAGATGAGCATATGTGTGAACGGCTAAGTGCATACACTAGAGACCCAAGTGTGTTAGAGACCCTCACTTTTTGGTGGATGATTTTCCATTACCGCAATTGTCCCTTCTACAAGTGTGTGAAATTCCAAGGAAAATTAACACCTTTACTCGTTCAAGTGCGTGCAAGGGAATCAACACATCTACAAGTATCCGACATTCGCACACTTGGGCTTCCATTGTAAGGAAACAACGCTGTATCGCTTTGTTTCGATCGGGTGAGCACCGCAGCAGGCAAAACAATTTCGAACCGGCGATTGGGGGACAAAGTGTTTCATTCTTAGCTCAGAGAGAAACGTGATGTGTTTCATCGACATGGATCTAATGGCGCAGAGAAACTAACTGCCTCGCGGTTCTCTAGACAGCCTCCGGTCAGCCTCCGGTCAGCCTCCGCTCAGCCTCCGTTCAGCCCCGGGGCTGCCATACGGGCCTCAGCCGGCCTCAGCCTCCAGGGCTCAGCGGACTACAAGAGGGTGTGGTTCTGACCCGCCCCGCCCCGTACTCACCTACAGCCTCCCCGCGTCGCACGTGGAACAGCTGGGTGGGGTCCTTGCTGAACCTGGAACATTTGCACCGACAAGGGGTAAAAAGAAAATTCCAAGAAAGGAATAAAATTTGAAAGAACGAAAAAAAAATATTAACCAAACACGGGGTGGAAAATTTAACAAAAATCGGAGAAAGATACAGGGTGACTTTTTTCCGACTTAATATATTTCAAGGGCGTGTAGGGGGTGCCTAGGGAAGCGTTTTGATATAGGACACTTGGGGTCGGAAATGAAAATTGGCGGCGCTACGCTAAATTTAAATTTGAAAAATTGCGCCGGAAGGTAGGCAACCCACCCTTAAGGTGGGACTTAGCGGACGACGGGGTAGGGCCAGCGGGGTGGCCTAACCCTTTTCGCCATCCCCCGCCCGGGCGAGGCCACGGGTCCTGACGAAACCGCGGGGGTGACCGCGGGTCCTCGCGGAACTGTGAGGGGTTGCCGCGGCTCCTAACGGAACCGCGGAGGATGTTCGCGGGTCCCTGGGGAACGGCTCCCGATGTGCGGGGGATGGCTACAGGGGTAAGGCCACCCCACTAGCCCTTCCCTCTCGCCCGCGAAACTCCGCCTTATAGGTGGGTTGCCTACCTTCCGGCGCAATTTTTCAAATTTAAATTTGGCGCAACACCGCCAAATTTTATTTCCCACCCAAGTGTCCTACATCGAAACACTTCTCTGGGCACCCCCTACACGCCCCCGAAATATATTAAGTCGGAAAAAAGTCACCCTGTATACTAGAGTCCTGTTCCAAATTTGCAGAAATCTGAAAATATATCTCTTTTGTTTAAGCGCCCGGCCCGGAGAACACCGCGACACTTGTCTTTATGATAGCAAGGTGCTTACCGCCTGGCCTCCCTCATGGGGTTCTCGGGCGCGTCCAGGTAGCCGGTGCTCATGGAGAGGTTGCCGTGGTAGGCGTACTCGGGGTCGTAGGCGAAGCCCGGGTAGTAGGTCTGCGGCCGCGCCGCCGTCGCCTCGTGGATGGGCTGTCGACGGAGGAGAGGAGAGCCCCGTCACGACCGACATCGTCAAGAAGCGGAAGAGAACAGAGGGTGAGGGGGAAACAACTTAGAGAAATTTAGAGAACTTCTGAGAAATTAAGAAAACTTGAGACAAATTCAGAAAACTTAGGAAAAATTATCCGAAAATTAAAAAAAAATTCAGAAAAAGTCGAAATAGAGATCACAACAAACAATGAAAATTTACAGAAAAATTAAAAAAAAATTTAAGAGTTGTTTCCAGCTCTGGTGGGACAGGTACTTACCGTCGCCGGGGCGGTCCGCGCTCGAGATAGATCAGGACTCCAGTTCCTGCACACAGGACACACAGCGAAGCGCGTGAGCACGCAGGTTACGAAATTACGCGTTTGCGACGAGTCGAGCGAACACTCCTCGCACTGTAAAAAAAATTAGGGGGAATTTTCCCCTCCCGGCGTGGCAACGCTCCCTTGCCAGCTAGTCTTCAGTAAATTTGCCAACCCAAATAGCCAGGAAATCCCCGGCCCATGGTGGGGAATTTTACATGCCAAACTGGTGAGGAAAGGAGTCTTTCCTGCCCACCCTAGTAAATTTACTAAGTGGGCAGGAAAGGAGTCTTTTCTGGCCCACCGTCTGCAAATTTCCAGCCCAGGGCATGGAAGGCGGCGTTGCCATGCCATTATAAAGTGGATTTCGAAAGGATGATCGGGGAATAGTACCATATACTTGATATAAAGAGGAGCGCGACGACACCGTCGTCACGACGGTGGACGTCAATCAGTAAGATTTCACTGGCTCAAAAATGTGATGATGTGCAGGGCACCTCATGCCCGAGTGAAGTGCGCAGCTGCACCTAACCAAGGAGAGTATGTGGAGACACCCCCGCGCACTGAACTTCAAGAGCGTTTTTCTGAGACATGATAACCGTTTTTAGTAAATGGCGTACCTTAAATGAGAGGCATTGTCTAACCAAGCATAAGACATTTTACAAAATGAAATTATTTCAGAAAACTTTGAATTAAGAGCAAATATTCATTCACGTAAGAAACCTTTTGACTGCATCGCCATCTAGCGGTACTTTCTGACAGCACACCCTTTACCGGACACCCATGCTGTGGTAGGGCAATTTTGACAACAAAATGGTCGGTGCTGATAAGTTTCCTGCTCTCGCATTATCGAAGAGCTGCGAAAATGGCCCGTTTACACTTCTAGCAGGAATGTTCCAATCCCGAGGCGTGGAGATTTCCTGGTGGTGGGCTGCGCGAGTACACTTTCCTGCCCATGGTAACGGAATTCCCCTACCGCGGCGGGGAAATTCACCATCGATGGGCGCAGACGGCATCCTTCCCTGCCCACGTAGGGAAATTTGCAGTCAATGTTGTCAGTAAATTCACTTGCGTGGGCAGGAAAGGATACTTTCACAGCCACAGTGGCATGCAAATGCTTCTTTCCATTCCAGTAGGCAAATTTCTAACCCATATGACTGCAAATCCCAAACCATGTACATCAAATCTCCCCAACCAGTGGCTGGTAAAATTACTAATATTTTTTACAGTGCGTTACACTCGTAGAAGCAGAGCAGCCGCTCGGCGTATAGCTAGACGCAGGGTGTCCTTGTGGCGCATACCCATTGCGCGGAGTAAGACAGGGCAACCCAAGTTGAAGTGGAAGTTGAAGAGAGGAAAAGGACGGTTTCTCGCGGTACTGGGCACTGCTCCGACGCGCACCTCGGCGGCCGGCGGCGTTCCCCCGTCCCCGTACGGAACTCGACTGACGACCTGAGCCGCCGGGGTCGGCCTTCCAACGGACGCACGCTGCACACCCCTCATCAGCTGCTTCCCCCCCCCCCCCCCCACCGCTCCAACGGTCGCGTCGGGTCGCGTGCCTGAGGAGTGGGGGACGAGGAGGGGGGAGGGGGAGGGGGAAGAACGACCTGCTCCTGGAGGTACATGCACCCCCTCCCCCCCTCCACCCTACCAACCATCCAAACTACATATATACTCACCCTTGGGCGTCCACCAGATTGCCTTCTGATCTGCGAGGGAGGTGAGCGCTGAAGTGAGAGAGAACACAGTACAGTTGTAGACCGCGCAGCCGCAAGAAAGTAAACCGAAACACGGTGTGATGCGCCGTGCGCCGTGCCAGTGCCTGCCTACTAGGCAACACAATCGTACCCGTACGCGCCTGTTGCCTAGTAGGCAGGCCCGGGCCTGGACTCACCTCTGCGAGTAGGGGATGTTCTGGTGCTGGCGCTGCGCCCGGGGCGCGGTGGCGTAGTGCGGCTGCGCCTGCGGCTGCGGCTGCGGCTGCCAGACGGCCCCGGGCCCCGCCGGCTGCATCCCGAGGCCGGCCTGCGAGCCGGAGCCGGAGCCGGCCAGGTACTGGCCCTGGTAGGACGGGTAGCCGGCCGCCTGGTGCTGCTGCAGCTGCTGCGGCTGGAAGGTGCTGTGGAAGGCGCGCTGCTGGTCACACTGGTCGCTGAGGTAGTGGTCGCTCAGGTAGTTGGTGTAGCTGCGGTAGCCGCCCCCGCCCGCCCCGGACCCGACCAGGCCGCCGTCCGACGCGGCGCCCAGGTCCTCGTGGAACACCGTGCCGCCGAACTGCACGTTGCCCACCGAGCCGAAGCCGGCCGCGGTCCTGCACACCAGCACCACAACCCTCAGACTTTGACAAAGTGAGTGCGGTGCGACCACTATGTGGTCACGCCACGCCTTCCGTGTTAAATCATATGGAATTCAAAAGTCCCTTCGCTCACTCACCGGTTGTCCCTGGCCCAGGCGGGCGCCGCGGGCCCGGAGGTCCTCGCCGGCACCGCGACCAGGTCGAGCGCGTTGCCCTGCGCGTGCGCCGTCACCATGGCGACCGCCTCCTCCCGGGTGCGGGGCACGTACTCGCCCGGGCCGGGCACGCCGGGCTGGTCGGGGCGCCGGCCCTCGAGGAGCGCGCGCGCCGCGCTGCGCTGCCGGCCCGTGCCCCGCAGGTAGTCCTGCACCTGGCGCGCGTCCTGCAGCGCCTCCTGCAGCGACAGGTCGCCCAGGTCGCCGGCCAGCTGGTGCGGCACCCTGGCCTTGTCCGCCTTGCGGGCGGCGCGCGGCAGCGAGGCCGACTCCTTGGGGAGCGACTTGGGCCTGCCGGCGTGCTGGCCGCCCCCGCCGCCGCCCCCGCCGCCGCCCCCGCCGCCCCCGCCGGTCGGGTGCTTGGGCGGGCGCTGCTTGTTGACGGTCTTGTAGGTCACCTCGGCGGTCGGCATGTTGGCCATGAACTCTGCCATGACCTGGCGCTGGTGCTCGTCCTGCACGCGCGCCAGAAAGCCCTCCTGCTGCCTGTCGTGCAGGAACATGCGGTCGTAGTCCTGCTTCTCCTTCTCCAGGTCCTTGCTGCCCTTGGGGGCCTTGGCGGTGGCGGGCGCCGCCTGTTGCTGAGGCTGGTGCTGAGGCTGGTGCTGCTGAGGCTTGTGCTGCTGAGGCTTGTGCTGCGGAGGCTGGTCCTGGAGGTCCACGGGGAAGGGGTGCAGGTACTCCTGGGGGTAGCCTTGGTAGACTTGCTGCTGCTGCTTCTGCCCGAGCTGGGCGCGGGCCGCGTTCCGCTGGTTGTTCTGTTGCTGTTGGAGGTGGTGTTGCGGCTGCTGCTGTTGCGACGACTTGTGTTTCTGGTGGTTCTTTGGCTGCTGCTGCTGGGGCTGCTGTTGGTGGGGCGGCTTGGGGGAGACTTGCTGTAAGGACCGCGAGCGGGGGACGCGACTGCCGCGCCCGCCGGACCCGTACGCCACACTGCGCCGCCTGCAAGGGGACGCACAGCACTGTCATTAGGATTTCGACCACGGCGTTAGTCAAATAAATCGGAAAATTTTTGTACACCATGCACAGCAAGGGAATCGAGACAAATTCAAGAAAATTCAGAGAAGGGATACAATTTAGGAAGAGCAAGGACGGTTCTAGGCAAGTAACGGCCAAAAAAAAATGAAAGTATCAGAAAAATTAAAAAGAATATTTCAGAAAAAAATACACTTTTTTTTTTTGATTCCCTTTGGTTATGATTAAGGGTTTTCAAGAGCTTGTACTCACGGGAAGTTGTCGTAGTCCTCGCTGTCCGAGGAGGACGCGTAGGCGGCGGCGGTCCTGGCGGCGGCGGGTCTGACCATGGGCCGGGCGGTGGCGGTGCGCGCGTGGTGCGTGGACTGGGACCGGCCCGGGCGCCGCGCGCTGCGGACAGGACACCAAGGAGGCCGTCATGTAGGTTCAGCAGAGCGCGCAGCGCACCAACCATCGTACGGTTAGATCACGAGACAAGAGAACATTTTTGTTGTGACGGTTAGATGGTTGTCCCTGAGCTAGCAGCTGCAGGTGGCGCAGCCCGCGCGCCATCTGCAGGTGCTGCCCTGCACACTCACGCCTTGAGCTGGACCTCCTCCTCGTCGTCGTCGTCCGTGTAGATGGGCCCCTTGTCGGAGCACGACAGGCGGTCCCCGCTGGAGCTGCGGTCGCGCGCCGCGGGCTGCATCTGCAGCTGCTGCACCTGCTGCTTGGGCTTCCTGGGCGGGACCAGCTGCTGCAGGACGGGGACGCGCGGCTGCCGGCCAAACCATACCATCGTGTTTAACAAAACACAACAATCGCATTGTTGTTGTTTAGACTACTTAATATGTGCGATGCGAAAACTTTTATCGCTTCAAAAATTACAGAGGTGGTGCACTGAAAAAATTGTAAAAGAGACTAGGCTCACAGCTTGACGTAAATTATAAACCAAAGCACATGTTTGAGTAATTTAAAAAGTTACAGTCGTCAAATTATAGAGAGAGAGAACGCAAAACTTTACATCACATTACGGAAAGATTTTTGTGGGGTTAGCCGCGATCTACACTGGAAAAACAAGGTGCTACATAGCACATAGCGTGGCGAAGGGGTGCTACATTGCGCCATTTGTTTTAGGCAATTTTTCGCACCAATGCCTCTGTAAAAGCACGCTTACAATCACAACTTTTAGGGCAGCAAGTGCAGTAGCACCCCCGAGGAGCGCTGCGCTACACAGCACCTTTGTACTTCCAGTTACTAATGGTTACCAGCTCTCGGGCGGACTTGCGTCGGCCCATGCTTGCGGTCCCGGGCCCCGGAGAGCCGTGCTCCCGCTCCGGGCTCCGGGCGCCGCCAGCCGAGGCGCCAGCCGGGGCGCCAGCCCCTGACCTCCGGGTCAGCGCGCCCTCGGAGTTGCGCCGCCGGCCGCTGTACCGACCGCCCTGAGAGGTCAGGCAGGGCGGAGTTAGTGGACAGGTGGACAGACGGACAGAGACTGACTTGAGAGGTCAGGCAGGGGCCGAGTAAGTGGACAGCGGGGTGGACAGACGGACGGACAGACAGAGGTCAGGCAGGACGGAGTTAGTGGACATGTGGACAGGTGGACAGACGGACGGACAGAGACTGACTTGAGAGGTCAGGCAGGGGCCGAGTAAGTGGACAGCGGTGGACAGGTGGACAGACGGACGGACAGACAGACTGACTTGAGAGGTCAGGGAGGAGCGGAGTCAGTGGACAGACATAGCGGAAGCGGTCTTCATATCGGGCGAAGGAGTGCAGTAGCGGGCGCGGGCGTGGCGGACAGCGAGACAGACAGGACCCCGCGGGGCGCCATGCGGTGCGTTAGAGAAGGACAGAGGACAGCGCCGTGCTCACTCACACTCAAATGGGCGCGCCACGTCCGTGTGCGAGAGAGACGGGCGGACCCCAACGGGCCAGCCCACCGATACGGGTAGTGCCAACCTCAGCGCGTCAAACGACACTGGCCACATGGGCTCAGTCGGGTCGGGAGCGGCGCCGAGCAGAGCGCGCCCAGTGACCAGAGCGCCAGGCCCTTGGTTCGAATCTGGGCGCGCGCGCCAAAACTTTTGAATGTCGGATAAATCTCCTACTTGGAGTGCGAGTCCGACAGTAGGGTGTTCTGTCCGTTCTGTCACTCTCGCACAGGGACGAAGGCGTTGATCACGTGACTCACGGTGGAGTGGACGTCCTCCAGGAGGCGGTGCGCGGGCGGGGCCTCGGGCGGGGCCTCGGGCAGGGCCGGGAGGAGCCGGCGGCGCACTGGCGAGCATGTCCCGTTGTCATGGAGGCCGCGCACGGGCACGGGGGACGACGACGGGGAGGTGTCGGAGGCGGGGCCGGCGGGGGCGGGGCCGGCGGCCCACCAGCCGGACGCGGACCGCTTCGTGATGTCCAGGGCGAGCAGGAGCTGCGGGGCGGTGGCACTCAGCTGGGGTTGAGGGGGCGGGGGAGGAGGGGGGGGGGCGTGGGGGAGGGGACACCTAGATGGGGGGGGCTCTTGGAGGGGCTACAGGTCTCCGGCAAGCCTACGTCGCCAGGAGTCCAGAGTCAGGCGACATGGGGGAGGGGAGGGGAGGGGAGGTCACCCCCTCATGTACCCCACCCCTCAGCAGTTTCAGGGGAGCATTCGTCAAGCTTACCAGGTCTCGCTCGAAGCCGAGGTCCCGGTCGTCTCTGAAGGCCGCCGGCGGGGAGATGAGCCTCTCGTCGCCGCCGCCTCCGCCGCCTCCGAGGCCCCCGCCGCCCCAGAGCAGGTCGGGAGGCAGGGGCAGCCCCCAGGGGGGCGCGCTGTAGGGACGGAACGGAACGGTTAGGGTCTAGGACCGCAAAGTAACAGACCAAAGGTTCTCTACCGCTTTAAAAAATTGAAACATTATAAAGTGCCTTATACTTATTCATTTATATTTTTTGGGGGTGGGGGGGACGGAATAGATGAAATGTGGGAAGAGGTAAAGAACGAGTAAAATTGGAAGTAAAAGACGGCGGACCAGCCCGGGTCGGGTCGGGTCGGAGCGGGACTGTGGCTCACCGCATTGTGGAGGCCGACTGGGACGCAGACCTGCCCCTGGAGGAGCTGCGGCTGCGGCTGCGATGCCTACAAATCAGACCGACAATCAGGAATGGAATCAAGTGGATTAAACACAGCTAAGCGGATTACTGTATCGGTAATGAGTCAATTGCTGGAAATATAACGAAAGAGGAGGAAAAGAAAAAGAACTGTACCTGCTGATGGCGTCATCCTCAGCCCCCGGCCCGGACACCTGTAAGCAAGCGGCGGCGGGGAATTAGCGGAACCGGAAATGGCGCCAGGATTGGACGAGGGGAGTCATTTGGCATAAAGCGGTAAAATTCATCGAATTCAAAAAGCGAAAGCACGACCCCTTCACTTTATTTAGCATTTAAAATTAGAGAGAGAGAGAAAAGAAACCTAATGCATTTTAACCAGGCTACAAAAAAAACAACGATTAAAAACTTTTTAAATAATATGGCTTTTCCCTCGCCGGCTCGGCCGCGGTATGTGGTGACGGGTGGTGACGGGTGGTGACAGGTGGTGACGGGGAGCCGGGTGACGTACCTGCATCCAGCCGGCCTTGCAGAGGAACACCCCCGCCGCGGTGCCGCCGACCCAGCTGACGGGCGACAGCTCCCGGTCCGAGTCCTGGTCCTTGTTGGTGCGGGAGCGGGAGTGCGAGCGGGAGCGGGCACGCTCGCGCTGCACGCTGCTGTCGGCCGAGTAGCTCCTCGGCGGCCCGGCGCCCTGGCCCGCCCCCGCCGCCCCCGCGCCCTGCTGCCGCCCGCCGCCGCCGCCCCCGCCGCCCTGCTTGTGCCTGCCGAGCGTGCCGGTGGCCCCCGCCCCCGCCCCCGCCCCCGCGGCCGCCTCCCGCCGCGACGAGTGCTTGCCGCCGTGCTTGGCCTGGCCGGCGGCCTGCTGCGCCTGCTGAGCCTGCTGCGCCTGTTGCACCTGCTGCGCCTGCTGAGCCTGTTGCACCTGCTGCGCCTGCTGCGCCTGCTGCTGCGCCTTGCACTTGCCGGCGCGGGCCGGGCGCCCTGCCGCCGCCCCCGGGGCCCCCTTGCTCTCCGGGGCGCGGCCCCCCGCCCGCCTGGGGAACGAGCTGGAGTAGGAGCGCGCGTCCACGGGGCTGGGGGAGCGCGAGGCGAGCGCGGCCACCCCCAGCGGACCCACCTGGATCTGGGGGAGCGGCTGTCCCCTGCAACAGAGAGGAGAGCACACACACAGGACGGGGTTAGTCGTGCAGTGCAGCTGAGCCGAGATGTGCTGAGGGTGCTGAGCCAAGGGGAAAACAACTTTCAATCTCGGAGTGATTTTTCTTTGCGAACTTTTGTGAATTTTTATTGAACTTTTAATTTCTGCAATTTCTGCTTGTTTTGTTTTTTTATCAACTCTCGGACGCACTTGTGAGTTAGTCGTCCTCGCCTCTTCTGGCTCGCGGCGCCACATCACGGTGGCGTGCTTTTTCTAGCCCCCCCCCCCCCCTTACGTGGAATCGAACCCGAGACACGCGCTACACAGAACACTCCGCGGCTCTCAAGACTCTAATAAAGCCGCCCCTGCTCCTGAAGCTGGCCAGGAGGACCACCAGGCAGGCACGCGTCCTGTCTGCTGTACGGGGAAACACCCCGCCCCGCCCCGCCCCGCCCCGCCCCGCCCCGCCATGTGGACATGGCATTCCCGCCCCGCCTTCTGACTCGAGGGCTTCAATTACGTTCTATTACATTCTACGGGGGATGAGATTCCGCGAGATTCTGTTCAGATTGGTGGAGCGGGGCGGGAGCCTGGCGGCGAGTCCGGGCGAGGCTCGCCATCGCCGGGGGCGACTCGACCCGGGACCTCGCCTGAGACAAGGCGAGGCGAGGCGAGGCGACACGGCAAACATTTTTCCGGGAAGTTCCCGCGGTTCAATCGGGGAAGCTCTTCTCGGTGGATGCTACTTCCCGCCCCAACTATTCACCCTATGATGTTTGCAAACTGATGTAAACGTACTCCCCCAATTCATTTACAAGCATCCCGATTTTTTTTTTTTAATTTTATGTATAGATTTTTTTTTGTGAGTGAGGGGGGGGGGGAGGTTGCTATGAACATTGTTTTGTCTTTTCTTTTACACCGTGGTACACTGTCAACGATATTGATAGGGAAAAGCAAATAATACGCGACCGCGTGGTGCGGCGCAGAGCGAGTGCCCGACACACACACACACACACACAACACACACACACACACACACACACACTCCGTTTCGGTTCGCTCTGCCCCCCCCCCCCCCTTTCTCTTTCCCCGGCGCGCCGCGGCGGTACGGACGCGTTCGCCCACGCGCCCGGCCCACGCCCGATATGGCGAGTCGGGTCGGGTCGGGCCAGGCCAGGCCGGGCGCGCCTTCTGGACAGGACGGGGCGGGGCGGGGCGGGGCGGGCGGGGCCCATAGCGGTTCGACGTACGACACACGACACGGTGCATGGGGACGCCGCAGTGCGTGCAGCCAGCGCGGTTCGCTTAAGCCCTACCCCCGGCCCGGCCCGCTTAAGCCCTATAAGGCAGTGGGACAAAATCATCATCACCAGCGACTTCTCATTACAAAATGAATGAGGCATGATTCCCAGCAGGTCCGCGCGGCGCGCACACTGCCCGAGCCCCGTCGGGCGCCCTGCCTACTAGAGTCGGGTGGATATCGTTTGTCCGACCTGGACCTGGCCGAATGACTGCCGCTCGCGGCTTCGCGCAGTATGACTCCTAGCGGTCCGGCATCGGATACCGTGGCGTCGTAGCCGAGCCGGCATAGTGTCCGCCCGGAGAGTGGCAGAACGAAGGTTCGAATCTTACCAAAAATTTAATTTTTCTAAGGACAACTTGGAGTGGGATTCAAACCCCCCATTTCAACCGACCTCCCTCGTGGAATAGCCGACGGTCTAGTGGTCTAGTGGTGCCGCGAAAGCCGTGGGGTGTCTGTGAGACTCGGCACATGGGGCCTGGTTCAAACCCAGGTAGGTTCTTCACTGGTAGCGACAGCGGGTTGCCAGGAAGTTCCGTCCCATGCCCACGACTGGTGGTCGGTCGTGGGGTCATAAGTCCTAGAATCTGGCTCCAAAAATAGCTATTCCATGCTCTGGGGACAGGGCAGTTCGGTTAACCACCGTACGACTAAATCTGGCAGTACGGGGATCAAATCTGTCGAATTGCGCGACAGGATCGCAGTCAGAAAAGCACCGGTTCCCATAAGAACACCGAAGTTGTTGGCTGCCACGGGGGGTAAAAGCCCTGTGCCTGGCGGGAACCGCAACCTCCTTCGGGAGGTTTACTGTCGCAAAAATTTTCCATGTTTTCACGCCACCCTCACTTGCAGAGCACGTAGGTAATTTTTCAAGTTTCGTCTCGGAAAATTTTGTATGCTTTCGATATGTTGTTGCGCAGACCGCAGCCGCGCCGCGTCGCGCCGCGCACAGCTGCTCATCATTTAGGTACTCGTACATTGTGAGCGAGAGCGCCCTCGAGCGTGAGCGTGAGCAAGAGCGTGGCGCTGGCGATCAGAACCACTCAATAATTACATGCACATTCATTCGCGCGGGAAGCGTAGTGGCGGGGGGCGGGGCGGGGCGGGGCGGGCTGCCTACTCTCGGTCAGGGTCAGGGGCGTGCTGGTGTGGAGGGCAGTGCAGCGCAGAGCAGTGGCGTCAGGGCGCGAGAAGGCACGTAGCGCGGCTCTGCGGGGCGGGCGGGGCGGGGCGGGGCGGGGCGGGGCGGGGCGGGGCGGGCGCAATGTAGAGTGCGCGTCGTTCAAACACGCCATTAATTTTTGGAGAGGGACAGGGCGGGGCGGGGCCGGGCTGCGGTCAGCAATACGTTTATCGTTCGAGCCCCTCACATTATAGGCAGGACAGGGCCACAATGCAGGAGGGAAACAGGGCCGAGTATTTGGAGTACACACGACATACAACTTGATAACAAGAGCCCGACGAGTAGGGATTTAAAACCACCGGTAAATGTGGTTACGTTGCAGTATAACTTTACCGGTAATAGTGGTAAGTTGCGGCAACCTTCGATGACATACGGCAACATAAGCGTGAGATACCTTAGAGGTACAGTCACTCACTCACCTGTAGGACTGCATGCTGTGGGTGGACTCGACGCCGGAGTCGCCCGCGGTCTCGCAGAAGGTGCTGGGCCCCGAGCGGGCTGACCGGGCCGACCGCCCGGCCGCCGAGGTCGCGTCCTCGTCGCAGGCCTCCTCGCCGATCTCGCTGTCGCAGCTCAGCAGGAAGTCGCTGCTGTAGTGGTCGCTGACGCTGCCCCTCGGGAGGTGCTGGCCCTGGCCCTGCTGGCCGTGGCCGTGGCCCTGCTGGCCGCGGCCTCCGCCCCTGCTGCCGGGGGCCTGCAGCCGGCGCACGGCCTCGGTGTACACGCGGTAGCTGTCGAGGTCGCCGCGCAGCCCGGGCACCAGGTCGGGCACGGCGCGCGCCACGGACGCTAGCAGGTCGAGGTCCTCGACGCTGCGGCCGTGCAGGCCGAGGCCGTGGTCCTGGCGGCGGTGCTGCGCGGGCCGCGGCTCGGACAGGCCGCCCACGTAGCGGAGCGGGCGGCGGGGCCGGGGGTCCTGCTCCTGGTCGCGCTCCTCGCGGCCCAGCGCGCGCTGCGAGACTGCGGGGCCAGCGCCTGGCCGGGCCGCCGCCGCGGCCGGGGCCTGCTGGGACTGCTGGGCGGGGGCCTGCGCCGGGCCGGGGCCGGCGGCCGCGCGGGGCCCAGGCACTGCGCGCTCCCCATCGCGGCCCGCGCCCGCGCCACCGCCCGGGGACGGCTCCCCCCTCCCGCCGGGCCCCGCGCCCTGCCGCCGCCGCTGCTGCTGCTGCTGCTGCTGCTGCTGCTGAGGATGTCTACTCGGCTTCGAGCTGGACGGGGTCTGCTGGTGCTGCTTGCGCGGGATCGGGAAGGGCAGCGTCTGCGTCTCCCGGTAGGTCCTGGGCGCCGGGACGGGCGCCTCGGGGCAGCCCGGTGGGCAGCCGGGTGGGCAGCCGGGCGGGCAGCCCGTGCAGCCGGGCGGGCACGCGGCCCCGCAGTCGGGCGGGCACCCGGGCGGGCAGCCCGACGAGCAGCCGGGCGGGCAGCCGGGCGGGCAGGCGCCTGCTCCCGCCCCCGCGCCGCCCCCGCCGAGCAGGTATTCTACGGACGCGGCCCGCCTCGCCCTCACGCCCGCCGCCTCCTGCCCCCAGCCGCCGCCCCCAGCCGCCCCCACCCCTGCCCTGCCGACCTGCGAGGAACGCCGGGAGTATGACGTACACGTACCATCCAGCCGCACTAACAAGACATAGTTGATGCGAGCGAGGCGGGGGCCAGGCCACTTACTGTCTTCGCTGAACCATTCTGCTCCCTCTCGCTCCAGGCCGCGCACTCCGCCCTCGTCGACTTCTGCAACACAAAGAGACCCTACATGTAGTGGCGCGTCCCGCCCCGCCCCGCCCCGCCCCGCCCCGCCCCGCCCCGCTGCGCATCGCGGCCCTCAAGGTCTTCCCTTTCAGCGCCGGCGATAGGCGTCGCGTCGCGGCCCGGAACAATTTGGTAATATAAAGGCGGGGCGGGGCGTCGTCGCACGATGGGAAAACTCACGTGACAGGTGTCACGGTGTGTAATGCACTCCCGGGTGAAACACGTTTCGTAGCGCACCCTCGGGGCGGAAAACGTTTGCTGGTGCACTCTTCTCCAGGGACATCAACAGAGTGCGTCAAGAAACGTGACCCATGTCACATGAGTTTTTCCAGTGTGTTAACCTGAGCAAGAGTACACGCGATGGTTGGTGGGCTCACCTGGGCTCTCCGCGCGCGCTGCTGCTGCTGGGAGTCAAAGTCCTGGACAGGCTGGTGGTTCGACAGCCAACCTGTGAGGGACAGGACAGGCAGATGCTGATGCACAACGTATCACTCCAGCGCCGCCTCGCCTCGTCAGTCTCAAGTGTAGAAAACACTTACCGCAGGGCGAGTGAGCGGGCGCTGGGTGGAGCTGCCTCTCGGAGCAGCCGCGGATCATCGGCACCCTGGGCTGGCCTGCACACAGCAACAAATAAATGTCTGTTTAATCATAAGAATCTTACAATTTTCGACCAGTGGGGAATAGAGGAAAATTGTGAAAATATGTCCCAAATTCCATTTTTTTTTTTTTTTTAGTTAAGCAGGATAACGCGTTTGGTTAAATTCCGTTGTTTGCTACGATATCCTGACTTTTCTCACACAATCCTGACTAAACTCGGCTATTTCCCAGCCGCGTTAGGTCAGCCTGCGGGTAGGCCATCCCGGTGCGCGGGCGCGCGCGGCGGGGCTGCCTACGCCCCGGGCGCCCTGGGAGCAGCAGCAGTAGCAGCAGCAGTAGCAGCAGCAGTAGCAGCAGCCCGGCCTGCGTGGCACGGACCTGAGTTATCAGTCCTCGCCGCCGCACCGCACCGCACCGCGCCTCTCTGCTCCTCGCCCGCACGGCCTTGCCCCCCCCCCCCCTCCGCCCCGCCCCCTCCCCTCACGGCGAGCAATCGATTCCGGGGGAGGCTGGCTGCTGTGAGTAGTGGCAGGGGGGGGGGGGTGCAGAGCCGAGGTGCAGCGGCACAGCATCCCGGACCTGAACAGCCCCGGGCCAGCGCCAGCCTGCCCGCGGGTACCGGTACCAGGTCCCGCACAGGCACATGTACCACCACGTGCCCTAAGGGTGTGTGTGTGTGGGAGGAGGGGGGTGGTACAAATATTACGGGCCCTCATTAGAGTCAGGACCTTCATCGGAGCTCAGAGACCATCATACTATTTGTACCCCCCATGGGATCTTGAAAGGTGCAGTCCTGCGATTAGTGACAGCCCATAATATTTGTACCCCCTCCTTCCCCCTTCAGGGCTCGTGTAGTTTATGAACGCCCCCTATCCTGCCTACACGCGCGGTCCCTCCGGGTTTGGGCCGGGTACCCGAGTATCCCGGTTGTCCCCAGCCGCCCCACTCTGGGCCCGGGCCGGGCAGGTGTCGTGTGTAACCGTGGGCGGTCTCCATGTCTAGACCCAGACGAGCTCAGGGCGACAGCGGCCCGGCCCGGAGCCCCACTCCGCGGCCCACGCCACAGAGTCATATAAGAGCGAGAATGGGGTTGCAATTTTATCGCTCTCCTAAAAGCATCAATTACTCTTCTCACCCGCCGATTAATGTTGCAGCCCATTTTACAATCTCAATACATATTATAAAATTATCGCAGACTCGAAAATTCGCCGCAACGTTACTCATATGTGTCGAAGTTAAAAGTTGTTGTTCTAATTCAACAAGGAAAAAATTTTAAACATGCATGTTTCAGCTTTGAACGCAACGTTGTGTGATGTTCGCGATGTACAGAAAAGGACAAAGAATGCGCCAAAAAATGTCTTAGCCAAGCTTAGGCGAAGTCACGCCTCAGATTACATCCATGCTCCATACAGAGGGTGTCTGAGCCTTACACAGACAAGTTTGAAATGCCGCCCCAGTTTCTGAAAGGGCTGCTACGACACTACATGTGTGCTACAACTCGGCACCGTTAAGGGATCGACCCAGACCGGCACGCATGGGGGGATAGCAGCAAGGCAGTTGGGGGAGGGGGGGGGGATCTCGTGGAGCTCACGACAACCCACTCCTCACGAGAAAACAAATATTTCCAAAAAGACTGAAACGGTGCCCGCCCCACTTTCCTGCTGCATTACGGAACGAGACTAACTCCGCCGGCCCGGCGGAAGTCAAGTCAAGCCCGGCTCCGCCTGGGCACCTCGGCTCCTCTAAGGAGAGGGCGGCGTGCTCACGCGGACGTCCTGACGGTCCTGACGGTGCGGGGGCGGCGCGGGGGCGGCGCGGGGGCGGCGCGGGGGCGGCGCACGGCACGGCGCGGGGCGGAGAGGTTAGGGGCTGCCCGTGCCCCGGCCGCCGCCCCGCCCCGCCGCACCCACCCCCCTGCTCCAGGCATCCTGACTCACCGCAGCGTCGCAGCCGGAGCAGCGATCATCACGACCGAGGCCCGACGGTGTTCCTCATGCTGGACATGCACACGCACTGCACGGGCACGGGCGGGAGCACGGGCGGGAGCACGGGCGGGGCGCTCCACTCGCACGGACACCGCGGGACGGGACCAGGCGGGAACCAGGACGCACCAGCGCCAGGCCAGGCCAGCGGGGCGGGGCGGGGTCGGGCGCGTCGGGCACGGATCTGAGGGAGGGGCGCGCCCGCGCCGCAGCAGCACCGCCAGCACAGCTCAGCCCGGGGGAGGGAGGGAGGGCCGCCCGCCGCGCCACCCCGCCCCGCCCCGGACCACCCCGCCACGCCACGCCCCACCCCGCCACGCCCCACACTCGGTCCAGGAGCCCGGGCTGGCCCAGCTCCGGGCGGGGTGAGGCGGGGGCAAACCCGGGCGTCCAGTGGGCCTTGGAGGCGCGCCCGCCCCGCCCCGCCCCGCCCCCGCGCCAGCTCCGCGTCAGGGGGAGGGAGGGAGGGAGCGTCGAGATCTCTTGAGCCGGGTATCTCTCCGGGCGGGCGGGGCGGGGCGGGGTGGGGCGGGGGGTACGCGAGACGGAGGTACCGCGGGAAGCGGGAACGGGTTCACGGGGGTAAGGGTAGCTGCCCTGGCGTGGCCCACCTCGACCTGGGGGGTGGAGCGCGGCGGGGTGGGGAGGGGTGGGCGGGGAGGGGCGGGGCCAGGGGCGTCTAGCCTGGCAGACGCCCCCGGCCCCGGCGTACCGTCGCCGAGGGTCCGGCCCGGCTGCTTCTTATGACTGCAGCGAGTGCCGCGCGCCGCGCCTGGCCGCGCCCTCTGAGGCGTCGCGGCGCCTCGCGCCACGCCCCGCCACGCCACGCCTCGCCCCGCCACGCCTCAATCACATCAGCCACCTTCCCCCACCGGAAGCCAATCGGCGCCTTTCAATCGGATTAGCGGGGCGACAGCGACCTCTGACCTTCCAATAACGGCGTTATTTCCGCTGCAGGCGGGGCGGGGCGGGGCGCGGAGCCCCTCCACGAGGGCGGCGGGGCGGGGGGCGAGGCGAGACGTACACACGGCCACACCACACCGCCAGCCAGTGCGGGCCAGGCTGGAGGGAGACGCCCCCCGCCCCGTCTCGTACGACCCACCCTTAGCCCGCCCTGCTGGCGGCCGGCCAAGGCGGGGTACTGCGGGGCGCCTTTGGGTTTACTGGAGCACAGCGGCCCAGCGCCAGCTGAACATATTTCAAGCAAATGCCTGATTTGCCTTTTTGCCCTATATAGGTGGGTTGCCGACATACAGGGGGGGTTTGTAGCTCAAGTTGCCTACCTATCAGGCGGTTTACTTCAGCCTGACAGGGGGTAATTCCCCCCCCCCCCCCAAAAAAAAAAAATCCGCGCCTGGATAAGCTGTGCGGTCTCAAAATGTGTCGTGGCTCATCTGTATATTTAATATTTTTATTGAATGTAACCAAGTGCAGGACATGCAGGTATGGAAACTTAAGGGTTTTGGTAATTTGATTGTAGCATTGCAACAACCAAGTTAAGTTTCAGTCCATGGCAAAAAAAAAACAAAAAAAAAACAGTCCCTCCACAAGTAACCATTTGATTTGCCTTGCCTTACATCTTCTCCATGAATTATCATCCTGACTGAGTTTAATAGTAAATTAAGACAAAATCCTTAGGTATCCGTGCATGGTATCAAATAGCCAATGTGGTGACAAATTAATGCTTGCATAAGGTCTTTTACAAATCATGACATTTGGTGGTGTAGATACATTTTAAATACAGTGTAATCTGAATAGTGAGAACCTAGATAGTAAGACTACCTTCTTAGAAAGTTTCTTTATCAAGGATCTTAGTCAGATTTGTAAATTCCAGTAACTTGTTTTTAACAATACCTGGATGTTACAAACTTAGACTTGGGTCCCAAGCAACTCTCACTATTCAGGTTTATCTGTATATAACCACCAAGCTACTGACTCAGGTAAAGTAGCACCCATTCTACCAAAAATAAAATAAATGAAACAGTGGATTAAAAGTATGTACTCACAATGGTAAAATGATCTTGCAAAATTTCTTGATTTTGCTTTTCTGTTTGTAGTTTTATTTAAATATCAATGAAGTAATAATAAAAATCCAAAGTGGAATGCACAAGAAATCACAGTTTAGTTAGACAGCGTGCTTGTCAAGAAATGCAGAGCAGGACCTCATGCATTGCTGATAACATTTTTCAAACCCTGCATCACCATCATCCTGTGCAAAGAAAAGATATATTGAGAACCCTTAGAAAACTGATGAAAAACATGACGGACAAGGGTGGAAACTTACATAGTATGGGTCTCTGATGATACGATCTCCCTCTGGATCAAAGGACCCCAAAAGAAGCAGCTGAGCCTTGGAATTTTTCCCTGCTTTCCTGTCTAGTGTTGACATGTTATCCTCATCCATACCAAAGATAAAGTCAAATTTATCAAAATCTTCTTTGGTGATCTGAAATAGAAATATATGGCATTATTAAAATTGGGGTTTAGATGAAATTTGAAAAGAAATAACACTGTAAACTTACTTGTCGTGCCCTGTTGTTGTAGGGCACATCATGCTTCTTCAGTGTTGATAAAGCCCGAGGATCGGGTTTATTTCCTACATGCCATGATCCTAGAGCAGCACTGTCAACGCTCCATTGACTGTCCAAATTCCGCTCCTTAATAAGCTTTGCGAACACCGCCTCAGCAATTGGCGATCGGCAGATATTGCCTGAAAAAAAATCATGTCTTTTTGAATTTTAAAAAGAAAAAGGATTTTAGCCCCAAAACAGGGAAGGAGAGGGGGAGATGGGGAGGGGGGAGGGGGGTATTCTTTTGCTAGATCACACAGATTTAAAAACTGACAAGTCAAGTAATACAGTGAGAAATTTTAAAAGAGGAAAAGACCTTTAAATTTTAGAGAGACAGAGAGACTTTCAATTGTTCATTCAAATTGTATAACCTAAGAGATTGACACAGGGACTTTGGTTTAAGCAATCTATTACCGAGGCAAATGCACAAGATCTTCTTTTCGGACATTAGACAAGCGGCTATAAGAGTTACTCCAGTAAGGGAAGGCTGCACCTCACGATGACAACACTTTCAATGGGCAGAAATGTTGGTTAAAATGTGAGAGATACTTAGCCAGCTAGTGAAAAGTAAATAAGCATTCCTTTTCTAGAGAGATATCGACGTTAGTATTGCATTCCGTACGGTATGAAAAATTATCATCCCGGCGCGATCAAGGCATGTGGATTAGTTTACAACAGAAAACTATGTTGTTTTGACCTTTTATTCTTGGTACATTCGCATTTAACAGAAAGACACAATGAAAGAAACACCATATTCTAATATTGAAAAGAGTTTCCTTAAGACAGCATTGTCTGAACGCAAGGTAATAGTCTATTCTGAATTACGACAACGTTTTTTTACAGGTTATGTTTTGTTCAAATATAAGTGATATTTAATCATTTTTTGTGTAAATATTTTTTGTTGCTATCATTTGATGGAAGTCCATCGTACTTAATTCTAATAATAACGATATGTGTTACAGCGGTTGGATGGCAGGACTTTTGATGAGAGAAGGGGTGTTGTTATTAACTTCGGCAAAGAGTATGGCTGTTGTCATGTAGCCCTGGGTGACACACGGTGAGCCATAGACACTTATACACAACATTACACTTCTAATAAACTATGTTCTAAATTTGTGCCTGCTTTTCCCCCTTAGCGTTCTTGCACAGATCTCAAGTGAAATCCAACAGCCAAAATCTACTCGTCCTAATGAAGGGCAGGTTTATGTCAACGTTGAGTTCAGTCCTATGTCTGCAGAGCATGTTGAGCCAGGGAAACCATCAGAAGCATGTGTCGAGGTTACGAGAGTGCTTGAAAAATGTATTAGGGAATCAAAGTGTATTGATTTGGAGTCACTCTGTATAATAGCTGAAGAGAAGGTAAAGGATTTTTTGGGATGATTTTTTCCTGTTCTTTCTGTCCAAAATAAATAAAACAGAGGTCAATTATTTTTTTTTATAGGTATGGGCCTTGCGTGTTGACCTGACAGTTTTAAATATGGAGGGCAACATTGTTGAATGTGCATCAATTGCAGCCTTAGCAGCACTAGCTCATTTCAGACGCCCAGATGTCACATCAACTGGCGATAGACTTGTAATTCATGATGCTAGTGAAAAGGAACCACTTCAAACAGCATTACACCACTTTCCAATTTGTTTAACATATGCCATCTTCAATAAAGGGTATGTGAGTATAGATCAAAAAGTTTGGAGGTGTTATCTTAAAAATTGTTCTAACAATCGGTCTTGTTCTAGGAAGCAAATTGTTGCTGATCCAACACTGATAGAAGAGCAAACTGCTGAAGCGAGTCTGAGTGTTGGTATGAACGCCTACAGAGAGCTTTGTGGGTTGCACTTAGGTGGTCAAGCACTGAGTGACCATCAGTCAATTCTTAAAATAGTACAAAAAGCAGGAGCCTCTGCTGCCGATATTGTGCTGCTCATCAAGAAGGCTCTGGCTGAAGATGAAGAAGCTAGGTATGTTTCAAATTAACATAGTTTACACCTTCAATATTCCGACTCCTGTAAAAAAAATTTGGGGGGGATTTTTAATGTATTGTTATGAGTCTAAGATACTTGAAACACCCCAGTGCCTGGATATCGACTAGTAAATTGGCAAATAAGTGGGTCTTATAATTGTGTAAATATGATGAATCAATTGTATTTTATTTTTGTTGCAGGACTAAAAATGAAGTTGTTGGTCTTTCAGCATGCATTAGAGCTGGAAGGATAACTACTTTATGTGATCAGCGTATGAAGATAAAAATTAATTCTCAGTCTATTCAAGAAGTTGCTGAAAACTTAATAGCTCAAAGGCAACAGAACAAGCACACTAAATTTGATGAAGATGGAAATGCCATTGAATTTAGTAAGATTGTTTTGAAGAGTTTTGTGGTAAATGACATATCTTCCAATATTCACGTATTGTTTTTTTCCCCTTTTCTAACCCAGCTCCATCAGACAAAATCATTGTCTCCATTGGTGAAAATTCTGCAGAGCTGCAGGTAAGCTTGGCAAACAAATTCTTTGTACAGAGTTGTCTTCACACTCATTACTGCACAAGAGAGATTCTTTTACCTTTTGTGCAATTGTTTTCAGGATGTGAATGATGAAATTGATGAAGGAATGGACGAAGATGTTGAAGACGAGATGTCAGACGACAATGATAAGGATAGAGTTGATGAAGAGGACAATGAAAGTGATGATCCTGTTGTCATAGATATCCCTTCTAATTCCAAGCAAAAATCAAAGAACCAAGACAGATCTTCCAAGAAAAAATCAGAAATAACTACACTTGATGATTCTGATGATGATCTGGAATTTGTAGCTGAACTAACGAAGGAAGAAAAGGAGAAAATGAAGAAAGTGGAAACCCTTGGTAATTTACCATGACATCTGCATAAATGTTAAGAGGGTAATGGTGTACTTTTAATCTAAGTTGTGAATAATATTTTTTTATATTTTACTTTCAGTGTTAGATGACAGTGAGGAAGAAGAAACATCAACTCTCACAGCAGGAGAAATGGAAACACCCTCCAACAAGGCTAAGTAAGTTTATTAGTTTGTAGCATATTTCTGTGCTGTATCTTTGGTCCAATTTATCTCTAATGTTTCTTGTTATTATAATTATTATTTTAGAAACACTCCTGATTCTAACAAAAAGAAAAAGAAGAATAAAAACAAGAACAAGAAAAAGGGTGACTCTAACAAAAGCGACGGATCCGGTGCTAGACAGTGGTATTCTAAAAGTGCTTGGTAATAATTATAAGAATTTTAAAAATAAAATTTAATTATCCCTTTATTCTAAAATTTTAATTGAGAGTGGTTTTGTGTAAAATGAAATGATGGATAAGAGCTGCAGATCAAAATTTTTCTTTATTTTTTATAGTTATAGAAGACCTACAAGTTTGATGATGTTCTCTTTCTTGAATTCAGATGACATTTGAACATAGGTCTTCATTCTTGATTGAATAAGTAGCTTATTATAAATAAAATCGTGCTTTTTTTAATGACACAGAAGCATAATGCCTTTTTGGTGGTTGCGTACTGGACACATAATTGTGTCTTCTTAATTACTTCCATGAAAATTTCTGAATGCGACAATTCAGAAGGAATATCAATCTTGGTGATAAAATGGAAGTTCAGCAGGTGTCATTCATACACCTGGTCGTTCGTTGTTGTCAGATATTGCATCCTGACATTCTTGCAAAGCTAACAATGTACGGACTTACTCTCATCAAAACTTAAGCATTAGAATTTTAGATGGTAAAACATACCCGGACACTTGACGTACCACTTAATCCTTTTTTTTTTCACCAATGCCATGCACAAAGATTTTTCATTAGTTTTTTTTAACAAAATTCATTTGTGGCTAGTACATGGGTGCTTATTCAAACAATCATGTCACTGAAGTCAAAGGATAGTAAATTTCAGCAAGTTTTATACTAACATGGAAAGCATAAGACTTACTCAAATTCATAGAAACTGAACTCATCTGTTAACAATTTTCCACTTCAGCTATAGTTCTTTGATCATCAGCAACATGGTGGCTCCTGTCCGAATAGTAACCCATTCACTTACCTTACACCAACACATTGACAAATATATATTTATATATATAAAGACATATATATTTGACACAGTGGTCTGGTTGGAATGGTAGCATTATCTCAGTAATGGTCCCTCTTAATTACAGATAGATTGTTTAAACATTTAAACAAGGACTTGACCCTAGCTTGCCCTAGTAGAACTTACAAGAGGCAAAATTTGCATTTAAAAAAATGCAAACTTATATGAAGCGATCCTGTAGGTTACACTAGGTGCATCCACCGACCACTGTGCCAGTTTTCTATAAAACTAAAAATGTAATTTAAAGAAAAGGAAACAACGAAAACGAAACCTAACATAAATTATGAAATAAGTCTTATGAAAGGTGTTCTGATTCAGAATTCTTTCAGTCTCTCATACCCCCCGTTGCTGGGAACGAACGGGAGCTATCACAGCAGTAGAACTTGAACGCTAAGAGCACCTTTCACGCCAAACCAGATTTTCCCAATTAACTTTTTTGAGAAACTTACCTATTTGAGTTGTGCAAATACAGCAGATTTATATATATTTAGAAATGACAAACAGCAACATAGCGCAAGTGAATTTTTTCCATTGCACCGAAATTAGTACATCGCTTTGAAAAATATGTAGCAGAAAATTTGAGCAGGTCAACACGGCGAGGAGGCCAAGGACCGTCCGATGGCACCCCTTACGAGCGCCCCACCGTGTCAGCAAGCCAGCAGTGCAGCGCCCCGCCCCGCCCCGCCCCGCCCCACCGTGACCCTCGCGTGACGTCACGCTCACGCCATGGTGAGGGCGCCCGCGCCGATGCCGAAGCCGCAGCCCTTGGGGCCGAAGTTGCGCGCGTAGCAGCCGCGGCAGTAGATGTCGTTGTCCGGGCCGTCGTTGAGGTTGGTCGAGTCCAGGGAGCGACCGCAGTCCCGGCAGTTGAAGCAACGCTTGTGCCAGATCTGGAACGGCACGGCACGCGGGCAGCGCGGCGGTCAGTGCGGAGTACTCCAGCCCGTCTGAGCAGCTGACAGCTGACAGGAGAGCGCCAAAGAGCCCTCCCGCAGCAGCCGACAGCCCTCGGCGAACAGCTGACAGCCCCGTCTGAGCAGCTGACAGCTGACAGGAGAGCGCCAAAGAGCTCTCCCGCAGCAGCCGACAGCCCTCGGCGAACAGCTGACAGCCCCGTCTGAGCAGCTGACAGCTGACAGGAGAGCGCCAAAGAGCCCTCCCACAGCAGCTGACAGCCCTCAGGGGAGCAGCAAAGAGCCCTCCCCAGCAGCTGACAGCCCTCAGCGAACAGCTGACAGCTCTCAGAAGGGCAGCAAAGAGCCCTCCCCCAGCAGCTGACAGTCCCGCCTGAGCAGCTGACAGTCCTTAGGTGAGCAGCAAAGAGCCCTCCCCCAGCAGCTGACAGTCCCGCCTGAGCAGCTGACAGACCTCAGGGAAGCAGCAAAGAGCCCTCCCCCAGCAGCTGACAGCCCTCAGCGAACAGCTGACAGCCCTCAGGGGAGCAGCAAAGAGCCCTCCCCCAACAGCTGACAGCCCGCAGCGAACAGCTGACAGCCCTCAGGGGAGCAGCAAAGAGCCCTCCCCCAGCAGCTGACAGCCCTCAGCGAACAGCTGACAGCCCTCAGGGGGGCAGCAAAGAGTCCTCCCCCAGCAGCTGACAGCCCCCAGGGGAGCAGCACAGAGCCCTCCTTACGAGTAGCTGACAGCAACTGACAGCAGCTGACACTCACCCTGGTCTTGCTGATCATCTGCTCGGCGGCGTACACCTCGAAGCCGCAGCGGGGGCAGCCCTTGCCCTCCTGGGCGCGCGCGCCGTGCGTGGGCCGCGCGTCGTTGCTGCAACATTTGCATAGAGATCGCGGGAAACCCCTGGAGAGGGGCGCCGTCGCACCGCGACGCCACGCCCTGGGGAGAGCGGCCGCTCCTCGCTCCACCACCGGCTCCTCTGGCCCGGCCCGGGAGGTGAAAGGGGGTTAGCACGCTGGGGCGGGGCGGGGCGGGGCGGGGCGATCAGGCTCACCAAGTGAAAGTACGTCCGTTTCACTCAGATTCGCACCGCAAATGACGGGCGATCGGCGCCCGCGAGACTCAGGGTAGGCCAGCCCGCAGCACACGCGTGCACCGCGAGCACGGTGTTGCCTGCCTACCCGGCGCTGTGGGGGCTTGCGTACGCCGGAGGAACACAGCTGGCGTGCCCTTTGAAAGGCGCGATTTCCCCCTATAATTCCGTATGGGCACGCAAAGTGCTCAAAATCGCAGCTTACTCGCAGGTTACTCAAGGGAAGGTGACGGACGTGCTCCCTGGGTGATCCGGAACGCCGTGATGCAGCGCGGGGCGTCCCCTCGGAGTGTTACGGGGCGGGGGAGGGGCGCTCAGGACCCGGGGCGGAGGTTAGCTCAAGCCAGGCCGCTGAGAGGTGTAAGGCGTGTTGGTGGTTAGGACAGGGCGAGAGTGGCCTGCTGGCAGGGCCGGGCCGGGCCGGGGTCGTCAGTGGTGGGCGGCGAGGGGCACTTGAACACTCTGTCGCAGAGTATGATAGCCTAGCCTAGCCTGCCCCCTAGCCCACGCGGCACCCCAAGGGAAACGGTCGCTTAAAATTGTGAACAACGTATTGGTCAAATCTCGAGCGACCGTTTCCGACCGCGTGGAGAGAGCATCTCATCTCGCGAGGACACTAACTTCTGTGAAGTTGAGTTTAGCGCACACCTGGAAAGATTTGTTATTATACCGCGAGACCCTGCTGCCGTTGTTATGGCTCGTTGTTATATCGCTTAGCATTGTTTGTAGCGGCCACACTGAAAACCCAAGAGTGTGACACAGCCACAAGTGTGCGACATTCACACACTTGGCGGGGCTTTAGCCGGCGCTAGACATGCAGCTACTGCAGCGGCAGGGTCTCGCCCGCCCCGCCCCACCCCGCCCCGCGCGCACCCAGAGCTACTCACAACTGGCAGGTGGACTCGCCGCTGGTGGACACGAGCGTAGGCGCGAAGCCGTAGCCGAAGCCCTTGGGGCCGTACTTCTTGCCGTAGCAGGCGCGGCAGAAGATCTCCTTGTCGGGCCCGTCGCAGGCCAGCATCGAGTCCAGCGGCCGGTGGCAGTCGGCGCAGTTGAAGCACTTCTTGTGCCACATCTGGACAGCAGGCAGAGAAAAAGAAAATCAAGAAAACTCAGTCTCTATGAAGTTGTCTTTTGCGCTCGTGGCCCTAAACTTTATGATGTCCCATTATATTTTCACCGAGAGGGAAACAAATCTGAATTTTGGTGTACACATGTCGTGAATTGTTCTGAGTTTTTATTAATTTTTTTGCAGTTTTTTAATTAATTTTTCCTGATTTTTTCCTGATTCTTTTCTCTGATTTTTCCTGACTTTTTGTGAGTTAGAAGGTGTACACAAGAGTTGTTTCCCAGGGCTGCCTATACTGACCGTGCCCTTGGCGAGCTGCTGCTCGGCGGCGAACACGGCGCCCCCACAGCGCGGGCAGCCCTGGCCGGGGCTGGCCTTGATGGAGGTGGTGTCCGGGTTGTAGAAGGGCCGCATGGACGAGATCTCGTCATCCGTCAGCCCGTCCGTCTGCAGGAAGCCCGCGCCGCCGCCGAAGCCGTAGCCGTGGGGGCCGTACTTCTTGCCGTAGCACGTCTTGCAGTACACGTCCTTGTCCGGGCCGTCGCACGCCAGCATGGAGTCGAGCTGCTTGGTGCAGTCGCGGCACTTGAAGCACTTGCGATGCCACTCCTGCAGGACAAGCAAGGTCAAGAGGCTGCTGTTGTAGGTACATTGTGGAGAGTGGCGGGGGCCGGGGCGGGGGCCGGGGGCAGGGGCCGGGGGCGGGGCAGCATCCCCGGCAGTGGCAGCGACGGGCTGCACCGCCCCCCGTCGTGCCGCCCCCCGCGGTCCCGCCCCCGGCCGCTCCCCCGCCCCGCCCCGCCCCGCCCCGCCCCGGCCCGGTCCGCGCGGGCAGCGTTGCCAAACGTAGTGCAGACCTCTACGCTCGCGGTGTTGCACGCGGCGGGGCCGGGCCGGCGAGGGACAGGAGCTCAGCCGCGAAGAGGTGGCCCCCGCCCCGCCCCGCCCCGCCCCTGTGTACTCACCCTGCCCTTGGCGAGGACCTGCTCGGCCGCGTACACCCGGCCGCCGCAGCGGGGGCAGCCCTCCCCCTTGGGCGCCTGGATCTTGGCCACGTCGTGGAGGGTGTTGGGCTTGTTGGCGAGGTGCTCGCTGCGGGGACACAGACACAGACACAGGGATTAGACCAGCCGAGCCTCCACACCCACATCATATAGCTTTACTATTTTATTAGTCGTTACTACTACTGTACGGCGAAGCGACAAGCGAAAGTAGCAGGCAGAGAGAGATTGTGGGACGATCCCAGAGACGTTGTCCGAGCGTGCATCCCCCGGGGAATTTTTTAAAATATTTTTCTTTTTGACAGCTAACTTTGCACAGCACAAGGAAAGGCGCGGGGTGGATACCGGGTCGGACACATACGGCTCTCACCCAGGGAAATGAAAACATGCAGCAACCATCGTAGCTTAGCTCAGATACAGCCATAAAACCATGGTAGTCGAGAAAGCGATATTTTAGTTGTGACGACCGAAATTCGTTGGTCGGATCCATGATTTTACGGATGTCCCTGAGCCAGCCGTGCGATGGCTGCTCCAACTTGTCATTTCTCCGGGGCGCAAGGGGCGCGCGTGGGGTTTGCCACTCACTAGAAGTCAGTGATATCAGAGGTGAGTCCGATGAACAGCCCCCCTCCAAAGCCTACTCCCCGGGGCCCGTACTTCTTGGCGTAGCACACTGGACATGGCACAAGACGACTCGGTTAGGAGCACAGCAGAGCCGGGCCGGGGTGCAGGCCGAGGCCGGGGCCGGGGCCGGGGCCGAGGCCGGGCTGAGGGCGCTGCAAGCGGGCCTGCAAGCCGAGCTGCAAGCACCCCAGCACCACGGCGTGAGCTCGAGCGGGGCGGGCGGGGCCGGGCGGGGCCGGGCGGGCGTGGGGGCCAGCCAGGCCCACAGGGGGAGGGAGGGCGCCTCCACCCCCTGTAGTGAAGAGAAGCTGAGTACAAGGCGAGAGAGAGAGAGAGAGAGAGAGAGAGAGAGAGAGAGAGAGAGAGAGAGAGAGAGAGAGAGAGAGAGAGAGAGAGAGAGAGAGAGAGAGAGAGAGAGAGAGAGTGTGTGAGAGAGAGAGAGAGAGAGAGAGAGAGAGAGAGAGAGAGAGAGAGAGAGAGAGAGCGGGGAACTTGAGCAAACGCCAGAGAATGCGAGATACACAATGCTGCATGCACACCCATGCACACACACACACACACAGCCCCCAGGAGGACGTACCCGTTGCCGTTGGTGTAGATGCTGGCATCGCTCTGGAGCGCGCCCGCGCCCTGGCCGTAGCCGTAGCCCTTGGGGCCAAACTTCTTGCCGTAGCATGCTGCAAACAGAACGGCCCATTCGCATTCCAGTGGCACGGCGGGCGGAGACACTCTGGGCATGCCTCGTCAGACCCGGGGCCAGTGGTGCCGGACAAGTAGGCAAACAGTCCCTCGAACATAACGGTGTATTACCGGGGACTTTTGCCTACTTGTCTAGGTACACTGCCCGGGGCGGGGCCCCTGCGGAGCGGCGGGTAGGCCGCCCGGCGGACAGCACTGTCCTCGCGTTGCCTACCCGGCCGCCCCCAGGCGCCTCCAGGCAGGAGGACGGCTCAAGTCCTCCGGGAAAAGTTACGAGCAGCCTGCAGTGGCGACTGCATCTATTGTGTAGCAGTACACTTAACTTCCGCAAAAGTAGAAATTTCGATCGTCAGGTGTGCCTATTGCCTAATATTTTCAAATATTTTCTGTAATTACTGCACTATTATTATTTTTTTCTCGATTTCAGTCATTTTAAAACTTAACAAACCGTCGTAGCAATACTTTAAAAAATAAAATAAAAAAACAACTTTTTTTAAAATTTTTTTCAGTTTTAACTGCGTAAGGTGGCTGTTTGCGCGGCTACCTTTGCAGTAGATGTCCTTGTCTGGACCCTCGCACACCAGCACAGAGTCCAGTCGCTTCGCACAGTCGCCGCACTTGAAGCACTCCTTGTGAAAACCCTGGAACATGAGGAGGGGGCACACCACATGCATGTCACTCTGAGGACCAGGATCACGCCAAGAGTTGCACAAGGGAAAAGGACGAGGGGAGGGGAGGGGGGGAGACGCGAACCGCTGCGCTACCCCCTGCTGACAGAGTCTCTCTCAGCGCCGCGCGGGGTAGGGCCGCGAGGGGCATGCGTGGGGCGTGCGGGCGGGGCGGGGGGCGTAAGGGGCACAAGTCTCCTCTCTCTCAGCACGTCCGCGACTTCTTTGACGGGGTCCACAAACACGCGTGCGCGTGCGGGGGCGGGGCCGTGCGGCTACCTTTGCAGTACACCTCGCCGTCAGAGCCGTCGCACACGGTCGTGGAGTCCAGCCAGTGGTCACACTTCTTGCAGCGGTAGCAGCCCAGGTGCCAGCCCTGCGCGTCCATAGTACACAGCAAAATGAAAAGCTGGAGGAACCATCGTGTAGGACAACCGTACCATGCCCGACGATGCTTCTGGCAACTTTTCGTTTTCGTGCGCGTGTACAGACCGAAAGTGAACGTCGCGAACTGACTATATGGGACTTCTTCCCAAGTATTTTTTTAATATTTTATTTTTGTTTTCCAGTCAGCCTACCACTTTTCTGGAAACCCAAGTGAGTGAATGTCTATCACTACTAGTAGGTGTGAGAATTTCCATCATCATTGGTCCACTTGATCAAGTAACGGGGTGAATTTTCCTTGAAATGTCACACACCCGAAGGCACAAGTGCACGGATGGAAACTCACACACCTGCACGCGTGTTACTTCCGGTGCCGGTACTCACCCTTCCCCTGGCGAGCATCTGCTCGGCGGCGTAGACGAAGCCGCCGCAGCGGGGGCAGCCCTCGCCCTCGGGCGCCTTGGCGATGGCGCGGGGCTCCATGGGCGCGCGGGCGCCCTCGCCAACGTACCTGGGGCACAGCCGGGCGCACCGTCAGCCACCGTGCTGCAGTAGGCAATAGGCAGCCCGAGCACAGTGGAGTGCAGCGGGCTGCATCTGCGCCTGCCTGCTAGGCAACATCTGTGCTCGGCAGGCGCAGATGCAGCTCGCTTTACTTCCCTGTAATTGGCCTACCTGTTGCCTACTTTTTCTGGCAACACTGGTGTTGGCCTTGGCCGTCGCCCGAGGAGGACGCGCAGCTCACTTTGAGTCAGTTGCCAAGACAGAAATGATACCCGTAATAAAGTCTGTGGTTTCTAGGCAAAGCCAATATTTTGGTCTCGTCTTTTGAAGGCCCAGGGCCGAGTTTTGGTATCCTGTGAGAATAGTGCACAACCAACCCAAGTGTATGAGTGTCACACACCTACAAGTGTGTGACATTCATACACTTGGGTTTCTAGTGTAGGACCTCTGTGTCGGCCAGCTTGCAAAAAAGGCCAAAATTCTTCATTCTTTTGAAGAATCGAAATTTGGCACTGGAATTCGAAGACCACAATTTTGGCGTGTAAAACTGCCATGGATTTTTAATATTTACTTTTTATGCCAAATTAAAGAGAGTTTGATGTGACTTTGCTGTCCTCCTTGGGTGAAAATTTTGAAATGATTGCCTTTAGCTGGCTTATTGAATAAGACAAATGAAAAATTAAGAAACATATGAATGACTATGTATCCAACACTTTGGAAAGAAGTAATCAGTCCTAAATATTTTAAAGAATTGTAGTGTTTAAGGTTTATTTGTAAGAGAAAAAGAATGGATTTATGGTCTTGTGCTACTTACTTGTCACTCTTCATCGATGTTCATGTGTAATTGATTAAAGTGTCAAATTTTAATGATCTTTGTATTATTCTATCCGTGAAAAAAATGTTTCATCAAAGAAAACTTTCACGTCCTTGCAACTTTTTTTTTTACATTGGTTGTTGTATGGACCGAAGTTTTGAAACTCCGTTTATAATTTGTAAAACCAGAGTCTATGTCAGTTGAATTTAAGGTTACTTTCCGTGTGGAATGCCGTGATATTTTCCAGTGTATTACATCTTGATTTCCATCGGTTTTTAATTTTCTGGTGGAATTTTTTTCTGAGTAGACATATGTGTTTTCAATATATGAAACGTTTTTGTGTGTGCGGCGGGGAGGGGGCATCAGAGCCGCCTGTCTCAGAGAGGGTTGAAGAGAGAAAGAAATTTTAAGCTGCGCTTTCGTAAGGCCATCGCTCCCGTCAACTGAAAACGTATTCAAACATGGGGCCAAAAAACGAAATTTTACACTACATTATTTTTTTCCAGATAAATGATGAATAATAATAATTCCCATGCACAAAAACTAAAAGATGTCATGCAAATCGAAATGCTTTGGCCTTACAATCCTCCAAAGCCATGAGAGAAGGAAAAGAGCGTCATCGAAAGAGAGAAAGGGCGGCAAGGAAGTTAGCTGTCCCTCTAGTACAATACCCGGCAAAGAAATTGCTTTGGAAATAAACAAAACAAAAAAAAAATTATTGTAATAACTGTGATTATCAGAGAAGAAATCTCGGGCGCTGAAAGGTCCAACAAGAGACACTGACACGTACAGAGGGCAACTTGAGGGGCTACCTTGAGGTTCTCCCTATCTCACGCTAGCACTATAAGCGGACAGACAGACAGAGAAGGGAAGGCAGACAGACAGACATGCACTGGCCCCTGGTCTCGCCGCTGCGGTGCAGTGTGGTGTGGGGCGGGGGAGGCGCAGGCCGGGCCGGCTCGGCAGGGAGCGTGAGCACGGGCGTGAGCGTGAGCACGAGCGTGATGCACGGCCAGCCCTGCCGAGCCGCCCTGCCCTGCTGGCTGGCAACAGAGCGAGTCGAGTCAAAGGAGGGTTTTTTTCCCCGATGGTAGTTTTATTTCTTTGATCAAAAAAAGATACACATTTGGTAGTAAAAAGTGGCCACACCATACATTCTTTGGATAAAACGCGCTTACAATTATTAGACCTAGTCCGCTCCGTAGACGTTACACATGCCTTTGCAACCAAAACAAAACTATTGTGGTCCGAACACCATATCCACTCTACACAAAATAAATAAAGGTAGTGATATAAACGAACGAGAGGAATCAGTTAGGGCTACAAAAAGAAATGCATCATCATGCACCGGGAACGAAAAGGAAACTACAACGACTTTCTTTAATTAAAAATTGGTATTATAAAAAAATAATAAGAGGAACGAAATAGGCCCCCTGCTTAGGGGAGAGCCGCCTCGGCTGCCATCGCCCGCCGGCCGGGGAGCCGACGGGAGAGTGGGGCCGCGGGGGCCAGCCGGCCGGGCGCAGGGGGCTGTTTTAATATTATCATTATATTTATAATATTTATAGTAATGCAGAAATGCCCGCTGTGCTGGCGCTGGTGGAGCCGGCGGGCGGGGTGGGCGGGGCGGGGTGGGGCAGGCAGGCGTTCAGGAGTTACTGGCTACAGAGAGAGAGAGAGAGGACGGTGTAACTACCATGCTCCGCAACACACTAGCTAATAAACAAACAAAAGGACTATGGGGGTGGGGGCACAACTACCCTGTGCTAAAGCCTCGTGGTGCATGCGCCCAGGAGACTCAAAGGCGTACGGGAGACTTGTGGGCGACATCCCATTGCCGACAGGGGCGGCACGGGGGAGGGGAGGAGACAGAGCTTCCGGTCCGCCTTTGAGCCGCCATCCTTATACCTCTCGCTCCAGAGAGAGAGAAGGAGAGAGAGGGAGAGGGAGAGGGAGAGAGAGAGAGAGAGAGAGAGAGAGAGAGAGAGAGAGAGAGAGAGAGAGAGAGAGAGAGAGAGAGAGAGAGAGAGGCATGGAGGCACTGGTACCACCGAGGAGGAGAACCCCGTGGGCAATCTGAGGGGAGACGTGCCGTGCCATGCCGTGCCGTTGGTGAAGCTCTCCTTCGATCCAGTTTTCTTCAACTTTGGTCAACCAACACGTTTTTGTCTGTAGTATTCTCCTCGCTTAGTAATAAAAGGGCCGTGTGTGGATTACGTCATTTAAGGGGCGAGTCTGGCGGAAAAGCTTTTAAAAGATATAATAAAAGAAGAACACGACGACAGATTTTTATTTTCAGGAGTAAAAAAACATCCTGGCTATCTTATTTTTGCAATCTCTCGCCTTAAAATAAAGTGCCGCTAGAAACGTAAGCCCTTCAATGACGTAAGTCAGGTTGCGACCCAATAGAGAAGTACATGGGGGGCAGGGGTGGTATATGGCGAAGCAAGTCATCTGTGTGCGAGATACGATGAGACAGGGAACCCTCAAGAAACCTCCAAGAAGCCCTCAGACGAACCAGCGAGCCGCGGCCCAACCAGGGCCACATTTTAACTCACTGTACTTGTATACTCTTTCCTTAATTTTACATAAATAATTGCGCCCTATACTCTTGAGGTACTTTTTTTTTCCATTTTTCGACTTTCCGATTTCGCTCTGGACTGACCTCATCACGGCTTTGGGACGCGCGCTCACCATCTCCCCTTCAAACTGCTCCACGAGAAAACACCCCCGGGGCGTCAACTTGTAACGGGTGCCCCACGGGTGCCCCACGGGTGCCCCACGGGTGCCCCACGGGTGCCCCACGGGTGCCCCACAGGTGCCACTCACCCGCTCAGGTGTTCGCCGGTGTCCATGCTCAGGCAGCCCGCGCCGCCGCCGAAGCCGTAGCCCTTGGGGCCGTACTTGCGGGCGTGGCAGTTCTTGCAGTAGAGCTCGCCCTCGTGCTCAGCGCAGTTGGTGGAGTCGAGCATCTTGTTGCACATTCCTGATGTTCAACAAATAAAAGAAATGCATGCAATATTCAGAAACAAAATCACTCAATATTTTTTTTTAAGTCGCACAATTTTTTTTCTAAAATTAGACAATATTTTTTAAAAAATATGTCACACTATTGCGCTGACGAAAAATATGGCTTACCGCATTTGAAGCACATCTTGTGGAACTTGAAGCCGCCAGCGACCTTCTCCTCGGCCGCGTACACGGACTTGCCGCATTTCGGGCATTTGGGGTTTTCAATTGGCTTGAAAGGCATCTTGGCCTAAGTGCGTTCTGCAAGCAGAGAAAAAAAAAAAACCGTACGTGTTTAAAAAGATCGTCACGCGAGAGAGAGAGAGAGAGAGAGAGAGAGAGAGAGAGAGAGAGAGAGAGAGAGAGAGAGAGAGAGAGAGAGAGAGAGAGAGAGAGAGAGAGAGAGCCGATGCGGTGAGAATTGTTGCTTTCTAAATTTAACCTGCTGAGCCGCGCCGGCCGCCTCAGTCCCTTCCCAGCTTTTGGCGCAGGGCGTTGGAGGAGAAGGAGAGAGAGGAATGCCCCCTCCCTAGCGGTGGACCACACCCTCTGTCAGCCATCAAACAGCCTCTCCCCCTCCCCTCCACCCCACCGCTGCGCTGGCACAGAGCCAGGCGCTTATGTAATACGCCAGTGGGTGGGGAAGGGCCGTACCCAAAAATGGACGCAGTCAGGTAAAAGACACGCGGCTACGAATTTCCCAGCCGCACCGCCCCCCCTCCCCCTCCCCTCTTAACACCTCGCCCCCGCGCGAGACAGGTGCGGGAGGGGGAGGGGGGGCGGTAGTCTGCAAGCAGACGCACACCAGCGACAGCGCCCCCTGCATCTCAATGCTCTGCACATTTCACGCTGGCATCCCCTCTGGCTGCTGCTGCACCTTGACAGCTCCCCCCTGACACGCCGTGCACGCAACAAGCCCGCCCGCCCCGCCCCGCCCCGCCCCGCCCCGCCCGCACCCCAGGGCCGGGTAGCCGCCGGCGCGCCCTGGCTGGACGGCCGCCAAGGTCCGCGTCGCGCCGCGTCGCGCTCCTGTCCGCCTACACCGAGACCTCCACCTTCCACCCCGGGCCGCCCCGGGCCCCGGGCTCGCTACCGGGGGCGGGGCCGAGCCGCCCCGCCCAGCCCTCACACACTGGAAACTCAAGTCTGTGAGTGCCCCACACTTCAAGGTGTGGACATTCGCATTCATACTATTGAGTGCATGAGTTTTCACTAGGAATTTCCCGCGTACAGATCGGCAATTCACACACTTGGGTTTCCAGTGCAGTCGGCAATGCTAATTTGGTCTAACGCAGGGTCCACGGCCTACACTTTGGTCCACTTCACTCTGAACTTGAACTAGGTCATTTCTCTCTGAGGGCGGCGGGCCGGCGGGCGGGGCAGCAGGGGACTTCCCCGACAAAGGCACTTGAGCAGTCCCAGAAGCAGCAGCAGTAGCAGCGGGGCAGCCCTGGCTGAAGCACTAGAGAGCCACTGGAAGCACTAGGGGCGCCCAGCCGAAGCACTGGTCGAAGCACACGCCCACGGTCACAGAGCACAGTCCGCCGCACGCCGCACGGCCAGGACGGCGCAGTCCAGTCGGCACAGTCGGCTTCAAGTCGGTACCTTTCTGTTTCGAGATTCGTTGGGTAGCGGCCGGTCGCTAGTCGCTCGGTGTGAGCCACTCCACTAGCTCTAGCGCGTGCGGCACTAGACTACCGCAGGGTACAGGTTCGAATGGCGGCGCGACCCGCGGCGCTCGGCTAGTCATGAGCGATCTGCACACGGCCCGCCCCCCACCAGGGGCCGCCCCGCCCCCCACCAGAGCCGCGCCCGCCCCCGCCGCCCCCCGCCGCCCCCGCCGCCCTACGCCCACGGCGCCCGCCCCGCCGCCCCAGCCTCCTCGGGTAGCAACAAGGCGCCCGCGTCTCCTCCTTTTTCCCCGTTTTCTCGGACTGCTGCCCCCTCCCCCTCCCCAACCCCCTCCACCACCCCCACCCTCCCCTTCCTGGATACCAAAGCGAGGCCGGCCGTGACGGCCCAATCACGGGGTAGGAATGCCACGGCTGACGTGCGGTGCACTCTCTCTCTCTCTCTCTCTCTCTCTCTCTCTCTCTCTCTCTCTCTCTCTCTCTGACACGCACACTTACTCACTCACTCGTCGCGGGCTTGGTTCGTCGACCCCGGTGCGCGACTCAGTCGCGGTGTGCTGCCCCGCCCCGCCCCGCCCCGCCGTCTAAGCGGTCGCATCGTGGCGCCGACTAGAGGGCGGGAGAGGTGGGGCGGGGGTCGAAAACAATGCTTGCAGACCCCATCACTTTATCGCGTTCAAAACAACAAACAGCAAAGGTGCGGAGCGCGATCACCCGCCCGGCGCGGCGCGGCGCGGCGCGTTCAAAGCCAAAGGCCAGACAGGTATGTGGCCGGGGCGGGGCGGGGCAGGCCGAGGCGGGGCGGGGCAAGGCGGGGCGGGGCGGGAGATATTGCTCGCGTGATACAAACGTTACAAGATTGTTTTCATTGGGAACAACGGCAGTGGCCAGGACAAGGACAGCTCGCCACGCTGCCCGTCCCCGTCAATAACACTGTGCGTACAGCCCGGGGGACAGCGCGGGGGACAGCGCGGGGGACAGCGCGGGGGCCAGCGCGGGGGCCAGCGCGGGGGACAGCCCGGGGGACTCTAACAGTGTAGCCCCTCGTCGGAGAGAGACGGGGGGTTGGCGCTAGAGGCATGGCGGTGAGGACGGACTTGTGCAGAATGAGCGTGTTTTGATTTACGGGCGGAGGACGGCTTCTGTCTGAGCTCGACACGGAGCGGAGCGGGGCGGGGCGGGGCGGGGCGGGGCGGGGCGGGGTGGGGCAGGGCGGGGCGGGGCGGGGCTGGGCGGGGCGGGGCGGGGCGGGGCGGGGCGGGCAGGGCGGGGCGGGCGGGGCCCCAGGAGGTGTAGGGGTAGGGGGGCACGGCCAGCTAGACCACGACTGCGATCCCCCGCGCCGTCGACTGCCAGGTGGGCGTGCGACAGAGACAGACAGCGGAACAAGCCGCGCACATGGAAATAGCCCCGCCCCGCCCCGCCCCGCCCCGCCCCGCCCCGCCCCACCTCGCCCCGCCCGGGCTAAGGTAGATGGGGGCCTCGGCGGCGGCGCTGGAGACACCCTGTGCGCCCTGCTGGTGAGTCAATGAAAGCAGCAGGTTTTACCGGGGACAACCATAGAACCGTAGAACCATGCTTGAGAAAGCAGGAGTGGCTCGCAAGCGCTACATATCACAACCGCTACAGGTCACAAGCGCTACAGCTCGCTAACGCTACGGGTCTACGTCACAAAGCGCTACAGCTCGGTAACGCTACGGGTCTAAGCGCTACAGCGAGAATCCGCGCGTTGCCGAGCCGAGCCGAAACTAAACCTGAAAATTACGCACGTGGCGTGAAAACATGGAAAATTGCGACAGTAAACCTTCCCGAGGAGGTTGCGGTTAGGCGAATAGGGGCTTTTACCCCCGTGCGGCCAACTATTTCGGTGTTCTGTAGAACCGGTGCATCGCGATCCCCAAATGTCGCGCAATTCGACAGATGCTTGATCCCCGTACGCAGATTTGTCGTACGGTGGTTAACCGAACTGCCCAGCTCCCCAGAGCAGCGGAATAGCTATTTTGGAGGCCAGATTCTAGGACTTATGACGACCGACCACCAGTCGTGGGCATGGTGAACTTCCTATGGCTTACGCCGCTACAGCGAAGAACTACCTGGGTTTGAACCAGGCCATGTGCCGAGTCTCACAGACATTTCGCGGCACCATAGACCGCACTAGACCGTCGGCTATTCCACGAGGAGCTCGGTTGAAATGGGGGTTTGAATTCCACTCAAATTGTTGTCCCCAGAAAAATTAAATGTTTTGGTAAGATTTGAACCTCCGCCCTGCGACTCTCCGCGCGGCACTATGGGCCTAATGGCTACGACGCCACGGTACCAGCCGGACCACTAGGAGCGACTAGGAATCATGCTGCGCGAGAAGTTACTGTCACCGAAGAAACGAAGCCTGGTGTCATGAGTGCGCCTGCTCTCCGGTCAGTAATGGGCCGGCGCGTCGCGTCATTGGTATCGACGCTGCTCATAGCACTGGGCGCAGTGGTTCAAAACATGCGTAAGTTTTTTCTTTTATTATTTTGTTTGGACCAAGCGGGACCAAAGCGCCTTTCCAGCTATACCGTCCTTGTGCGACTCTTGCCCAACTGCACAAAAGGCACTGAAAAAGAGCACTTGGTCCAAACAAAAAAAAATTAACATAAAGAAAAAACTTACGCAGTTTTTGAACCACTTCCCGCCCAGTGCCTATGAGCAGCGACGATACCAATGACGCTACGCGGCCGGCCCAGCACTGACCGGAGGCAGGCACTCATGACACCGTGTTCGTTTCTTCGGTGACTGTGGCTTCTCGCGCAGCATGACTCCTAGTGGTCCGGCTTCTGGTACGGGCGTGTAGCCGTGCCGGCATAGTGAATCCGCGCGGAGAGTCGCAGGAGGTTCGAATCTACCAACACATTTAATTTTTCTGAGGACAACTGAATTTGAGAGTGGAATTCAAGCCCCATTTCAACCGACCTCCCTCGTGAATAGCCGACGGTCTAGTGGTCTAGTGGTGCCGCGAAAGCCGTAAGGTGTCTGTGAGACTCGGCACAGTTGGGGCCTGGTTCAAACCCAGGTAGGTTCTTCTGGTAGCGACAGCGGAGTTGCCAGGAAGTTCCGTCCCATGCCCACGACTGGTGTCGAATCGTGGGGTCATAAGTCCTAGAATCTGGCTCCAAAATAGCTATTCCATGCTCTGGGGACAGGGCAGTTCGGTTAACCACCGTACGACTAAATCTGACAGTACGGGGATCAAATTGTCGAATTGCGCGATAGGATCGCGGCCAGAAAAGCACCGGTTCCCAGCGTTCACTGAAGTAGTTGGCTGCCACGGGGGTGTAAAGCCCTGTGCTCTGGCGGGAACCGCAACCTCCTCGGAGGTTTACTGTCGCAAAATTTTCCATGTTTTCACGCCACGTGCGTAATTTTTCAAGGTTTAGCTCGGCTGCTCGGCTCGGCCCGCCTAACGCCCGGATTCTCGCTGTAGCGCTTAGACCCGTAGCGCTACCGAGCCTGTAGCGCTTGTGACCTCGTAGCGCTTGCGCCCCGTAGCGTTAGCGAGCTGTAGCGCTTGTGACCTGTAGCGGTTGTGATCTGTAGCGCTTGTGACCTACGTCCGAGAAAGCGATATTACAGTTGTGATGACCGAAATTTTAATGACTCTAGCTTTGTCGCAGCCACCATGATTTGACGGCGGCCCCAGAGGGTAGTTGCAACCCCTTTTCATTTTACATTTCTAGGTGTCGGATTGCTGCCGGCTCCCCCCCGAGCAGCAGCCTTGGCCGCGCGGTGCGTTTTGCAAAAATACATAAAGTGCAGATGAAGACCGCCCCGCCCCGCCATTTACGAGTCTACGGCCTCCCCTGCACCTGTCGGCTGCTAGGAGGGGTGGGGGTGGGGGGTGGATCTCCATACGCCACGGGGGGGGGGGGGGGGATGGGCACCGTTCTGCAGAGCCTCGCAGCTCCACCGGCCTGGGCTGGGCGGGCTGCTGCACTTGGGCCCCGAGGCTCCGCGCCAGCTGGCGCCCCCAGCTGCAGGTGCGCCCCGGCCCGCCCCACCACGCCCCGCCCGGCTATTGAAGGCCGTGACGGCGGCGAGGAGGTCCGGTTTGCACCGCTGCAGCACCTCCGTGCAGGCCTGCACCCTCCACCACCCTTGTGCCGGAGGCAGTGTTGCCAGAAAAGTAGGCAATAAGTAGCCCAAACACAGTGGAGTAATGTGGGCTGCATCTGCGCCTGCCTACTAGGCAACACCTTTGCACAGGTGCATGTATGTTGCCTAGTAGGCAGGCGCAGATGCAGCCCGCTTCACTCCACTGTGTTTGGGCTACACATTGCCTACTTTTAATAGGAGGTGGATTTTGTACGATCTTGTACACTCCTCTCCTGTGATTTGGATAAGGAGGCAAAAATTGCCCACGACATACATACACCTGTGTGAAGCGGGTGCACTCTACAAAGCTTACGGTGAATTTCACTGTAAGCTACGGTGAATTTTCACCGTAAGCTACAGTGCTGCAGGGTTCACCGTAGCTTACAGTGAAATTCACCGTAAGCTTTTATTAGTGTGGTATCAACGGAAGCCAACTAAACGCAAAAATAAAAAAAAATTAAAAAAAATAAATAAAAAAAAAAAAAAGAAGAAAAAAACTGTTTTGTGGAGGCTGCAACACAAACTAACGTGACCAAAACTACGGTCGCACCATAGAGGCGATCTCCCCAGGACATGACAGTTGACAGTTGCATGAGCGACGCACAAGTGCACTGCATGCAGTTCTAGCCCCTTGCACAACCGCACCGCCTAGGTTCGTTGTTCTCGAGGGTAGGGCTGTCCTATCCCGCGGCTACACGCCAGGCTATTTTCTCCGATCCTGACCTTGGCGAAGGTGGTCGCTGTTGTTGTGGCCGAGTGTGTGCGTGTGAGCGCACCTGCGGGAGAGCGAGAGAGAGAGAGAGAGAGAGAGAGAGAGAGAGAGAGAGAGAGAGAGAGAGAGAGAGAGAGAGAGAGAGAGAGAGAGAGAGAGAGAGAGAGAGCTGGGGGCGGGAGACGCCTCGGCTGTTCTGTTGAGGTCCAGATGACAGCTGCCGATACGGCTGCATGCCTTTATGATGGATGCTCTTCGTCCGCGACGTTCAAAAACTGCTCCCCGTCCCAGCCAACTGTCATCGAGAGTGTTCAACACTGGCACCACGTGTACCGTACTGTTGAACACGGAGTTGGACACAGACATGCCTGGTTAACAAGCCCGGCTGTGTCTTTAGACACCACAGTGTGCGCCGCATTGTTAAACACATTCCGGTCGGCAAACACGTCAGTCCAACACCATGATGCACTATATGACATATGTGGGCTTTTTAACGAAGCAAAGTAGTGTTCAACACTATTCTCAACACAGGGTTGAACGCAGTAAATTATACCAAAACTTGGAGCAATTGAACGCACGCACGCCCACCTGCAATTACAGTGGAAAGGTGGTGCGGCCGCGAGGTGGCCCGATAGTGCCAAGGGGCGGGGGCGGGCGGGGCGGGGGCGGGGCGGGGGCGGGGCGGGGTGGGGCGGGGCGGGAGCTGGGTGTCTCTGAACAGACTGAATTTATTATCATCCCTTGCGTCACAAGCCTTACAGGCGTTATGTGTCACGCTGGGTTGTGTTACCCTTGGCACGACTCTTATTTTTTTCCCCACTTCTTGTTTTTTTTTTCATGTTTTTTTTTTCTTTTTCATGAGCAAGTTAAGTCACCAAAATTCTACACTCATTCTCCACTTAGAAACACACAGGTCCGCGCCCCCTTTTCCTTTGAGCGTTTCGCAGGCGAAAGGGATGATATTTTCTGAGCTGAGGTGAATACGGGGCGGGCGGTGGAGAGATTGGCCATGGAGATACAGGACTCTGCCCCCTCCTGGTCCCGCCCCCGGTCCGGTCCTGCTCGGGGTCGAGCGGGCCGGTGCGATGCTGAGATTACCTCTGAGATTACTGAGATTACCTCGACGGGGAACTGGGTCGCGTGCTTCGGGACGGCCTCGCCAACGCGGAAGGAAAGCTCATGTTTTAAAAAATAAAATAAGAAAGTCATAATGAAAATCTCGGCAGGCGATGCGAGACGGACGCGAGTAGTCACCATGTAGTCATGGTTCCGAGGAGTGGCTGGTCTCTCTCTCTCTCTCTCTCTCCCTCTCTCTCTCTCTCTCTCTCTCTCTCTCTCTCTCTCGCCGAGCCACGCTCGCTCAAGCTCTATCCCCCCCCCACCCGGCGCCATTCTTAGAACAGTGCCGGTCGGATTTAGTCTTGTGAGTCAACTACTACCCTTATTGCCATATTTCAGGCGTGAATGTTGGTCCGCCCGAGACTGATATCTCTCTGTGTCCGCCCCGCCCCACCCGCCCCGCCCCACCCGCCCCGCCCCGCCCCGCCCCGCCTCATCCACCCCACCCCACCCCACGGATCTCATTCACGTTCACACGTTTTGTGAGGGACTTTACTGAAAATCTAGGAGGCCTGATTGAGGTCGCATTACGTAGTAAAAAGTGTGATGAAAACTGCCGTGACGCATATCACATTAGTTTTTTTTTTTCGAGTGGAGTTACAGTGACACTATCCGTAGCCGATACTAGCCTACAGTCCCGCAGGCTTCGCTGTAGCTTTCCCTGTGCGAGCTACCGTCTACAATCGCCGTAAACAGTGTGAGCAGCCAGCCTACCTCAACAGCTATATTTAAGCGACTCTCTGATTACAAACGTACAAAATGCGCTTTGGGTCGTAACAGATGGTTCCCCGTGGTTCCCTCTCCCTCTCCCGGCCGGGACGTCCTGGCGGGTCCCTGGCGGGTCCCTGGCGGGTCCCTGGCGGGTCCCTGGCGGCGGGGCTCAAACGTCACGCCCAGAGGCCTCGACTCGCCGCTCCGCTCAGCACCGCTCAGCACCGCTCAGCACCGCTCAGCACCGCTCAGCACCGCTCAGCACCGCTCCCTCTGCCTTTGTTGATTACTCATCGCACTCGAAGAGCTTTGCCAGAAATCTATGAGAGGAGAACGGGTGAGAATGGGCGCGAAAAGAGCCGGTGCTGCCAAGCTGGCGGGAAGAGCGGAGAGCGCGGGGGAGAGAGAGGGAGGGAGGGGGAGGGAGAGAGAGGGAGGGAGGGGGAGGGAGAGAGAGGGAGGGAGAGGGAGGGAGGGAGAAGGAGGGAGGGAGTGAAGGGAGGAGGGAGAGAATTGCCATGCGTCCGTGATTATTAAACATAAGGCGCTCGGGACAGCGTTTTGTGTCCAGGTATAAATGTACGGAGCGCTACAGAGAACACGTAACACTGTCAAAAATATTGTACCAAAGTACACTAAATGTACAGTAAGTTAGGTAAGAGGTACCGGGCTTTTAATTAAAGACGCAGGTTCGGGCGGGTTTGCCTACCCGATCTCCCTGTAAGGCGCCACAGCCCCTTGGGTAGGCAAACCCGCCCGCACCTGCGTCTTTTATGAAACGCCCGGTACCTGATCGTTGTACTATTTTAGTGTACCTCCCATAAGACTCCATGTTAAATGGATGGTACCTCGTACGTAAGAAATGTGTACCGTGCCCAATACGATTCGAGCACGCAAGAACTTGACCAGTGCGTATCGTGTTTTTTTCTTCTGGCAGTGAAAGCGGGGTGCATTTGCGCCTGCCTACTAGGCAACATGTGCTAAGGTAATATGGGTACTACTGTAGCTCCCCAGCCTTAGCTCCAATATCCCCCCCCCCCCCTACTCTCCCTCTCTCTCCCTCTTACAGACCAACGCACTCCTTCTCCGGGCCAAATTTAGAGCAGACGTACGCAGAGCTAACGGCAGGCAGGCAGGCAGGGCTGCAGGGCAGGGCTACCAACCTCCCCGCGGAGGAGAGGGTCCCGTCCCCGGGTGGGGGCTTCCACATGGCGGTATTTTTAGTGTGGTCTGGCGGCGACCCAGCCGAGCCGGCCCGGCCCGGCCCGGCCCGCGGCCCGCCTGCCCACCGGGGCCCAACGGGCAGGCCAGGCGTGAGTCAGACCAACCACCGGCACCTGACACGTTTTTAAAAAGTGTTCTCTTCGCTGGGGAGAGGGCTCGAGGCGGGGCGGGGCGGGGCGGGGTGCCGACGAGAGCCGGCCGCGCCTCCTGCCGCTCGGACAGCCCACACGATCTCGATTGTGCTGATGCTAACACCTTTCGCGCCAAGAGTCTGCGCGGTCGGAAAACTACGCACCCACTGGACTGACCCATGACTTCCACATCGGGTAACTTCGTATACACTTGCGTCGCACCCACCTCCTGCAGTGTCGCCAGGACCAAAGCACTTAATCGGAACGCCATTTACTCGCTAGAAAGTGCCGCTCCATAAAACCCGGCGGAGTATTTTGTGCAGAAGAGGACGCGTTTGACCCAAATTTTGCGCCTCTTAAAAAAAACCGCGACGGGAGACGACAGCTTGAGGGTCTTTAGGGGAGGGGAGAGAGAGGGGGGGCGTGAGGGGAGGAAGTAGGAGGGGGGAGGGATGCAATGAAAGGGAACCGCCTAGTGGTGAAAGAGTGCGTGTGAGAGAGAGGGAGAGAGAGAAAGAGAGCGAGAGAGCGAGAGAGAGAGTGAGAGAGAGAGAGGAAGAGAGAGAAAGAGAGCGAGAGAGAGAGAGAGAGAGTGAGTGTGAGGGAGCGAGTGAGTGAGAGAGAGAGCGAGCGAGTGTGAGAGAGCGAGCGAGCGAGTGCGAGAGAGCGAGCGAGTGTGAGAGAGCGAAGAGAGTGCGAGAGTGTGAGAGCCTCCGAGTTTCATTCTGCCGGCATAACAAAAGCCCCCCCCCCCCCCGCGAGCCGGCGTATCGTATTTCACTGCAAATACCCCGCAATCAGGCGTGCTCTGCTCTGCGCGAGCGAGGCGTCCTGAAGTGGGCGGGGCGGGGCGGGGCGGACCCTCTCCCAAAGAGCTCTCTCCCTGCGTGCAGGTTCCCTCGAGTCTGTCCGTCTGTCACACACACACACACAAACACACGCGTAGGCCCCACAAATTTCAGAATGAGCGCCAGCGCCATCTGGCGACCGACCCCTCCAACCCCTGGTGGTTTTCGAACAAAGTCTTAGCGCGGGGTAGAGCCCCTGCTCGTGTGAGAGAGTACCCCTGCGCGCGGGGTGTGACCACCACGTGGTCGCGGCGCGGCGCGGGAGTACCTCCTCCGTGGCGAGAGAGAAGAGCTAAGACCCTCGTTCTCGACAGACTGCTGATTGATTTGCATTATTTTATTCTAGGAAATGCAGAAATTTTCTTACAGTTTACGTTATTTTATCCAATACAAAAAAAAAGTACTGTTGTTTCAAAATTGTTTCACTATCAATTTTTTTTGTCACATAATTTTTTTGCAAATCATGTATTATTTTTTTTTTTTTGTTGCAGGAAAGTGAAAGACGAGGGCAAACAGCTGGGCCCCTCTCCTCCCCCCCCCCCCCGCACCCCCGACACCCACGTCGCGGGGACGGTGACGCTCCTCCGGATTTAGTTCAATGTCAATAAAAAAGACGCGGATTCGTTGCCAACCGGCCCGAATATCGCCGCCGAGCGGGGCGAGGGAGGCAGAGGGGGCGGGAGGGCGTTTACTTGGCTCCTACCCGCTACGACATGCATGGCAAATCCGAGGAAAATTCACGGTCATCATGACGTATTCAACCGCGTCGCGCCCCGCCCTGCCTCCCCCCAGGCCTCCTCAGCCACGCGAAATCTTCCGCGGGACCAGCAGTACAGTAGTAGTGGTCAAGGGCGGGGCGGGGGCGGGAGCGGGGGGCGGGGCGGGGCGCGGCGGGGCGGGGCGGGCGGGGCGGGGCGGGGAGGGCGCCAAGAGACGGACCTGCCCCGCCCCGCCTGCAGGGACCCTAGCACTGCTCCTACCCCTACATTTAGGGCCGGACTGGGGGGTCAGGGGCCCGCCGGAAAGTAGCTGAAAGGGGCCCGGAATTGCCTACCTTCAAGGGGCAACGGGAGCTTAAACGTGTGAAACTGAATCCCGGGCCCAGGACCCCTGGCGGGGCCCGGATCATGCACTGTTATTAGCCAGGCAAGCCTTCGGCTTGAATGCTGAGCTCGATCCCGCCTTAAACTTGAAAAATTACGTACGTGCTCTGCAAGTGAAAGGGTGGCGTGAAAACATGGAAAATTTTTGCGACAGTAAACCTCCCGAAGGAGGTTGCGGTTCCCGCCAGGCACAGGGCTGTTACCCCCGTGGCAGCCAACTACTTCGGTGTTCTTATGGGAACCGGTGCTTTTCTGACTGCGATCCTGTCGCGCAATTCGACAGATTTGATCCCCGTACTGCCAGATTTAGTCGTACGGTGGTTAACCGAACTGCCCTGTCCCCAGGGCATGGAAAAGCTATTTTTGGAGCCAGATTCTAGGACTTATGACCCCACGACCGACCACCAGTCGTGGGCATGGGACGGAACTTCCTGGCAACCCGCTGTCGCTACCAGTGAAGAACCTACCTGGGTTTGAACCAGGCCCCATGTGCCGAGTCTCACAGACACCCCACGGCTTTCGCGGCACCACTAGACCACTAGACCGTCGGCTATTCCACGAGGGAGGTCGGTTGAAATGGGGGGCTTGAATTCCACTCTCCAAATTGTTGTCCTCAGAAAAATTAATTTTTTTGGTAAGATTCGAACCTCCGTCCTGCGACTCTCCGCGCGGACACTATGCCGGCACGGCTACGACGCCACGGTGCCAGATGCCGGACCACTAGGAGGCATGCTGCGCGAGAAGCCACAGTCACCGAAGAAACGAACCCGGTGTCATCAGTGCGCCTGCTCTCCGTGCGCTGCTAGGCCGGCCGCGTAGCGTCATTGATATCGACACTGCTCACACCACCAGGTGGGCAGTGGTTCAAATACCGCTTATTATTTTATTTTTATAAATGTTTTTCTGTGGACCATTATTTTTATAATTTATACCGCCCTTGTGACTCGGACAACTTCGGAAAAAAAAAGGGGGGGGGGGATCGCACGGGCGCTACACTGGCCTGCTTAAATGTTTCGCACAGCTGCAATTTTTGTTTTTAGAGGAGTCAGTCGTACGGTGTCTTTCCCGCGCCGGTAAGCACAGTCAAAACGTTCAGATTATTCTTGAACACTTTTACAGCCTGCCTCCTCATCACCACCGTGCGTAAAGTGCAAAACCGTCCCGACCTGCCTGCAGCACCAGCACGCGCGCAGGGCGCGGGGTGGGGTGGGGTGGGGTGGGGTGGGGCGGGGCGCGTACCCCAAATACGCCGCTGAATAACACGTCGTACACAGAGATGTTCCCCGAGTGCTGCCTCATTACGGGCCGGGGAGGGACTGCTCTGCCTGCCAGGGGCCAAGGCAGTGGCGGCGCGGGGCGGGGCGGGCGGGGCGCGGCACCCACCCTCTCTCCCCGCACCGTGCGGTGACTCACCCCGAGGAGCACACCAACACGATTGTTGGAGCAGACGACGTGAGCAGACGACATTAGCAGACGACGCACGTGGCGACGGCGGCACGCGCGTGCCCACCCGCACGCTATATAAACTTAGCGGGCGGCATCATCGCCACGGCGCGCCCCGCCCCGCCCCGCCCCGCCCCGCCCCGCCCCGCGCCTCGAAATAGAACCATACCGTAAGAGGGGGCGGGCGGGAACACCGCCCCGCCTGGTGATAGTTATTTATCTATGTATTTAAACCAACAGTGTGTCCGCGCGCTTACTGACCAACCACAAGCAAGTGACCCTGACCCTGTGCTGGTCCTCGCCCCGCCCCACCGCGCACGGAGACAGCGCCCTCGCGCCCCGCCCCGCCCCGCCCCGCCCCGTCCACAGGCGCGCATTGTCTCTAGAATAGCGAGGCGTTGATGTGGTGCCGGCCGCCGGCCCGGCCCTGCCCCCGAGACCCAACGCCCTGTGTTTACCGCACCTGCCTTTGTTTACTACAGCTGCCGCAGCTGCCGCAGCTGGGCAGCTGTGTGGACAACTACGCCTTGTACCAGATGGCTGAAAAACCCCGCGAACTCTCGTAGTTTTACTGTACCGCATGCATGTGTGCGGGCGGGTTGCATACTCGCACGGGGCCGTGAGGCACCTCGGTGAGCGACGATAGGCAAGCCCGTCCGCACGCCTCCTGCATGCGGCACAGTATAACCACGAAAGTGCGCAGGGTTTTTTTCAGCCACCTGGTAGGTAAGCAATACATATTACATACATGCACAGGGAAATGGGGTTGTCGTGGATCCTACCGATTTGCAGGATTCAGGCGGGAGGGTTCGCATCCGGCTGTTCCATCCTGTAGACTCTGCGTATCCTGTGGACGCTGCATATCCTGTTGACGCCGCCTTTACTGTGAATATTGCATATCCTTTGCACGCATCCTGTACTGCGGGGATGGGCCACATTCACGTAACTCCTAGGCACCAAAACAAACAAAAAACACAGTTACTACACTTTCCTTCCCATCTACGACGCAGAGGTCTAGTTTTGTTGAAAGAACGAGGACGGATTGTTTGCTCAGCAATCTTATATTGTTGTGACCACAAACAAGTTCACATGACAAATTTAGGTTATGTTTAGGTTATCTTTGAAGGCAAGACATTTGGAAACGAGACTGAGCGGCAACAAACCGTTTGACCGTTTGATAAGATTTCAAATTGAATGAAAATAAAACAGAATTATTGCGGTACAAACACGACAAGTCACGTCTTTGAAATTGCGAGAGTATAACTTCTCTCCACACATCAGAGAAATAACGCGTACTCACCGATAAAATTCATGATGTCGATATCCTCCATCCCCCAGCTCGTCACAAAGTCTTTTTCGGTCTTTCTCTTTCTCCTCCTCGTTGTCACTCATCACAAAGTGGGAACGAGCGTTTCCAGCCGGTATGATTCCAGGTCCCATCTGTACCTTCCTGAACACTACGGCTAGACTACGGCACGGCAGCTCGGGCTACTGGTCACTGGTCCGGGGAGCTTCCGGCGTCGAGTCCCATAATACACATGACTCGAACTCGAATCGACCCGGAAGTACGCTGGTCCGTGGAGCACCCGAATGACTTTTCTGGCGCGTAACGGAATGCGAGTGGTTGAACCAGCAAATTATGTTTGTTATACGAGCAGTCTAAGTAAATTCGTCCGCGAAACTTTCTGAATTTGCTGTCACAACAAATACGTTTTAACAAATTTTCACTGTGCACGAAGCAATCGTTAGTCCATAACGCAGCAAAATGTATTGCTGTTCCAGAAAATCACGTTGCATTCTTAACAATAACCCCCTCAAGTAACCGAATTTGTCGTGAGAACGGGGTCTTTTTTCTCCGTGAAGAAGAGTACGGAAAGATATAGCGAACATCGTATGGTAAAATGAGGGACAACTGTAAAGTGATGGATACAACAACGTCACGGCTGCGGTCACCAAAATTCCACGCATCATAATATTCCTGGCTCAACCGCGACTTTATGGTTGTCCTTGAGCTCAACATACGATGGCTGCCACAACATTCCGCTTTTCGCTGGGGGCGGACGAGACTTTTCCTCCAAACAGAGAAATGTTCTCGAGGCAAAGGGGAGGCTCGGCGGCTCCTCGGCATACGCCTCGGGGGAGGCGGCGGCCAGAGGGGAGGGGCGGGCAGGGGAGGGGAGGGGCCCGCTGACCGTGGTGAGTGTGAGTGTGTTTTTGGAGGCGTGAGGCACAGAATGCGAGGGGTGGGGGGAGGGCGAGGAGGGGCGGCGGCGTGGGAGCAGGAGCGGCGGTCAAGCCTCGGGGGGTGGAGGAGGGGGACGACAGAAGAACCTCGAAGCCGTTTCTCTGGTCTACTTATAAAAGCTAGCGGGGCGCTGGCGGCCAGCACTTCGCACTCGCCGACCAGTGGGAGCAGACCTCAGCACCGCGCCCAGCCGACACCCCCAACCGCCACACAATGTCTCTGGAACGTGCCGTCCGCGCCAAGGTAGGCAACAGCAGCAAAAGGGCGCACGAAAATGCGAGAATTTACTTTCATTCCGCAATTTGAAACGCAATTTTAGCACTTTACGCGAGATATGTCGTAGGTCGCTATCGCGAAATGTAGCCGGTACTCATTCCCGTCCTCCCCTCCCCTCCCCTCCAGATCGCCGCCAAGCGCGACCCCGCGCTGGAGAAGGAGGCCCAGGAGTGGGTCGAGTCCATCGTCGGCCGCAAGCTCGAGGACCCCTTCGAGGACGCCATCCGCGACGGCCAGGTGCTGTGCGAGCTCATGAACAAGCTCAAGCCCGGCGCCGTCGCCAAGATCAACTCCTCCGGCGGCCAGTTCAAGATGATGGAGAACATCAACAAGTGAGTGCCGCTCGCCTCGCCTCGCCTCGTCCCGGCCAGCTGTCCCCTTGCTAAACCTGCACTTTGTCCCTCCCCACCAGCTTCCAGAAGGCCATGAAGGAGTACGGTGTCTCGGACGTGGACGTCTTCCAGACCGTCGACCTGTGGGAGAAGAACAAGGACTTCGCCTCCGTCATCAACTGCCTGTTCGCCCTCGGCCGCGAGGTGAGTGACCGTTGCTCCGCGCACTCCTCCTGAACGTGACCCGCGGGCGCCTGACCTAACCTCTCCTCCTCTCCTCCCTGCAGACCTACAGGCACCCCGAGTGGACCGGCCCCAAGCTGGGCCCCAAGCCCGCCGACGAGTCCAAGCGCGACTTCAGCGAGGAGCAGCTCAAGGCCGGGCAGACCATCATCGGCCTGCAGGCCGGGCAGAACAAGGGCGCCTCCCAGGCCGGCCAGAACATGGGCGCTGGCCGCAAGATCATCCTCGGCAAGTAAGGGGGAAGAAGAAGAAGAAGAAGGGAAGAAGAAATCCGCTTCTGGTCATCAATCATTCATCTTCATCATCATTGACGACTTTTAATTGTGACAGTAACTTTCGCCGAGTGAGACTGAGTGATTTGTACAAATTTTTGAATTTTTTAAAAAAGGGTGAGAATTGAGCATGTAAGGTAGTGTACCCGGACTGGCGGCCGCCCGCAGCGCCCTTTAGCGGGTGGGGTCATTTCGGGTCGCCATGGTGATTGGAACTGGAGGGCGCTCTGAATCTCGCCGAGTGACGGGGAAGTCACTGGGCGGTGCATTCCGGGGCAGAATGTGGTGTGAATGCTTGAGCTGCAAGCTGTAATCATCACAGATATCCATTTTATAACGTTTTATCTTTATTTTGTTTATAAAAAAACGAGAGAAAAATGTTTTAAAAAAAATATGTAGGCAGCAAGAAATGATCGTTTGTTAATAATTGTTATTTTGTAATTCGAGGAAGTAGGTAGAGGTGTAGAGGTTTGCATCGCAATGGATTGTATAGAGGTATATAAGGAAGGCGGTAGCTGCAGCTGCAGCGAAATTTGTTTTGTATAATAAACTGGTTGTTTTTTGTAAGCATAACTCGTACTTTTCTTTCTTTTCAAAGAGAAATCACCCCGACAAAGAGAACACTTAACTGTCTTCAAATTGAAGCAGCGAACAAAAAGAAATTGAACTCTTCAGAACTAAAAATTCAAACTAAAAAGCCACACGACGCTAAAACAAAAAGTGACAACAACAAAAGAAAAGCAGACATCGAACCAACCAATATAGAAAGGCATTTATCTCACAGCCCAAAACGAAAACAACGTATGTAGTTTTTTTTCTCACAGTTGGTATATTTTTTTTTTTAAGTTTCCTCGGTTGACAGGACGCCGCCGCGCCCCCCTCCTCCGCGCGCGCCTCGTTAACTGAAGCGACCCCAAGGATACCCTCTCCCCATTTCTTGGCAAACATTTGGCGGTGCTGGTCACCCCGGCCGGCCCGACCCAAACCCCAAACCTTCTTCCGACGAATTACAGCTGCAGCCCGTCGAGCCCCACCCGCCCCGCCCCGCCCCGCCCCGCCCCGCCCCGCCCCGCCCCGCCCCGCCGGGTGGGGTGTTGGAGTCCGACCTTGGCGCCCTGAGCGGAACGCCCCCGCCCGATTCACCGGGGCCCATTTAACCAGCGGGGACACGCGGGACGACACTCCTGTATTACATATCTCTAGTCAATAGCTAATATCCAATGGATAAAGCTCAATAAGCTTCAACCCACGGCTTTTAGCAATGGTCCTACAGTACCAAGTGTGAGACCCATCGCGTCCGACAGCTGTATGTGTAGGACAACCCGAGTCTACCACTGGGCCCCACGCGCTTTTTACTGTAGAACCATGGGTCTCACACTTTTTACAGTAGTACAGTACTGTACTACGCTTGAGTTTTGCAGCAGAGCGGCGCGGCGTGCCGAAAGCGCTGCGCACCCCGCACGCCAGTCCGCTCGCGCGAAGTTGAGACATGAGCGAAATTTGCCGAGCGCCCCGCCCCGCCCCGCCCCGCCCCGCCCGCTCTAAATCACCTTGATTACACCTGGGCAACGAGGTGGGAAGTGACGGTCCACCAGCACCGGCCGGCCGGCAGCTGGCTCTGGGCCGCAGAGAATAGCTGCACTCTCGAGCGGAGCGGAATTCTCTCTTTATCCCCGGGAGGTTTGCCACGAGAAAAACCTACCCCTGCACCGCGGGGAAGCCAGAAACGTGAACAGCGTATGGTTACCCAAGGCTTTTAAACCGGAGGTAGGCGATGCGGCTACCCAGATTTTTTTTCTCTGTGTTTTTTTCTCTCGGAGATATTAATCTTCCGGGCGTTTACCCAGGAGGGGTTTTCGGTAAATTGTTGTCCTATTTTCCTTTTTTTTCTGAGCGCTACCAGCGGTAAACTGGTTGCCCTGCCGCTCTGTGTGCGGGGTGTCCCCGCGGCCCGCGGAGTGTACACTCCCGCCCCGCCCCGCCCCGCCCCGCCCCGCCCCACCCATTCAGCAGGGAGCCGTAGTACTCCTGACACTTCACCGCCAGCAGCCGCGTGACTGGCGCGCCTCGCCTCGCCCCGTCGCCACCGGGGCGTTTGATCGGTCCACCCCGCCCCGCCCCGCCCCGCCCCGCCCCGGGTATGGAACAATGCACAGCCAGCGGCCAGCGCACGGGGAGGGGAGGGGAGGGGGTGCCCCCAGGCAGCAGACAGTGTCATGCTCTCCGTTGAGGAGGACAGGGTGCTCGGGACGGCGGGGGCTGAATGAGAACCGCCACCCCGCGTACACACACACACGCCCACGCACGCACACACGCAGTCATCAATGGTTCTTATAAATGTGCTCGATCCTGAGAGTACACTCGCCAGCCCGCGAGCCCCACGCCACACCACGCCACTTTCAGAATCAGTAGTAAAGTAGCGAAAAGCTCGCGCGAGAGGAGTCAGGCGGGGTGGGGCGGGGCGGGGCGCGGTGGGGTGGGGCTGCCGACGGGTCAGAAATAGGCATCGGATATTTGGCCTCAGCCCTGCCCGGCCCGGCCCGCGATCGCCACTCGTTTCCACTGCGCTGCTCGCACCCCGAGGGGCGCCTGGCGGGTAGGCAGCCGGCCGCGCGGCGCGCACGGCTGCGGGCGCGCTGCCTACCTCCCAGGCGCCCTGGCTGGAGCGGAGGAGGAGGAGCAGGAGTCCAGCACTGAGCGCTCAGGACCCAAGTGCAGAGTGCAGCGGCTGTCAGGGCGGGGCGGGGGGGGGGGGGGGGAGGGCGGCAGGGGGGGGCCTGGCCGGGTGGAACGGGGGCAAGGCTGCAGGCAGCTTGCCAGGAGGAGGGGCGGGGCGGGGCGGGGCGGCCGCCGGCCTCCGTGTGCAGCGGCGACGACGCTCCCCAGACGGACGACGACGGGCTGCAGAGTAGTTCCGAAGAGCGTCTCAATCCCTGTCTCTCTCGCGTGTAGCTCCGCGACTAGGTGCGAGAGAGAAAGAGAGACAGGGGGCGTCGCTAAACGCCCTTCGGAAGCAGTCTCCTGGCGGACCCACCTTCCCGCCCCGCCATTATCATACAGAGCAGGAGCAGGGGGTGGCAGGCACACATTCCACCACGCGGCCCGGCACGGCCGTCCTGTCCCTGTCGCCTTCTGACACCCGCCATAAACTAGACTGACGCACCCTCTCTCTCCCTCCCTCTCACTCGCATCAGCCTCAACTTCAAGACTTTGTTTCTGCAGTAGTGAGAAGATGGCCAGTCACTGTAAAGTTGTTTTACAGTCAGATTTAAAGAGTGTCATGTGTTGAATTACTTTGCGTTTATTGCATTCTCAAAAGTACTGAGCTCGGAAGTGTCCACAATGAGTGCAGTGGAATGCAGGACAAGCTTTCAGGACAAAGTAAAGCCAAGTCAGATAGTTAAGAAAAGTAAAAAAAAAATTTATTGCCAATAGCAGAACATGCACATTTTCTTTTAGAAATATAATTTACAGTTGTAGCATTTCCATTCGGTGTGAGTAGAGTTTAATGTAAAATACAAAATAAAATTACAGGTATAAGAAACGTGCCTTCTTCCAAGACAATACTCCACAACAAACTGATTAAAACTACTACTTGTTATCATTATTATTTAAAATTAAGGAGTTAATTCCTTAAAATGGTTTGTGGGGTTCTTTAATATATCATACTGATCATACTGTCAGCACAGCTTTAAACAGCAGTTTGGTGAATTACCACTGGCAAATCATCCTCATAACAATATTTGAACTATTTCATAGACTTATAACCCATAGACATCTGAGTTTCATATTAATTGTTCACAAAAACACAACTACAATCTAAACAGAAATAAAGTTATTGATATTTTCCAGGTACAATGAATGAGGTAGTTGAAGACATTACTAACAAAACACAACCATTTGCTGACTAGGGGCCTTAAAATATGTCATGCAATCCTCTGAAATTCCTCAAGAAAGGGGAAGAAAAAAAAAAAGAAGAAAAATTTTTTTTGTACTATACAGGGAAAATAACGCAATACTTTTTCAGAGAGAAGCGTGATACATTTTTAAAAGTCCCAAAACTTAAAAATTAAAAAATTAAAAAAAAGCTAAACAAAACAGAACTACAATACTGATAACTGGTAACAAATCTTAATTTATTACGAAACACCTCAGAAGAACAAGCATTTTGAAGCACTATTTTTTATTCTTTAAATCCTCAAATTCACTTCCACTATCTTCATCTGACAACAAAACCATGTCGTTGTCATCTTCAGAAGTTGTTTCAGAGTCCCATTCACTCTCTTCCTCTTCCTCGCTGGTTTCATTCTTTCTTTTCCTCCCACCCTTGCCTTTCTTTCCTTTCACTCCTTCCTTTTGTTTTGAAGATTTTGGTGGATTCTTTTTAGCCTTAGTGGAAGATACTTTCCTTTGAGTTTTCTGATTTTTAATGTTTGCCATCAGTTTGGGAAAGAGGGGAGGGAGTGGTGCATTTTCAGCTTCAATACGAGATGCTTTCAATGCATCGGCATTCACAAGAGACTGACTACATGTAGCTTCACCAGCTCCTTCCTCTTTAAAATCATATCGATGCTTCAGATGCTCTCTAATCAACAAGCCTTTAATTAATCTCCGCCAATTTCCATAAACACGCTTTTCATGTTTTTCTTCACGACGTTTAGCAGATTCATCAATTTCCTATAAAATAAATCAAAGTAGAGTGACAAAATTTCCCCAATAATATACATCCGTTTGATGTTACTGGAGGTTTTTACCTTGTTCCAAGCATCCATCAAAACATCAACAAATTCTTCACAAACGACAAAACCATCATAGGTAGGGTGGCAGCCTCCAGAGTGGTAATCAAAGCCAACAACAGCTGGGGCACAATCAATACGCAGCTTCTTTGCAACTCTGCTCAAGAAGGGAACTGCAAAACAACATTGTCAAACCAAAGAAATACGGTACCCGTTTGAAAAATATGCTCATTAATGTATGCCACTGCACCTTGTAAATGAACAGTTCCCTTGGGAAGCATAGATGGTTTGAAAAGTTCTACATTTCCATACGCATTTCTGGGAACTTTTCCATCTTTGGCTGGAGGTGGAACATAATCTTCTACTTGCCATGGGCCAAATACCTCTAGAGGTAAATCGGTAATCACTTTTCCAGACAGCTAAAATAAGACATTTTAGTTATAGAAAAAAGTTACAAAGTACAGTATTAACATTTACACAAAATAAATGCAAATGATAATATGATCACCCTGTCATATTTTGGCCGAGCCTTCACGATTTTGTATGGTTGTTCTCCAAGACGCACCACTTTTGCATCTTTCATCCAAATTTCTCGAGAATGCAAAGTATATACATTCTGCCTTGCATAAACAGGTTCACTGCGGACAAAACCCAGACTTGGAGAATCTGGAGGGTAAATAGCTTCAAATTTGAGGAGGTGGCGTTTTAAAACATAAAGTGGATGATTCTTGCACCTGTTTAAAAAGTAAGATAGAAAGATTTAAATCACAAGTCCAATTACACTTAATTGAAAATGGACATATGTCAACTTACTCTGCAACTGTTTTGGGCATAGGTCTGTCCAGTTCAACAAGATTCATTTCACTATCTTCAGCTGCTTCTTGACGAGAATTTTTAGGTCTAAAAGGTTTCATAGTTTTGTCCCACCAGTCAGTGGGGACCCTCTGCTTTACAGTAACTTGAGAATATTTTGGAGAATAACGTTTTGTAACATCTTTTAGTGTTCCATCGGCATTAAATGCTATTACATAGCAAACTGGTTGAGTTGCCTTCAGCTGAATAACAGGGGAAAAAAAATATTTAGAAATAAAACATAATTACTGATAGCAATCAGTGAAAAAAAATATTACTCATTACCAATATTTGCTTAGTGGAATCAATCTTTTTGGATGGAACATCAATACAAGTCCACCTTTCTTCATCTTTTAGATAGACCTCCACCCAGTAATCAGATCCTGAGACCATCAACTGACATTTTCCTCCATCGTCATCTGAAGATAAAACCTTCTTTCCAGATCCTTTTGTAAAAAAATAATATAGGATAAATCAATACATATGTCAATTAGAAGGGTAGCTCTCCTTTGATTTAAAAAAAACACGACATAAATATTGAACTTATATGAACAATGAATTCTTACAAACCTTTAGATGGCCTCCCTTTAGTTGGCTGCTTTTTAATGGGAGATTTGTTGGTTTTAGAAATTTGTTTGGACTTTGGTTTTGTTTCAAAATCACTGTCACTGTCAGACTTCTGAGATCTTGACCTGCGGGTACCACTTGGTTTCTGAGATGTTGAAGCTTTACTAGTACTTGCCAAAGAAAAACGCTTTGGTTTGGAGTCTTGTTCACAATCTGAATCCTGCGATGAAGCATCTTTGCACTTGGAGGATTTAGGACTAACAGGTATTTTAGAAGTTGATCTCTTATTTGCAGGCAAACGTTTTGCAGCAGCTTCTTTTAATCGTTGAGATGAATCCCTATCAAGCTTTTGTTTTTTCGGGCTAAGAATAGGTTTAGGATCATCAGGATCAGATTCAGTATCAGAATCTGTTTTCTCCTTGTAGGATTTTTCTGCTGCTTTCTTCCTATGTGCTCGAGTTTTGACAGGTGATGTAGTTGATATAGGTTCTGATTTTCTTTTTTTTGCACTTTCTTTCTTAGGAACATCTGTCTTTTGTGATTTGGTAGAGATGGGTGCAGATTTTCTGAAATATTTTGAACTTTTACCATCCTCAGGCGATGGCTTGGACTTTGTGATTGACTGCGCTATCCCACTGGTCCCCTGAGTTTCAGATGTTGAATGATCTTCTGAGGCTTCTTCATCCTCCTTCTTTCCTTTAGTAGAAGGCTTCCCTCTTTTAGCCTTTGGATTGATTGAGAGAAGTTCAGTACTTTGAGGTTTTAAAGGCATGGGTTGAAAAGAAACAATAAGCCTACAATCCATCCCAACAGCACGCAAGATTGTAAGAAACATAAATGTAAGTTCCCTTGTTGATTTAGCATATTTGCGAGAAAAGTGTTGTGCAAGAACTGCCCCCAATGGACGAGAGTGACTATTCTCAAGAGTTTCAGGGAAGCCCTCTGAACACTCAAAGTCCTTTCCAAACCACTTTAAAAGTTGATCAACATACTTTCGCCCTGGCTTCTTCGGAAGATCACTTAGATCAGAGGGGACAAGAGAAAGAGCAATAGCTTTCACACCATCATTATTGATGATATTATTGAGAAATATTCCATGAGCCATCCACAAAAGCAGGCTTGCCTTGTGGCAAAGTAATTGCAGCTCCCGGCGCACTCGGTTAAAAGCTCGGTTCATTTCAGCTTGCAAACAAGCCTGTTGATCACGATGCTTCTTACGTTTCCAACTGAAGTCTGGTGCATCCACAGTGATCTGAACACCTTCCTTAGGAATTACATGCTGCTTAGAGTCAGCTTGATCAACCTCTTCCCAATCTTCATTCTCAGAATCAGACGGCAGAGGAGATTTCATGTCCATTTTTAAACCCTCTCCAAGGGCAAGCAACTGTGCTATGTCCATATTGTCCAGGGATTCTGGCGGCTCTGTCTTGATACAGGAGTTCTCAATTTTATGATCTTCTTTTGGCTTCACTGATGTTGAGCTTTTAGCTGGCACACCTCTTTTACCACTCTTGTCATCCTTTGTTTTCTTGCTGGACTGGCCAGAGGTTTGTTTTTTATCAGTGACAGTAGACTTGGAGTTTTTAATACCTTCACTTTTTGTAGGACTACCAGCAGATTTGCTCATGGGTGTCTTCTTCGCTCTTGTAATTCTCTCAGGTTTCTTGGCTTTGTTTTCTACAGTTTTTTCCTCAATGTTTTCTTCATGTGAAGATATATTTTCATTATTATGTGGTTTGTCCTTTTTAAGAGACAGCTTTCCATTGCAAGATTTATTGCTTTTAAGTGCATTAGTTTTCAATGATTCTTTAAGATTAGCTGAAGTGAAGGCATCTTGTTTTGGGCTTGGGCTTTCTTTTTCAACGACACTGTCACAGGGTTTTGGTACTGGATCAAGACCAACCTCTTCTAAGTCATTGTCATCAGAGTCAGAGTCACTAAGCCTTGACACCCCTTTAAAAATATTACTCTCTATAGCTGAGAAATCTGGTTCAGGTGATGGTCCATTCCTGAGAGTGAGTCCACCTGCATTAACTTTCAAATTAGCAGCAGGCCGAACAAATTCATCGGAGCTACTGTCTGACTCCGATAGATACACTTCATTAGCTGTTTGAGGGCTCTTTTCAGCTGATGGAAGATCTGGTTTGGTTTCAATTGACTTAAGAAGTTTGGAACTGTTTGTTGTTTTTGACTTCTTTAAGACAATATCTGCTGTGGCATCTTCCAAGGCAGATGGAGATGCAGCCCTCCTTCTACTTCTAGTACTTCTGAGTTGGAGTTTCGACATCTGAACAATAAAAATACCAAATGATTAAATTTTTATGATCGCAGAAAGAAATATAAAATAAGACTGCACATGTGACATATAATAACAAACTCTTAAATAGACATTTACGAGTGCACAGGTGTTATCCAGTTAAACATTATTAAAAGAGAAATAATAGATGTCTTGGACATAATTGAAAGAATTATGGGGAAATTTGTAAAGACATGAGGAACTGGCAAATAACAGAAGGGGAGAATGCATAAATATACCAAATAGATAAATTTAAAAGTAATAATTTAAAAAATTCTCTCTTTTAAATTATTATTTTAAATATAAGAGTTGCAGCTGCCGTACACTCATACAATATCTATGAAAGACAAGCCGAAAAGTAACATCATAATTATGATAACCTTGAGTCACATTTGATGCACCCATGAACTTGATGCTTCTGATTAAAACGTTTGAAGAGTCGAATCAATGAATGAATTATATGTCATCACACAATCCTTCCATAAAATAGCATTCGTACGACATGCCGAGCCACTGACAGGAGAAACTAAATAACAACTTAGAGAACCGCCCAAACAAAGCACCACGACGGTCTCTCCTCGCGCCGCCGCTCGCGCCGGTAGGAAGGAAAGGAACGACCAGTATTGGCAAGGCCAAGTGAAACCGAGAGGGGGCTATGTCGCTATGTCTCCCAAACGACGAGAATTCTTACAAACAAACAAAAAAAAAAGCAAAAACCTTTAAAAAAAAGGAGGGAAAAAAGCATAAATTAAAAGTTTTAGGGAGCAGTGGCCGTCAGGGCCCTCTCTCTTCGAGATCGGGGGGTGTCGCTCTTTCTCTCTTGCACCTCAATCGCTTGAACGGAAAAAAAGAGACGGAAGATGGACACCCCCAAAAAGTGAGAAGGCCCTCGTGTCCGTCACTTCCCCCCCCCTCCCCGCCGCCCCTCATGGTCCCTCAGCTCAGCTGGCGCGAAGTGGTGCAACAGCGGCAACAGCAAGTGAGCGGGGACTTCCATCGTCTGTCAAACCTCGCCTCGCGCACTCTTGCTATCAATCCCGGTTCCCGGTATATGCCGCCGTAAAATGGAGACCAAAAAACTAACAGGATGGAATGTAAGTGGAAAAACTTTACTAAATATATCGTGTTCACATCCTTATCAGTGACAACTTATTTCAGTTGATCACAAACGAGCAGCTTCAACAGCAAAGCTATTTTTATTTTATTATAATGAAATTTATTTTAGATGGAATGTCCGGAGTGTTATGAGATATTCAATGAACTTGAACGTAAACCTAAGGCATTACCATGTGGTCACACATTCTGCCTGAAGTGCCTCGAAACTGTCGACAGGTGTTTCATTGATAAGAAGGTACATACATAGGGTTACAAAACATAATCATTAGAGAACTTGCTCTTTCTAATAGTTCTAAGTAAAAATACACTCTCCCTCCACCAGGATTTTATGACCATTCCCGATGAGCTACCAGATAACCACAATATTATGGCCATGCTTCGTACTCGTGTTACAGCAAGGTAAATGTTAAATTCTGCTATTCTTCAGTTTCATGTATGTTCTCATCAACACTTGAAAATATTTACTTTTATTTATTGTTGTTTTATTTTATTTATGTTTTTAGTGCTAACTGTGTCCATGTTTGGTGTGTTGATTGCAACAAACCGGCAGAAGAGAAATGTATTTGCGAGAAACACAAGATTGCCAGCAGAAAAAGTTTCTTGTTTCAGCAACTTCTCCAAAAATTAAAAATAACAGAAAATCCATTGCACCCACAAAATTGCAAGAAGTTTGTGGAAAGTCTAACTGAGGTCTGGATACCTAAGGACAGAAAATTTTCAAGATGACTTCAAATAATGTCACTTACATAAAATAATGAGGATGCCAAATGATGTTCTCAAGATATCATTTTAGACAGTCAAGATTAGTAGACATAACTTGATGTCATCTTGAAAATATTTGTCTCCTGGGATGGAATTGCTTTACCCATTTCAGCCTAAAATTTTTTAAAATTTGTATGTAATGTGGCGCTTACAAAATATTCCAGGTTGAGACTGAACAGGCAATGCAAATGATGACAGGACAGATGGCACCCACTAATATTCTAATGAGGGACAGTACGACTGCAAGATGGATTGCAGAACTTTCGCCAAAAGACAATAGGGAAGATAATCAAGACGCAAAACTGCTTCAGTGTATCCTTTTCTTAATGAGAAAGAAAGGAATAGTGTCACAGGTAATTTTAAATAGCTATATATTGGGTACACAGAAGTGATTTCAGATATGTGATAATGGTAACTTTGTTCTCCTAGGAGGTACTTACCCCACAAGATGATAGGAAACCTGAAGAAAAGCCGACAGTGGATCCTGAGTGTGTACTGGATTTGAATAATCTCAGTTCATGTAAAGACCAAACAAAAGTTAGTGCTGAGAAAGAAGAACTGTTTTTAGGCAACCAGTTGCTGAAAACAAGAAGACTCCTTGGATTATATTGTGACAGGGACAAGGAGTGGACATTGAAGCTATTACAGAGCCTTGCTCCAGTCCTTGAGGAGGTCCATCTTTATAACTTTTATTTTGAACATCTGCAGGCAGTTTTGGACATGCCTCAGCTCCGCTGGCTTGTTTTAGAAATTACAAGTATGTCCCCAAAGAATATTGTAGAACTTCCTCCTTTAAAACATGAGAGCAAGGTGGAGTTCCTATGGGTAAATATGCCTGACAGAAGGCATAATAACCAGATTATTAAGCAAATTATTAAGCTGTACCAAGCATCAGTTCAGATTCTCTATGTGTCCGCACCACCATACCATGTTAAAACAATTGAAATGTTTGATGATTTAGAACTGCCAAATCTTCAAGTGCTATTGTATGGAAACACATACTGTGGAAGTGACAACTGTCATGACACTATGGTTGGTCTACGTAAAAGATTCCCTGGGAAAAAAATTGTTTGCATGTCATGTGAAAGAATGGATAATTTTGATGACTGAAATAAAGATTTTTATGTTCTCAGATTTATTTCAAACATTGTGATAACAATCAGTATGAAATCTCAGATCAGATAGAAGTATTGGAAAAGAGGTGTTGACCATGTCAGAAACTTACAAAATGGGATGGAGGATGCATAAGCAGGCAGCAGCAAATTATTCACAGATATTAAATTTACTCTTTATATGACATACACAGCAAATATATTTATTTTTTAGCTTCAATTTTGGGTTTTACAATTGCACCCATCAAGTTCATGGGTGCATCAAATGTGACTCAAGGTTACAAGCAAACAAAAAATAAATAAATTCAGAGTTTTAGGAAGCAGTGGCAGCAGTGGCCGTCAGGGCCCTCTCTATTCGAGATCGGGGGGTGTCGCTCTTTCTCTCTTGCACCTCAATCGCTTGAACGGAAAAAAGAGACGGAAGATGGACACCCCCAAAAAGTGAGAGGGCCCTCGTGTCCGTCACCCCTCCCCCCCTCCCCGCCCCCCGCCGCCCCTCATGATCCCTCAGCTCAGCTGGCGCGAAGTGGTGCAACAGCGGCAACAGCAAGTGAGCGGGGACTTCCATCGTCTGTCAAACCTCACCTCGCGCACTCTTGCTATCAATCCCGGTATATGCCGCCGTAAAATGGAGACCAAAAAACTAACAGGATGGAATGTAAGTGGAAAAACTTTACTAAATATATCGTGTTCACATCCTTATCAGTGACAACTTATCTCAGTTGATCACAAACGAGCAGCTTCAACAGCAAAGCTATTTTTATTTTATTTTAATGAAATTGATTTTAGATGGAATGTCCGGAGTGTTATGGGATATTCAATGAACTTGAACGTAAACCTAAGGCATTACCATGTGGTCACACATTCTGCCTGAAGTGCCTCGAAACTGTCGACAGGTGTTTTATTGATAAGAAGGTACATACATAGGGTTACAAAACATAATCATTAGAGAACTTGCTCTTTCTAATAGTTCTAAGTAAAAATACACTCTCCCTCCACCAGGATTTTATGACCATTCCCGATGAGCTACCAGATAACCACAATATTATGGCCATGCTTCGTACTCGTGTTACAGCAAGGTAAATGTTAAATTCTGCTATTCTTCAGTTTCATGTATGTTCTCATCAACACTTGAAAATATTTACTTTTATTTATTGTTGTTTTATTTTATTTATGTTTTTAGTGCTAATTCTGTCCATGTTTGGTGTGTTGATTGCAACAAACCGGCAGAAGAGAAATGTATTTGCGAGAAACACAAGATTGCCAGCAGAAAAAGTTTCTTGTTTCAGCAACTTCTCCAAAAATTAAAAATAACAGAAAATCCATTGCACCCACAAAATTGCAAGAAGTTTGTGGAAAGTCTAACTGAGGTCTGGATACCCAAGGACAGAAAATTTTCAAGATGACTTCAAATAATGTCACTTATATAAAATAATGAGGATGATAAATGATGTTCTCAAGATATCATTTTAGACAGTCAAGATTAGTAGACACAACTTGATGTCATCTTGAAAATATTTGTCTCCTGGGATAGAATTGTTTTACCCATTTCAGCCACAATTTTTTGAAATTTGTGTGTAATGTGGCGCTTACAAAATATTCCAGGTTGAGACTGAACAGGCAATGCAAATGATGACAGGACAGATGGCATCCACTAATATTCTAATGAGGGACAGTACGACTGCAAGATGGATTGCAGAACTTTCGCCAAAAGACAATAGGGAAGATAATCAAGACGCAAAACTGCTTCAGTGTATCCTTTTCTTAATGAGAAAGAAAGGAATAGTGTCACAGGTAATTTTAAATAGCTATATATTGGGTACACAGAAGTGATTTCAGATATGTGATAATGGTAACTTTGTTCTCCTAGGAGGTACTTACCCCACAAGATGATAGGAAACCTGAAGAAAAGCCGACAGTGGATCCTGAGTGTGTACTGGATTTGAATAATCTCAGTTCATGTAAAGACCAAACAAAAGTTAGTGCTGAGAAAGAAGAACTGTTTTTAGGCAACCAGTTGCTGAAAACAAGAAGACTCCTTGGATTATATTGTGACAGGGACAAGGAGTGGACATTGAAGCTATTACAGAGCCTTGCTCCAGTCCTTGAGGAGGTCCATCTTTATAACTTTTATTTCGAACATCTGCAGGCAGTTTTGGACATGCCTCAGCTCCGCTGGCTTGTTTTAGAAATTACAAGTATGTCCCCAAAGAATATTGTAGAACTTCCTCCTTTAAAACATGAAAGCAAGGTGGAGTTCCTATGGGTAAATATGCCTTACAGAAGGCATAATGACCAGATTATTAAGCAAATTATTAAGCTGTACCAAACATCAGTTCAGATTTTCTTTGTGTCCCGACCATCATACCATGCTCACGCAGTTGAAATGTTTGATGATTTAGAACTGCCAAATCTTCAAGTGCTATTGTATGGAAGCGAATACTGTGGAAATGAAAACTGTCTTGACACTATGGTTGGTCTACGTAAAAGATTCCCTGGGAAAAAAATTGTTTGCATGTCATGTGAAAGAATGGATAATTTTGATGACTGAAATAAAGATTTTTATGTTCTCAGATTTATTTCAAACATTGTGATAACAATCAGTATGAAATCTCAGATCAGATAGAAGTAATGGAAAAGAGGTGTTGTCAGAAGAAGAGGTGATGTCAGAAACTTACAAAATGGGATGGAGGATGCATAAGCAAGCAGCAGCAAATTATTCACAGATATACTCACAGATATTAAATTTACTCTTTATATGACATACACAGCAAATATATTTATTTTTTAGCTTCAATTTTGGGTTTTACAATTGCACCCATACCCTCTTGAACACCAACAACATTTTGTTTCCAGCTCAAAAGTATATCTCTCAGTTGAAGCCACTGTGGCTGACCAAACGTTCGGTGCATTGTGCTGGAAATATGGACTTTTTGAGCAGATTGATCCAACCTTGCCCGCACAAGTCTTGTTTTCAGGACTGAAGTAAGAGAAAAATGTCATTGATATAAGAGAAAGTAATCTTAACAGATTTAACATAAATAAAACATTCACTCACCATCAATTACAAATGGTTCCACTTCTTCAGGTTTCAGCTGCAATTCCTCCTGAAGTTTCTGGAAAGACATTTCAGGATTGTCCTCTGCAAGCTGCATGAAAGTGAGGAGCCTCATTTTTTTCATATTTTGCTCATGATTCAATCCTACACACCAAAGAGGGGAGGAAAATAAATATAAGTCGAACTCAAACAGGAAAATCTCTGAAAACTGTGAACCTATATTCTATCACACTCACCAAGCCCATTCACAAACTCTTTGTGGTTTTGATAAAACTGCTGATAGCTTGAGAGTTTCTCTGATACAAATACTGAAAGGAGGTCATGAATAAGCTCGCCCTCTAGAAAGCGGACAGGTTTCAGAGCAAGAAGTGGGTCCAGAAGGAAGGTTTTGGGATCGGCTAAAGCTGCTAATATACACCTCTGGGCATCCTCACGTGCTTGAGAGGCATTCTCTGTGGTGTAGGTGCCCAGTAGTTCTACCATAACTTTAGAAGCCTGCTCACTACAAGTAAAAATTAATGCCACATTAGAAGTAGAAAAGGAAAACAAAGTTGGAAGATAATATACAGACATATAAATACCTGTTTTTACTGGCAAGGAGTGCCTCATGCAGTAATCGCAAAAGTTTCTGCATTTGCTCATTTGAGGGAGGACAAGTAGCAAATTGAGATTTCAGGTGGTTGACATCCTTAAAAACATGTTTCATTTGATCTACAGAGCGAGCAATTTGTACCAAGTGGAAGTAAACATGATACCTCATAGGGCTAGTTTCATCCAGAGACTGGAAGAGAAGCCACATTCTGCAGAAGAGAAACATGAGATTAAAAAAAATGTGGGTGAGATTCATAGAAGATTAAATACAATCAAGATTGAGAATGATGAATGATTATCTACACAAACAAAAGAATCTGTAGCACATTACGATAACTCTTAAGTTTGGAGTACTTAAAAGCCAGTATTAGCGCATATCCTATGCCCTCTCCTCCAAATCCAATTATAAAAATAACTGGAAACAAATTGATAAGAGGGTTAGCACATAAACTATCATCTGTAAAATCTTGTGGCACTTTACGATAACTCTTAAGTTTAGAATACTTAAAAGCCAGTACTAGCGCATTTTTTTGCCCCCTTGTACAATTCCAAATACTATCATAATAATTGGAAACAAGTTGTAAAGAGGGATAGTATGTAAACTATCATCTGTAAAATCTTGTGGCACTTTACGATAACTCTTAAGCTTAGAATACTTAAAAGCCAGTACTAGCGCATATTCTCTGCCCTCTCCTCCAAATCCAATTTTAAAAGTAACTAGAAGCAAATTGTTAAGAGGGTTAGCAAATAAACTATTATCTGTAAAATCTTGTGGCACTTTACGATAACTCTTAAGCTTAGAATACTTAAAAGCCAGTACTAGCGCAGATTTTATACCCTCCTCTGCAATTCCAATTTTAGTGATATAAATTGAAAACAACATTGAGAGAGGGGTTAATAAGTAAAATTACATCTTCAAAGTAAGGTCCGCACCACCCAGTTGGGCATGCTTAAATGCACTCTATTGACCCTCCCATTCAGCTCAATTCCGATGGGAAATCAGCATGAATGAAAAAGGAGTGAGAAGGTATACTTGTGTAGGACACTGTCATGCAACATTATTTTACAATGGAGTTACAAAAGGTCATTTAAGTTAAAATTACTTTTGTATATCCTAAGAGGGGACATGTAACATTGCACACTCTAATTGAGTCATAAGAACTAAGACACTTACACTCTCAAAGTGATCATCTTTAAGTTTTGACCAGTAGCTTTGGTAAGCTTCTCACAGAATGCTAAGACCAAGTTTTCTGCTCTCTCCAATGGTATCTGAAAAAAATATAAATTGAGGAATTAAGTTTTGGTTTCATAAATCATGTAAGTCTCAAGTGAAAGACTGACAAACTTACAGTAACTAACATAGATACAATTCCATTTAAGACACCTTCAATCTCTTGCTCAGGAGCATCCTTGAAACAGGTGTCACAAACACCAATGATTTTATGAAGGTCATCTTCTACACCCTTGGGTGACTTTTCTGTCGATATTTCTGCTCCCAAACTTTTGAGGTAAGCACGGAGCTCCTGTGCCTAGAAAATCAAACAGTAAGTTAAAACATGAGCTGCTAGGTATTTTCTGAGGGGATATAGTGACAGGCTGTTCAACAAAATTAAAACAGAGTGACAGGGGAGAATCATTTAATACAATAAATTTAAGCTTTAATAAATGATACAGGCGCAATAGCAAATGATAACAGATGGTTTAAATTTAAAGGGATTTAATGAATCGTTAGTGGTAAAGGAATGAGAAAAATAACGGGAACCAACTCGATTTGGATTAAAATGCACAACAAATCGTTTAAAAATGGTTTGACATTAAGACATGTCATCTGATCAAGAAATTGTCATAACCTACAAAGCAGTTTTACAGAGGTTAGGTTGACAGTAAAACTAAACTCATCGGGCTCTTATTACACGTCTCCTAACATCACCTTCACTTAGAAAATAACTTATCGACTTGTCAAACTTCAAAAGAAGATATAATAACTTCAAGACTATAGGTCGGTTAAGAAACCTCCTTTTGCACGTTGCTAGAATCATGAAGCCGACAACAGGACATATCTGAAGCTGGTAAGCGGTCATGACCAGCAGATACAGGAGAAATTTGAAAGAAGCATACAATTACAACTAACTTACTTGATCGTCGAGAGCTAAATCTATAAAAACAAAAAACATCGTGAAGGAAATGAATTATCCAAAGCGGCCGGGAGCTGGGACAAACACCGACAGACGGTAAAAGGACCGACACACGGCAACACACCACGGCCTTCCTGTCTGTTTGCCTAAAAGTTTCAAAAGCAGATACACTATTTGCACGTGGAAAACCAGTGCGACCTCAATCTCAGCGAGAAAATTGATCCCGCCTGCATTAATATCTTACATAAAATTTTCAATGATTTTTCTCCTTTTTTTTTACACTTGTTATACGTTTTATGAGCGTGCCACAGCAAAATGGCATATCACTAATGAAAAGAATTCCGACCAAGCAAATGGTGTGAATATACGTCAACCAGTTAGTTGCACCATGAAGCTAGGGTGCGTGGATATGCTTGCCAGGTGACAACTACCACTGACTTCATCACATCAACAAGATAGTCATTTTGTAGTTTTTGAACATTTTAACAGTAAACTCTTGGACTATTATTCGATATGACGTACCTCAAGTCATGGGAGGAGTTTGAACGAGCTGCCGAGCGGCTGTATCTCCAGGATCCCATGAAGGTGAACAGAAACATATTGCCCAGATGGACCACTAACCTAAGAAAATCTCAAGGCAATTTCGTTTAACTAAACGATATTTTATTTTTCAGAGTCGTTTTACCATGAAGTACGTTCACAATAAACAAATTGTCAGCTTGAAAATGACAGATGATGTTGTGGTTAGTATCACATGTTGTATTTCTTTCATGAGGGGTATGTTGTTGTCGGATTAAAACTAATATTTGTTATTAAATATTTTGCAGTGCTTGCAGTTTAAAACTGATTTATTACAAGATATTAAGAAAATAGAGAAATTTTCAAGTAACCTCATGAGGCATATGGCCTCTTAGATTAAGAGAAAATTAGGTTTATATTGGGAAAGGGTGGTTTCTGTTACAGTGTGAGCTACATTTTTGGAGTGTGATAAATATAATACAGAACAATCTCAAAAGAAATAATTGTCAGATCTAAATTATAAGATCAACTAGGTACTATCATTTCAGCACTTACAATTTAAGTACCAACAGGAATGTGTAAAAACCTCTTGTAAGGTTTGGTTGTCTTTCTCATAAATTCCTCATTACTTTATCTATATTCTGTTTGTAAAAGTTTGTTCATTAAAAGTCTTTTTTTTGAAAATGTTCATAATTTTCTAAACCTTAAGGTCTACCTGCCCCTGCCTCAATCGAAAATGGAATATATACATACAATTTAATTAAAGCTTATCATTCTTAGAATGGTGACAGAAATGTTAAGCAAATAAAGTTGATCAGTAAATATATCTCTAATATAAATAGGAGTTGTATCTATCATTAAATCAGAGATTATTGTATATTGTCTGTGACTGAATGAAATTAACATTAACAGAAAAAATAATAAAATTTACCTTCAAGACAGATGTCCAATGTCCACTTGTCACAAGTTGATGCAGCAAGTGACGAAAGTGCCGGTAAAGTTTTCATACTGAGGGAAGACCGGAGGGGAAGGGGATGGGGGGTGGGGTGGAAGTGGGTGGAAGCTGCTCATTATTTACAGGCACAAAACATTGCGATGCAACATAACCTCAGCCATATGTTGCGCTGATGTTGTTTATCATGTCGTCATCTCAAACGAACTCCCAAAAAGAGCATGTTCAATAACCAGCGAATTCGGCTACCTTTCCTTGTGAACATTTCTTGCCTTTTAGTAAAAAACAAAGAGAGCGAAGGAGATGAGAGACCGATGATCGTGGCACGCTTGACGTCGTCTCTCTGCTCTCTTTAAGATGATCGAGTTCTGCTCGGAAAGACGTATGTTCATAGCCATTGGCCTTTTAGGAGGGTATGTATTATTTGTCTAGGGTATGTCCCTATTATTCATGACCTTCATCAAACCATTTCATTGCTGATAAAACCATTTGAAATTTTAAAATTTGTTAAGAAAACACTGATAGGTTGCTTTGGACTTTCTCAGCGTTACTTTGTTGGTGCTAATCCTGGAAGGACGTTGGACTTGGTCTGCTAATGCTGCGCGAGCCACCATTGCCCCTTCAACACCAACTCCTATAGCAACTAACACTTCCTGTTGGCTTCGTGAAAGTTTTGTGGTCCTAGAGGAGTGCCATCCATGCTCAGGTGAGAAGGGGACATCATCTCAGTGAGGAAAAACAGTCTCGTTGCTAAAAGTTGTTATTCTGAAATCTTTTCAATTTTTTTCAGCATTTGAGGTTGCTAGCAAAAGCATTAAGGAATGCATTCCAACTAAATATAAGGAAGTTCTGAAGTGCAAGATATCTGGTAGAGCTGTACGAAGGTAAATTGGTACCATCAATTCTTTGTAAATGGAGAATTTCTTGAAAATGACACTAATACTGCCTTATCGATTTTGCAGTTGCTTAAAAGTTGTTTGGCTGGAAGAAAGAAACTTCTGGTTATTTGAATTGGCTTCATTTTGTGGGGCATTTTTATCTTCCTTGGCAGTCTTTATCCGTCAGCGGCAACTAGACCGACGTATGATGAGAAGATTGCAAGCTCAGCTTTCAAGCTGTGCCTAATTAATGGTTGAAAGTTCTCTAACAAGAACCCCTTTTTATTGAAATTTCTATATATATATATATATATACAGACTTATTTATTTTTTGTAATAATTAGTAAATATAATGGGTTCTTTATATCTTGATGTATTTGGTCAAGAAGAAGATTGTTTGAGGTCTGTTACTATTGAAACACTGATTGTCTTGTACACAATCAAATGTCTTGATCTTGCTGATGATCCAGAACTAGATATTGTTTTGGTGGTGTCTAGCTCAGTGCTGAGTGAACCTAGTGTTCAAATCTGTGAAGAGCTTTTTTCCAATCTCAGAATTGGTATGCAGGGAATAATTTTATCTGGAACATTAACTTGCTTCACTTTTGACTTGGCTCTTAATTTTTCTTTTCCTTTTCCATGTTACAGTCGACAGAGATTCTCCTCGCCCATACCACGCAGAAGTTTGCAAGTTACCTGTGTTTGTCTCAAAAGATAATGGACTAGTGAAGACTGTTGCTGGATTAAGTTCTGTCCTTAGAAAGCTTTTGTTTGTTAAATCAAATGATCATCCACTACTGGGATTTCGGCAGTCTTGCCTCATTGCTTGTGCTGAGGTGTCCGTTTGGACTCGGTTTTGTGAGGTAAATTTGCTGTCAAACTATGTCTTTAAACTTTTCCTGGATGTCTTGATTATTTTCTGTTTTGCTAAAAATTCAACAGGTTGATGTAATAAAATCTGTTAAAGATTTCTTGTCACATCCTCAATCTTTCTGTGAAGTAATTCCTGTTGATGTTGCTCGCTTAGAGGAACATTTATCTCATGCACCTCGACTTCACAATGTGCGCAAACACCGGCAGGTGAATAGTCTTCTTTCAATACCTAAATGCCTTATCGAGTTTTGAGTTAATACTGACCTGACCAATTAAATCTTTTGTTCCAGACTTATGCCAAGACTATTGGAAGCAATGAGTCAGAAGAAGAAATACCACATCTGTATGCTGAAGGACCATTCATGACTCTGGCAGATGTCATATTATTCCCTTGCTTCTACATTCTTTTGAGCAGCTTTTCAAAAAATATTCTTACTGCCACTGTCCCATTGGTATCATCCTGGTACTCAAGGGTTCTGGCTTCAGAACAACTGCAGAATGGAGAGAACATGTTAAAGAAGGTATGTTCTTGTTAACCAGAAATTCTAGTTACCTCAAGCATGTGTACTGAAAATATAATTTCTTTTTCAACAGATTGTTTCCTTTCTTCCTTCAGTCAGAGATTGCAATCAATTTTCTTACCTCTTGCCAAAAGTGCCCAAGGAAAGTTTGTACAAATCTGATCCAACACGCTACAAACCTCGCAGTAACAAAATGTATACTCAGCAGGAGGATGTTGAAACATCATTAGCTATTGTTGATGACATAATGGTAGCTATCTGTTAATTAAGCTAAGAGCAGTGTGTGAAAAAGAATCTGTCAGACACCCAATTATGTTGCAAAATTTATCAGGCACAACATGAAATAACACAATCAGAAAAACCATATGGAGATGATATACATCTCAACTGGACGGAAGTTCCCCTTGAAATCCAACCTGAAGGTGGCCATGTCCCAGAAAAACGCCAACTCCGCAAGGCTGAACAATTAAAAAATATGGCCAAGGCTGTTATAAAGGTAAATTTATAAATATATATCTTTAAAGTTACTCATCTTCAATTTTTAAGTTCTTTTAAATAATTAGCTACTTGTTTTGGTTTCCTCTCAGCTAGCTAAGCCAGGACATATTCTTGTGGATTTTTGTTCAGGGAGTGGTCATCTTGGTCTCCTTTTGGCTTGGGTTTTACCCAACTGCACTGTTCTACTATTAGAGAATAAAGATCGTTCTTTACAGAGAGCCATTAATCGCATTGAGAAACTTAAGCTAGAAAATGTTCAAGTGGTTCAAGGCAATATAGATTACTTTCAGGTATATTTCTCTCTTTCCTTATAAATTTGTATTCATATACTGGCAACCTTGTAATTTGAATCCTTCTATTCCAGGGTAAATTTGACATTGGCATCGCACTTCATGCTTGTGGTGTAGCTTCTGACATAGTCCTGCAACTTTGTGAGTCAAAGAGAGCTGCATTTGTAGTTTGTCCCTGCTGTTACGGTTCAATTCAAAGTGGACACACAGTTTCATATCCTCGAAGCAAGGTAAGTTATTTCAAACAGATTAGTTGGTTTGTTGGTATGTACCCACTTTACTTACATTTCTTTTGTTTTCATTCTCAAGTTATTTCAGAATTCCTCACTGGGTCCTAAAGATTACCTTGTGCTTGGTCACTGTGCTGACCAAACACATGGTGAGGAGGGATTGAAGACAGCTCAGGGTAACCAATGTATGGCTGGTATAGACACTGATCGACTTTTACATTCACAAGATGCAGGGTATATAGTTCATTTGTCCAAAATGAATCCCCCATCTTGCAGTCCTAAGAATAATTTGCTGGTTGGAATTCCTAAAGAATGGGCTAAATGAAAACCTTTTTTTCTTCTTTCTTTTCTTTTTTAAAATATGTTTTGTTAAATTTTCTGGAAGTTTTCTTTTATCATATCAATTCATTGGAATAATTTGGGTTTGGAAAAAAGATTTATCCCATTGAATGAAATTGTATTTAAATGATTTAATAGATCACAGAAATTTTATGTTGGTTTATAAGCTTGTGAAATTACTCAGGAACAAAAATAATAATTTTACTTAACATGAAAAAGTTTTATTAATTACTTATTTGAACCCACCTGGTAACTAGCTGCTTTTACAGTGTTCTTCATTAGCATGGCAACAGTCATTGGTCCCACTCCCCCAGGAACCGGAGTTAAATATCCAGCAATGGTTTTAACTTCTGCAAGAAAAATATTAAGACATAGTTACTGATTATTAAACAAGCAGTAAAGTCAATTAAGATGGATAATATGTTCACCATTAAAATCAACATCTCCCACTAATGTTGCCTTTTGGCCTGGTACTCTTGTAATTCCGACATCAATAACACAAGCTCCTGGTTTAACCATGTTAGATGTGATAAGTTTGGGCACACCTGCAGGCAAACATTACCAAACTAAGACCTTTTGCACTAGTGAGGTATATATAGAAAAAAAAATTATGTTTAAGAAAATTGGAGCAACCTGTGGCAGAAACTAGAATATCAGCATTTCTTGTAAGATCACACAACTGCTGAGGGGAAGTGAATCGATGACAAATTGAAGTGGTTGCATCAATTCCGGTGGACTGAAGAGCCAAAGCAATAGGGAGACCAACATTTTTAGACCTCCCACAGACAACAGCGCGTTTGCCTTCAGTGTCAATCCCTGAGACAAATATGATACATAAATTATAGGAACTAACTGTTACTGTTCCTCCCCCCCCTCCCCCCCCTCACACCGAAAAAAAACAACAACATTGTTATAACCATTACCTGTACTTCTTATGAGATCACAAACTGCCATAGCTGTACATGGCCACAGGGTGTCCAGTCCCAGAAAAAATTTACCTAAATTACTGAAACTGAACCCATCAACATCTTTAAGTGGGTCAATTATATTACAAATAGTCAGTTTATTTATATGGTTCGGGAGAGGTAACTGGAAGAAATTAATGGCAGTTAATTTATTTAACAAATGGTGAATAACACCCTCTTGCAGTAAAAACATACCTGGACTAAAATAGCATGGACATTTGTGTCTGCATTCAAAGATTTAATTAAATCAATTAATTCCCTCTCAGAAACAGAACTTTTTAAGTGGATCAAATTTGCTGCAATACCTGAGTAAAAGCCAAGGTGTAATTGACATTAAAAAATATGGACAGAGTTCAAAGTGTGGACATCTGAACTGTATGACATACCCACTGTGGCAGCAGCTATCATCTTATTTTTAACATAGATGTGACTTGCATTGTTATTTCCTACCAGTACTGTGACCAACTGTGGTGATTGGTATCCTTGCTCTTGCAAAGAGTACACCTCACGTTTGAGTAGCTTTTGGATTTCTTTTGCTCTTGTCAAACCATCAATCAATATAGCACTAAAATGGAATTTATGTAAAATTTATATAAGATTGGTGTGAACATGTCATATTTAATTTGGCGACAATCGTCAAACGGTACCCTGAGTGTGAAGTATGAAGAGCCCTCTGTTTACATCTCAACAGAGATGCTGGGGTTAGGTTTTCTACAACTCGGATTATTCCTCCCACTACCACCATTATATCAGATACTAAACAGACTATTCTGTCGCTATGACTGAAAAAGTAGCTCCCCTGTATCACTCTTAACAAGTAATCACAGCATGAAAATGGTGAAAGAAATTAAAAACCACGAATAGTCTGGCAAAAACCCAGAAGACGCCCTGTTTCTGCTGCAGATCTCGACCGTCCGTGCGCATGCGTGTCGCGGGGTGGGGGCGGGGGTTAGGAGGTAGGCCACCCGCCCTGCATGGTGCAGCGCTGGTTGCCTACTCACCCGGCGCGCCGCTCCGCTCCTCCTCGCAGATACGCAGCGCTGGCAGCAGACTGATTCAGAAGAGCGCTCTCCTCGCTCTGTCTCTCTCGCACCTATACCGCGCGCGTCATGAGAGCGAGAGAGACAGAGCGAGGAGAGCGCTCTTCTGAATCAGGCGGCAGGGACGGCGGCACGGCCGGCACGGCTCCACGACGCCAAGATAAGCCCGCATGAGACGTCGAGCATTATCAATTGAACCCTCTCATGTCAGCCCGGGCCCGGGCCCGGGGCGGGTGTTTGTGGACACAATGTTTGGGTCGCATCAAACACACCGGACCGCGGCGGGGCGGGGCGGGGCGGGGCGGGGCGGGGCGGGGCGGGGCGGAGCGAAAGGCACCGCACTCATTACCGCGACCAGCAGGGCCTATCGGCAACCCGAATAAACGGGGTGGGGCGGTGTAGGCAACCCGGCCGACATGAGGGGAAGCGGGAGAGGGGCACGTGGCGCGCCGCGCAGTACCACGCCACGCCGCGCCCGCCACCCTCGAGCGCTGAAGTTGACCCTGCTTAATGCCCCCTCTCCTCTCCTCTTCCCTTTGATCATGGCAGTGACCCAGGTCAGCCAGGGCAGAAGATACGGACGCGCCGAGCAGCCGCGAGCGGGCGGGCGGTCGGTCGGGGCGACGAGTGGACTCGGCCGCGGCGGGGCGGGGCGGGGCGGGGCGGGGCGGGGCGGGGGCGCGGCCAGGACCCAGTATCAACATCCTCACGGTCACATCGCACACAGCGGCACACAGCGGCGGCAGAGACGCCCTTCCCTGCGCGACACATCGCACCGCGGGCACGGAGCCGCGAACTCGGACCAGCGCCGCGGCCTCAACCACCTGCACCTGCACTAGCGCCCCCACCTGCACCTGCACCGGGGGGCTGTCGTGTCCAGACTCTGCAGGACTACTTGACGAGGTAAGTCGCCCGGGCCGGGCCGGGCCGGGCTGGGACCGCGCGGGCCGGGCTCGGCGCTGTCCTTCCCTCCGGTGTCCTGCCCGCCGCGGCGTGTCGCGTGGCGTGGTGAGACCCGTCGTACAGTGACCCAACGAGGAGTGTGAGCCCTGGTTGTCAGCGTGACGTCAAACTGTCCCTTATTTTGAAGTCTTCTGTGATTGTGCTTGACGTCAGGCTGACTGTCAGGGGCTCAAATTCCTCCCTGGGGAAGGACACCTCGGCTGCGGTTAAGGGGCAAGCAAAGTTCAAAATGTTATCGCCCGTCTCTCGATGATCTCGGTACAATCTGGGGGGCGGGGGCGGTGGTCGCCGCGTTGCAAAATTACTTATTTAGCGTAGACTATTCTAGGACGAGAAAGACATACATGGGGTGACTTGAAGGGGAATTGCTTCGTATAGGTACAGAAGTTTTCGCCGCCAGTGTAGGGTCGCGTACACCTGACCTGCATGAGTGTTCCTCTGCACCAGGAGTGCACGTGCACACCCGCCGGCACACACCGGCCGGCACCATGCGCAGCGCCACGCTCTTCACCGCGGTGGCGCACTGCACCACCGTGTACTACTACGCGCACGTGCTGCGCTTCCTCGCCGACATGAGGGCCACGAGCACCGACAATAAGGCCCTGCACAACTTCCTCGAGTTCAGGCCCAAGTACTTCACCGTGTGGGGGCTGGTCAGTATGGGACGGGGCGGGGGCGGCGCTGGGGTGCAGCCCGCCTGTAATCCTGCGTCCTGCTGCTCCAGGTGGCGCAGTTCCTGCTGTTCGCCCTGTGCTCGCTGCATGACGTCACCCGCGTCTTCTCGCCGTCCAACCCCGTCCGGCGCGCGGCCCGCGCCGTCCGGGACCTGGTCCTCGTCGCGGTCTCCGCCCCCATGGCCGTGGTGAGTCGGTCCGGTCCGGCCCAAGGGGTTCACAGATCAAAAAAAGAAGAAAAAATCAGAAAAGATACGAGAACAATTTAAGAGGAAAATCAGAAAAAAATTTAAAAACATTTTAGAGGGGAAAAAATAGGTTTTTAAAAAAGCTACATTTTTTTTCCTGAAAAATAATAGGACATTTCTCAAAAAAAAAAAAAAAAAAAAAAAAAAAAAAAATGCGGAAAAATTTGTATATTAAAATTTAGAGTTGTTCCCCCCTCGGACGGACCGCCTGGACTGCCTCCTGTTCCAGGCGGTGACGGCCATGTTCTGGGGGCTGTTCGCGCTGGACCGCGAGCTGGTGATGCCCGCCGTCCTGGATAAGGTGGTGCCCGCCTGGCTCAACCACGCCCAGCACAGCTTCGTCCTGGTGCTGGTGGTGGTGCAGCTGCTGGCAGAGCCACACCACCCGCCGCCGCTGGGGCTCGCCCTGGCGCTCTCCCTCGCCGTCACAGCCGCCTACATCTACACGTGAGTGCAAGCCGAGCGCAGCGCAGCGCTGCCAAAGCACACCATCCCTCGAAAAATATTAAACACGTCGAACCTTGCCGTTATGCCAGTCTGTTGAACGAGTTCGCCACGACCGGGCGCTGGATCTACCCCGTGTTCGAGGTCCTGGGCTGGCCCGGGCGCGCCGCCCTGCTCGGCTTCACGGCGCTGCTGGTACTCAGCCAGGTGGTCATGGTGCGGGCCGCCGTGCGCGGCTTGTGGGGTGAGTACACTGCCAGGTGTGCTCAGCTCAGCTATGGTCAACTTCAAGCGTCTTCTGTACCACGTAACTTGTTACAGGCCACGCCAAAAGCACTTCCAGAGGAGGCAAAAAACGAAAAGACTGAATAAAATTTGAAATAAAATGCAATTTTTTTTTTGTAAGAAAAAAGAAATGATTGTGAAAGTTTGATTGGACGAACAAAATAACACCATTTCCTTTCTTCAGTTATGGGTGACAACACAAGGATTTATAATATCATGGACATATTCTTGCAAATTTTACTAATAATCAATAACATAATATAAATCTTCAATACAATGAAATTAGATAAAAACCATAACAAACCATGTTGGTAAGGATTTCGCTTAACACATAAGCACCAAACATTGTTACAGCCACGCTGCAAACATTACAATACAGGATTAGTGCACTGAGAGAAGATTTCAATTCAATTTTTCACAGACTCATAAATTCATTCATTTTACACACACATTCTTATAAAAATTAATCTGCAGACACCTGCAGCTTCTCGTAGGACATTTTTAGATTAGATTAAGACTAAAATGACCACAAGAAACTCACAAAGAAAACATTTTAGACCTTCCTCAAAAGTGACCTCTTTTCTCCAATTAAAGAGATAAATATGAATGTCTGAATTCCCGTGCTCAGCTCTGCCCAGGAGGCAAAAAAATAAATAAAGAAGTTGATTATGTAATGAACTGGATCTCTTGACTGACCTAAAGAGAAAAGATTCTACCCATTAAGGTATTTACAATGCAATTATGGTAGAGCAGTAAGTTAAGGAGCTGAGAGGGCTTTATGAGAACAAAATGTTCTTTAAATGCAAAATAGAACTGAATGCTCAGTTCATCCAAAAGTATCTTTCCTTTTCTGAGAGCAGTTAGCTACAGTTAACTTCTCAAAAACAATTTTCTGGTTGAATTTGTACTGTCCAAAAAGTCCAATATATCCATCACAGAAACTTAAAAGCAGAGGTTACTGGACTCATTTTTTTAACAAGTACTAAGCACAAAAAAGTTCATTTTCTCAGATTTCATAGAAATGCATGGCAGTCCATTTATATTAGCTTAATGTTAGTACAGGAGACACAGCTGTCCATGAAATAAGAATCCAAAGACTGAAGATGTAGTACTAACAAGTTACATTTGATATTAAAAATAAAAATAATAAAATATGTAAAAAATATTATTGATGGAATACTGGAATCCTCAGAAGACACATGAAATACTGTACAAGTCTATGTTTCATAGATATTCACATCATGCACACCAAATGAGAGCATGTGTTACAGGCAAATTAAATTTTTTCGACTTTCTTAGAAAATTTAAAAATTCAATTATTGTATTTAAACGAATATAGGCCGCAATGAAACCTACATTGAAGCCATGCTTTATCTTGTTTTGGAGCCTTAGTCCTCTTTCGTTGGTTCAGAGTAGAAAGCCCAGGTTAGCACAGTATACCTTCTACTCTGAGCAAACAGAGGACTAAGGCCTCAGCACAAGATTAGGCATGACTATCAATAAGGTTTCACTGCGGCCAATACTCAAGCAAATACAGTATGTTTTTCCAGCAACACAAATCCAGACAACATAGTAAACACAAGCATCTTTCCAGATAATGCAGATTTAACCTATAGAACCACACAAGTAATTCCAACTTTCACCTGACAAAATATACAAATTAATTTTAAAATACAAGGTGAAATTCAGGCTTGCAAACACACAGAATGTTAAGCAACGCTCTTGATGAAATTTGTGCATTATAAATATTATTATAATCAACAGATATCCCATCAACATTTTCACATAAATTTACCATACGCTGCAACCCTCAAAAAGGATGTTTCTCTGTCCCAGTCTTGATCGGTGGTCACAGCCAAATAGCCTGTTGATTTATTTATGGAGAAAATGCAGTTCAATTAGATGGACTTTCTCCTTTGGCTTGTCTCCTCTGCAGTGCTGCAGCAAGGTCCTGGCGAAGAGCAGCTTGCTGCCGCTCATCAGCTAAGGGAGCTACACTTCGCAACCCATTGACTATGTCCTTGGTTTTGCCCAAGTAGATCTCATTCAACGTATTTCTGATTTTATTCTCCATATCTTCAACAAGTCGGCCAATGTTAGCAATATGTGGGGAAGCTTCACTCACCGGCGTATCTTGCTCGATCTGTAACAGAGAACATTTAGTCAATGCTCTATAATCTTTAACAATGAGCTAGATTGTTAAATATAAGAGACAAATAAAAAAAAGTTTACCTGTCTTGTCAAACTGCCCCCTAAATTCATAGTTCCTGATCCTGCCTTATTGGTTTGAAGCCACAACATCACAGTTGAAGTCAGTTTGTAATGGGCATTACGCCCACTTGATTTCTCCTGTACTTCAACGACATGAATCGAATCCCAACAGCCTTTGATCTTTTTCGATCCATCACCAGCCTTCTTGATTAGAATGACTCCTAAAATCGAAAGTTGCATAAATTTAAATAAGAAGGCATGCTAAACAATACAATACTGTAAAGGCAAGAAAACAATACTTTCAGGCAATATAAAGGCAAGCTGCTAAACCAATACCTGCAAATCCATGGTCAAGATCCCACAGGTACACAGATGACACTCCTCCTTCAAAGTACATGTCTCTGAACTGATCAAATGCATTGTTGGCATCGATTTCTAGCTGTCGTAGTCTGTCTGAGGGCATAGACCCATCTTCAAGAGGAGGGTCATACTGATTACTCCAGGGAGACCTTTCAAACATAGTTGGAATGTAACAATATCGTCAACAAGTACTGGCAGTACAGAGAGAAATGAGAAGGGTACTTGTGACGTAACAGAAAAATAGTACAAGTGACATATGATATTTACCTGTATGAATCTCCATCTCGATTGTAATCACATAACAAATAATCCTTTCCCAAAGTTTTATCTCTGGCAATTTTAAGAGGCTGGTCTACTGATGACAATAAATCTTCACACAAACTTGGAACAAGGTCTATTAGATCACTAAGATTCTTTTCAATTTGCTGGGGAGGTAGGCGCCGCATCAAATCCAGAGCACAATCCATTTGTTGTTCAGTCTACAAGAGAGAGAGAGTCAATCAAGAAAATTGCACAATAAAATTAGCATATCAGGTGACTCAAACTACAAGTGGATAGCAAAAATAAATAATGTTGGCACTTTTCGTGTTTTAAACAACCCCACCTAGCCGGATGATACCGAAAATAGGTTAGTTACAAAGATTAGACGAGTTAGTAAATACGTAAAAGACAATCATCAATGGACTAGAGTACTGAAATATGTAAGAAAATCCGACTAAAAGAAAGAACAAAGTTTTGAATGAGAATAAAGATGTCCAAATGTTTATCTGAAGACTTCATGATACCGCTGACCCTAATTGAAAACATTGCGACTACGCTGATTATGGGCTCACAGCACAACACAGATTACACCCCTACAACAAAACTCACCATGTTGGGACGTAGATTTATAAATTATTACGGCGACTTAAAAAAATGAAAACTTTTAGACGAAAATTGTCAAAAGTACGTATCAGTCATGCAAGTAAACGGTGAACGCCTTCTTCAACCACAGCCTTCTCATAAACTTCGTAGGGAGTTCTGTAGTCACGTGACATCCGGCCCGATTTACACGAAAGGGGAGTACCAAGAACTCACACCCGCGTGGTTTGAACAAAACAAAAAATTCATTCAACTATAACTCGTGTAAAACGCTTCACCGAAATCAGTTTCTTACATTGTGTTGTAAAGTCTTATTGGTTTTGAATCGAACAGTGTTAGTTGTCTTGCGGTCAGGAACTTGGTGTCTTGCAGTCTTGGCTCAAGTCATTTTACCATTTGACTGTTGTCCCTGGTCATCACACTCTTTGATTTTGATAAGGTTTGTGTGCGAGCGGTGCAAACCCTGCTTCCTGTGTGGCGCGTCTATGTGCTGCTCATTTTGCGCTGGAAATTGTTCTCTCTCTGAAATAGTTACTAAAGAAATTATAGAAAGTTCGAACTATTGAGTATTTAATTTAAATTTTCAGGTGAAGTTTTCCTCTTACCTAACCTCCTTGTGGTTTTGGTCTGTGTCTGTGTACCGGCGCTGACTTGGCCTTTCAAAGATCAGTAAATAACTAATAAGTAACTGGATAAATCTTCTTCATAAAAAATGTCTGGTAACGCAGCAGCTATTACAGTCGCAGTCGCTTTATTTTCTTTCCTGGTTAACTTTTCTCTTCATAAGTTAGAAGAGGGCCATGTAGGCGTTTATTATAGGGTAAGTACACAGTGTCCACTTTTTGCCTAAAAAATCATTTTCAGCTACCTAGTTAATAATGATACATGGTTGTGTTACAGGGTGGTGCCTTACTGTCGAACACAAGCCAGCCGGGATTCCACATGATGATCCCATTTATTACATCATTCCGATCAGTACAGGTAAATTTGTCCTCCCCTTAAAATCAAGGCTGGTTATCATAACTTTGCTTGAAGCATTTATTTTTTGATTTATTGTACAACAGGTCACATTGCAAACAGACGAGGTTAAAAATGTACCCTGTGGAACAAGCGGTGGTGTTATGATCTATTTTGATCGTATAGAAGTTGTTAATATCCTTAGTCCTAGCAGCGGTAAGCAATTTATACATTTTTTCTTACATGCTCCTTTAGGTTTACAGTGCAACCTTCATTTCTTTATGACTCTCAAATTTCAGTCTATGACATTGTGAAGAATTACACAGCTGATTATGACAAGACTTTAATTTTCAACAAAGTTCACCATGAGTTAAACCAGTTCTGCAGTGTGCACAGCCTCCAGGAGGTTGGTAACACAATTCCAAGGATTCTTTTAAAAGAAGGTTGTGGGAGAAAAAATTGTTGTTTTTGCTTTTTAACTAACTGTTTTCATTATTTTAGGTATATATTGATCTCTTTGATCAAATTGATGAAAATCTGAAAACAGCTCTTCAAAGAGATTTGAATGAAATGGCACCAGGTCTTTACATACAAGCTGTCCGAGTAACAAAACCCAAAATACCTGAGACGATTCGGAAAAACTATGAGCTTATGTAAGTATTTAGTTTATCATATTCTAATATTGCTTTTTATTTTTCTCAGGCCTTTCCTCTTAATTTTGTGTTTTGGCTTATGACACATAATGTTAATTAAATTTCTGATTACTTTTCTTATGTACTTCTACGTTTCTAGGGAAGGTGAGAAAACTAAATTACTAATTTCAGAACAGCACCAAAAGCTGGTTGAGAAGGATGCAGAAACGGATCGTAAGAAAGCAATAATTGAGGCTGAAAAAGAAGCAAGTGTAGCCAAAATTCGCTTTGGACAGAAAATTATGGAAAAAGAATCTTTGCAGAGGATGGCACAAATTGAAGGCAAGCTTTCCTCATCTTGTTTGCTTGCCTTGTGTATCACGTATTTGGTTTCTTGTAGTACTTTGGAATCATGACAATCTTCTTTTTTAGATGAAATGCACATAGACCGTCAGAAGAGTAGGTCAGATGCAGAATTCTACCAGTTGCAGAAGCAAGCAGAAGCAAACAAACTTCTATTGACTCCTGAATACCTACAGTTGATTAAATACAAATCCCTGACAGCAAACAGCAAGATTTACTTTGGTCCGGATATTCCGAATATGTTTGTGCATGGAGATGCATCTGGTTCAGCCCCCATTAGCCCAGTAGAATCCGCTGCAATGGCACAAGAGACTGTGAAGTCACCTGAAGTCTCAACATCTTCCTGATTTATGTTCATGTTTAGCTCCAAAGAAACAAATGTACTGATTTATTAATGTTGCAAAGCATGCTGATTTTTGATCTCAAATTGTATTGTAATTGTAGACATGTTTTTATTTCATTTTATTGGTGTTCAATTATATAAATATATGTCTTTTCTTGTTAGTGCTCAGACATCCCAAAGTGTGTTTACAGGGGCCTGTCACTTTTGCTCAAACTTGTATCTTCTTATTTCAATAATAAAATTCAAATCACATTTATCACTTTGTTTTCCAATCCTCGCCTTACTTTCTGGCTGTTATGCAAATGCAAGCTCAATGAAAATGAGGACAGGAATAGAGACGCCGGCCCGGCCGCGACCAGCAGAGCGTCAAACTTTTGCCGCTAAAGTTTAGCTCGTGAATAGCCTTGAGACAGAGCGGGAGATATGAACTCGAGAGGTCGTCGGTAACCAATGATGTAAGCTGCACAACGCTGACGGCTGTGATTGGTGTCAAAGTCAGAAGTAGTCAGAGGGAAGATCAGGTGTTAATCATTTATGTCTGGGATAAGTACGCCACCAGATCTGGGCAGACAAATAGGCTCCACGTACGCCAGCGTTTCTCCAAGTTGTATACTCAAGGTAAGGACTGTTGTCTGCTTGGCTGGTTTTGATTTCTCTGTGTAGGCTAGCTATTCTAAGATATATCAGTACGTCGTGTAAAATCTTTTATTATCCTTGATGATCAAGTAATCTTGGTAAAGCATTGTATTCGCCATCAGTTAAGGGCAGTATTGTTAAAGACTTTGGATAGTTGGGCTTTTAACCTCTATATTCTAGTATATTACATTGAATGTTCCAATTGTTGATTTCATTGTGATGTAATTGTAGTGCTGTTGTGTCTGAAAACATTTACGCGAGTACGGTCAGATTAAATTGTTGTCTTACTTCTACACTCTCATACATTTTCTGACATGGAACCTTAGGCTGATCCGAGTCACATCGACATGTAATCAATGAACATGCTCCAATATTTTGCCCATGTGCAGCAGTTTATTATTTATTTCCACTGGTTCCAGTCCATCAAATATGAACATCTCAAAGTCAATCAAGTTATTCTGCCGTGGGGTAAAGCCACGTTCCACTCCAAAAAGATGGCTGTCTGAAATTCAAAAACCGAACAAGCCTCCAACACCTCCAGCTCCATCTCAGACTTCTGAGACTCCACAAGGTTCGTAATCCAGCTGACAACTGTTTAGCAGGAATTTTGTGAATGAACTGTAGATTTGGTTTACACCTTAAAGTCCGTAATGCGTTTCACAATTTCTTTTCTTACCTCTTAGTTTTTCTAATCCACTCTTTTATAAATTATTTTTCCTTTTTCTTTTGTACCAACAGAAATAATAAATGTTTCCAATATGAGGAAGAGAATGTTTGTGTTAGCTGGTCTTTATAAGAACATGACGAACGTACCAGATCAAATGTCGTAAGTATATTTAGTTACTCCTCTAAAGATTTTCTTTGGCTGCCTGCCACTTGACATAAATTAGTCCACCCATCAAGCATTTAACAAAATATTATCAATTTAAAACCAAACTTTTATAAAAATATAAATGTAAGGGGTGTGGCTTCTATTAATATGCACATTTTTCAGGGGTCTGTTTAATTTGTATCTTTCTTATTAAGTACCTACAGTGATTTTTCCCCTCTTTTTTTCTTGTCATGTTGCATGATTTAGGCTATCTACATTTAGCAGAAATATGGACAGATTTAGAGTAAGGGCTTCACTTGTGCTGATACTCATCTCTGGTCTGGGATCTCTAACATCAATTATGTTGGCCAAGAGCACTCTTATTGAAATTGAAGAAGACAGAGATAAAAGGGTGTGATTTCCTTTATACTTCCATTGAACCATCTGAGCTCTAGTATCAATTAGCAATAAATGTGTCATAATATTACTTTAATTGTTCCTGTATAGTAAAGAGAGGAAATTGATATTTTTAACTTAGGAGTGCAAATACAATACATAATGTCTGTCCTGAAATAAACTTTATTACAATAAGAATATCCCCAAAAGTAACAGCATTAATTACTTCTTCACACGAGCATTGTTTGTAAAAATCTAATACAAAAAGTCCTGAAACAACTTCAAACACTACAAAACTTGAAAAACACAGGAACACAAGGTGAAAACATTACTCGCTGTACTGTAGCCAAAAGAGATTGGTAACTTAATGACTTTACCAAGTATTAATGGCAAGTACAAATAATATAAGATAAAACTTAAATTGCAATACATAACACTACTTTTATTTGCAATATGTATAATTATATTATTTTCAAAATTTAAAATACATCCATATTTATATTAAATCTTTGAAAAGTCATAAGATAGAATTGTAGCACTAATAAAGCAGAAATAATCAGTCCTCTGCTTGATTATTTCTTAAGTTTTTTCCTTCATAAAGCAGACCAATGATTATGATTTGATGACATGAAAACAATTCTAGAAGATAACAAAAATGGCACTGTCACAAAAATAAGTCACAGTAGTGCCCAGATAGGGTATAATCCCAGTCAAGTACTCAGAATGCAAGTACAGTAACATAATAATAACTGTTATCTAGGATTTGGAGACGTTACATTTCTTTAGGATACAATTAAGTTACAAGTTATCCAAGTTTCAGAATCTTTACATTTACTACATTTTTAGAAATGTACTATAGGGTATTGTTGGAAACCTTAGTTCCCCTAAAAAATAAACAAACTATATGTAGAAATAATAATAAAGTGAGAGTCAAGTAATAATGATACAGTTGTTTTTCATTTCTTTTACCATTTCAAAAGAAATAAAACCATTTCAAGCAGTGCTAAGGTTTGTATCCAGGGCCCAAAGTTAAGCTTAAAACCTTGGAAAAAATTAATATTTACAGCACAGATAACGAAAAAATGAATGAAGTAGACATTGTCTACGACTAGCGTATTATTTGATAGACAATTTGATACCATTGAACAACATCTGAAGACTTCCATTTTCTTGGCTGCAAGGCTTAATGTTATTAAAAAAAAAAAAAAAAAACCTATGAAGGAAAAGTACCAAGTCTCCTTTAAGTGGTTTTTCAAGGGATACAGAATGACTCAAGGTACATTCTTTAGACCATCTTCAGTAATTACACCAAGGGATGTTTCAACATCATAACTAGAAGAGTTTTCCTCTTCACCATCGAATCGATCAGTGATACCGTCACTGTCAACAACTTCCTCTGACCTCGCCTTTTTCTCTAGGCTTTCACTCTCTGAATCACTCTTTCGTTTTCCACCCTTATTTCCATCCCCAGTTAGACTAGACGAACGAGTCTTGCGGGGTTGATGCTCAGGTGTTGCCTGGATTTTCTCAAGGGCAGTTCTCAGTGGCAGCAAACCAACCGCCAAAGGAATGTCCTTGCTGGGGGTTTCATCATCATCATCATTCAAATCGTCTAAGAGGGTGTCTTCTAGTTTAGCATTATCAGTCAAAATTGCAAGAGTATCTTCAGTTTTGTCCCCACTACTACCACCTAACAAAACATTTGATTTCTCGTCTGGATCACCTAGAACTAGACGCATACTATCAGCATCAACAGCTGATTGTTGGTTGGAGTTTGAAGTATCATGATTGGAAGTATCTGAACCACCCATCATAGCCTCCAAAGCCTGTTCAACAGACATTTCAGCTTCCTCCTGTCCTTGCTGAACAACTATATTTCCATCAGCTATGGAAAATGTGTGGCCCCCTTGCACAGTAGTTCCGTCAGCAACAACAAAACTGTGAGTGCCATCTCCAAAGTTCCCACTGGCAATGACTTCATCTGCATTTTCAGTAACAAGGTATACCATTTCTTGTTGGCTTTCACCATCTTCACTGAATGTCTGTAGAAGTGCTTGCACTTGACCTGCTGCATAAAAAAAAATGCATGTTAATACAATAATGATTGAAGGTCGGTACGGATGTTAGTCAAGAATTAAGATTGGTCTTTAGCAAATGAGCCAAGGAAACTTACCTCCAGTTTGTACTAAAGTTGATTCAACACTTGTAGTTGAGACCAATTGTTGTTGATCTTCATCCTCCACTTGCTCATGTCCTTCTTGAATAACTTCATGACCCTCTTCCTGCTCAATATGTTCCCCGCCTTGGCTCAGAGTAACACCTTCATCACCGGGCTCCAAAATTAGTTCTGCTGCTTGCATTTCCTTGACCACAAATTTCCGTACCCCAGCTAAAAACATATTGGAAGACAGGGTTTTAGCAGACTTAAAAAGGGACTTATGACCTGAAGAGGCTGAAACACCAACCTTGTTCCTGGCGATATTTGTCCATTGATGCTTTCACAATTTGACGAGCAGTGGTAAAGCCACAGCCACCTGAGGGTGTAACCACTCGACTACGTTTGCTTACTGGTTTAGTTTCAGCAGCCATCTGTATTACAGATGATTCAGATGTTTTGTCTATTTCTTTAGGCTGTTCTGGATCTTCTTGTAAAAACTGAAAATAAAATTTAAAAAATAAAAATTAAGACAATTTAATAGCAGAAAATAGAAATTAAACAAACCACTTCACCAACACAATACTTACCTCCTGTACAGATTCCATTTCATTTTCCCCTTCTTGAACAACAACTTGGCCATCTGTACCCTGAACAAGGTTGCCTTCAGCAACTTGATAATGGATAACACCACCATTGCATATGTTCATAAGGACCTCTTCATTAACAGTGACATAGGAGCCATCCCCAGAGTCAAGGAGAATAGGGAGATCTGTTGGCAGTCCTGCTTCTTTTAATGCTTCCATATATGAAGCAACATTGCCAGCAGCGTTGGGATCACTACCTGCAGCCCCAGTTGCAACTACCTGTCCATCTGCAGTAACCTGATCGACAAAAGAGCTCAAATCAGATCGAACCCTTCATACAGTTCAACCTGTTTATAATCACATTTTTTAAACATACTTGATAAACAACTTCTGCAGTACTGGCTTCCGACTGATGACTGTTATCCTCAGAAGCAACAAGAGTGTGAGTGCCCTCTGTCATTTCTTCATCAGTTTTCATGGTCATTGCTTCTTCTATATGATCCTGAGATCTGTTTTCATCAGCTTCAACTAACTCTGCTTCAACAGCGGCTGCATTTCCTGGATCACCAGTATTCATTTCTCTCTTCAAAGCCTCCAGTGCAAGACGACTAGCATCAGCTTCTTTCTGCAGAGCTACCTCAGCATCTGATATAACTTTTTCCTGATGATAAAAACATATTTATATTTAAATAATGTAATGTGAATGAACAGCACTGACAAATTAATTGACACAACACCTGAAACATTACGTTGATCTGTTTCTTCAAAGGGCGTCCCCTTCTACGAGGAGCATCATCGGTTTGGTGTGCACTAGCAGTAGCATCAGTCAGTTTGGATTTCTCAGCCAATGACTTGGCATCAATCTTCATCATATTTGAGCCACGCAAATTAGTAAGGCGCACATTACGGCTTGACATTTGCAGCATGGGTCTTGACTGAAATATTGAGAATCATAAACCAAAGTTACATTTTTACCCGCTCAATACTTATTGATAATTACTAATAAAAATAAAAACTCACTGGTGTTGATACTGTGGTAGCAACTCCACGAGTAATGACTTGAACAGGTGGGGTTTCAACTGAACTAACTGACTGAGGCAGAGTACCTTCTGCACCAGAGAGATTGAGAAGTAGTTGGGCAGTATCAGTTGATATGGTAGATACACCTTGAGCTGTAGAAACCTTGACAGCTGATAAAAGAAATTTATTTTTGATTTAATTATTATTGAATAACAAAATTTGGGTATATATGAAGTCAAATCAGATCACTAACCTGAGGAGTCTGCGCTTGACCCAAGACGTGTCTGAGAAAGTGAGTTGGCTGTGGTGGTTGTTATGGTGTTTCCAGCTATCAGTTGCTTGTTCATCACTTCTGCTGTTGATACTAATGTTGTCTGCATACCAATTTTTTTAGCTGATGCAGGGGTCCTGACCTGAGGAACTTTCTTAGCAAAATCTCCTGAAGAAAGGGAGAAAACAGAGCCCAACAATAAAATAAACTACTGTAAAACTTAATTTGTAGATGGGGCTAACACGTCAAGAAAGGTCCTCAAACAAACCATTAATGGGTACAGGTGTTGGAGTTGGTGCAGGTTTGGCAGGGGAGGCAGGCAGACCTAGAGCTTCTCTTGTCATGGATGACAATCCTTTCACCTGAGGTGAGGGGAAAATATAAATTATTGAACCTGGGAATTAAAAGTAACAAATATCTAAATTCCCAAAATTTTAAAAACTCATACCTGAAAAAATTTTGCTGCCTGAAGTAATGCTCCCAAATTATCCTCAGTAACACTAGTTTCTCCACAATACATAAATTCAATTAATGACTTCAAAACAGAAAACTGCATGTCTTTAAGAACTATGAGGGGATGAGCTCCTAGCTGACGTTGTAAGATAGACTGAAAAAGATGTAAAGTCATTAAAAAACAATAAAAATCAAGACAATTTTTTTTAATGAATAAATTTAAAAGTTAAGTACAAACTGAATGAATAAAAGTACTCCACATGGACTAAAATCTATGTACCTCAAAGTAGGGACTACACGCAGCCAAAACAGCACGGTGCACACGTAATGTGTGAGTATTACACATGAGTGTGACATCAACCAAAGTTTGATGTTCCAACAGCTGTCCTAATCGGGTTGCAAGGTGTGAGGGATGCTCCTCCCACTGAACCATGAACCTTGTCCCCCCCATCTTGAGATTTGGCACTTATTCACAATAGAATAATAACAAAGTCTCAGATCCCTTGCCAAGAAGATTAAACAAGACTATGTGCCTGGAAATTTAAAAAAATAAAATAATTAATTTGTTACAATTTTTAATTGAAACAGTACAATTAGAATATGTGAAATTGACAGAATAAGAATACAACAGGTCATTCTTTTAGCTGAGAGTTAGGTAACATGTAGATGTAAATGTCCGCTAGCTTTGTATTAACAGGGGAAAAGCAATGCTGTTTGGTAAATTTTTCCAACTGCAGTGTAAACATCAAATTTCATTCATTATCTGTCATGTAGTGATTACAGTTAATAATATATACAGTAACATGTAAATGGTTTGCACTTATAATCTTTCCTTTTTCTTGTTGACTTTGGCTACTTATTCTAATTTGAAGAACTTGAAGAACTGGCCCACTGTAGAGCCACACAGGGAAAGTGAACATGCGGATTGATACATGAATTTGTAAACTATAAGAATATAGTAATCCAAACGAGACTCCATCGAGAATAAACGTCAAGTTACCACAAATTGAACGGAGCTTCTTGGACAAAAGTTAACATTCCCGGACGGAATGGATGGAAAGCAAGCCAACCTAGGAGGCATCGCAAGCACAGCCGACGCTTAGGTGAGATGGAGATATCTCCGATAAAACGATACAAGTACCAACTCGCAGGGTACGAAGCTAAATATTTGCAGAGCTATTACCTCAAAGCTTTAAAGACTATGCACATTTCATGGGAAAATAACAAAAAAATCCAGAATATCGGCGCAAACGACGGCGGCCATTTCTATAAACAAGACGCTCTTTAAAATGGCGGATCGCACCAACGCTCTCTACAGCTACATTCTGGAAGCACGAAATTGTTGTTCTTCTCTCGTCTTATGGGCGTTGAATGAAGTTTGACCTCACAGCTAGTATCTAGAATCAAGTCAGTTTCGTGTTAATCAAAATGATTTAGGCAACTGTTCGATGGTGCTTTTGACGTTTTAAATTGTTTCGCCTCTCTGTTTTAAGCTATGTTTCACGTGAACCCTCTGTAAAACAAATTCCATCTCTCTGTTTGAAGTTAAAGGCCCTATTCCGTGGGTTGCTTACATCGGCCAAGTGGCCTAACTCATCAAGAGGACAAGAGGCTTAACCCCAACTAACACGAATACTTACGAATACTCATCAACTCATCATTCGCAATGGCCAAAACTTACGATTATTTATTTAAGTTACTGCTTATCGGTGATTCCGGAGTTGGGAAAACATGCGTCCTCTTCAGGTTCTCGGAAGACGCCTTCAATACTTCATTTATATCAACAATCGGTAAAGAGAATTAGTGTTTCTTACATTTGGAAGACGTATTTTGCTTTTGGTGGACTCGCCAAAAGTTGATTTAACTCGAGTCCACCATCACTATTGTCAAGCATCGTCCAAATTGTACATGGTACAAAACTTCTGTGAAGTTCGAATTTACTAGCATCTGATTTTGGCCCACTCAATCCTAGAATTTGACATCTGTTACCCCATTGACATTTGCACCATTATAAAGGGTTATTTTAATTTGCTCTTGACAGTCAAATGAAGGTGCCAATAACTAGCCACCCTTCTCACCATTTTTCTTACAACTTTTGCTTCTTACCTACAAGTATCTTCCTATATTTAGCCACTACTTTTTGGAAGTTGCCTTATTTATTGCTTTGATTACAGGAATAGACTTTAAAATCAGGACAATAGAAATGGATGGAAAAAAGATAAAACTTCAGATATGGTAAGAGCAAGTTAATCTAAAAAATAATCCACTAATAATATACCTAATTCTACTTTTGATTTCAAACATTATGATTGTTTGATGATACTTCTCTATATTTCTTTCGCAAGTCAACTGTATCCAACAAGCCCTCAAATATTATTTTTTTGAATGTTATCTAGGGATACTGCTGGACAGGAAAGATTCCGAACAATTACCACAGCATACTATCGAGGTGCAATGGGAATCATGCTAGTGTATGATATTACAAATGAAAAAAGCTTTGAAAACATTAAAAACTGGATCAGGAACATTGAAGAAAATGCATCAGCAGATGTTGAAAAAATGTTATTGGGCAACAAGTGTGAGCTCAATGAAAAACGACAGGTAAGACTCGCATAATTTTTTCTGATTTCAAAGCACTTTCCTTCGTGTTACTGACTTAGTGATTTTTCTTTCAGGTGTCGAAAGAAAGAGGAGAGCAATTAGCTGTAGAGTATGGTATCAAGTTTATGGAAACTAGTGCGAAAGGCTCAATCAATGTGGAGGAGGCTTTCTACACATTAGCACGGGATATCAAGGCAAAAACAGAAAAGAAATTGGTAAGATTTGACCTGAATATGACATGTTATTCAGATCTAATAGCACTAGGATTAAGGGTTTGGAGCAAATTATTTGTCACACTCTTTGACCTTCACCATACATTACAAAGTTCTATAACATTAATATAAGGATTACATACCCAATCTGGTTAATGTGGAATGAACGTAAAATTTACCGGGAAGATGTCTCGCAACATATATACTCTCAGGGTTCAAAATCTATCATTATCTAAATACTCCATGAACTGTCCCCGTGCACTTGGTGAGTGGTTGCACAGTTTAGGCATCTAGGTAAAAAAACATTAATGATGGTGCTGTAATGCGGGTTTATAGTTCTGTTCTATTTGATTGTCTCTGTTGTCTAATATCTGATCTTCTCTTCTCTTTTTCTCTTTGCTTTCTCCTGGACATGGCAGAAGGTAAATACAATTGCAGTTGTGGTTGTGTTGTACCATGCATGTTATCTCTTTGCACTTGTTATTTGGTATGGGAAAACTGGGTCGCTTCAAATTATTACTGTAACTTTATTTATAATTAAAATTGGGTTTGAATATATATTTGTACAAAGCATGTCTTAGCACAGCTTGACCTTTTAAGAAAATAACAAAATGTTAGGAAGATCACAGTTGAGGTTTTTGCTCTGTATGGAAGGTGATCCATGTATGAATGACCAAAACAATTTGCTTTAGCTTGATCTACTATTGTATCCAGAAAGTAAGCATTCTGCAACTCTCTGCATAATTTTAACATTAGTAGTAGAAGTATCTATCTATCTAGCTCAATATATTAATATTTACATGAGCTTCCTAACTTTTTAACGGGTCACGGATGAAAAGTAGTGGTGTACTCCTCAAATGTAGCTGATCTACAAGTTTTGCTTGTAAAATCTCATATAGTACCTGATTTACTGTATTTGTCGATTCTGCTTGCCTTTCGAATGTAAACTGCTATACATCATGGAGAGTTTTCTTTGATTTCAAGTTTTTTGAAGTTTGCTCTACAAGTATTTGCAGGCATGAATTGTTTGTTTCTTTGTTGTAAGAATTATTCCTTTTGTGCAATTTTTTCATTCTCTTGAATCTTTGATTGCAGGAGGCCAGCAACCCACCCAAAGGAGGACATCAGCTAAAACCTGCAGAACCCCAGCGGAAACCAACGAATTGGTTGTCCCGTTGTTCTTTACTATGACAGCCCACAGGTGCTTTCTCTTGCTCAATTCAACGTCTGAATTTGCTGTTTGGAGTCTTTTTCCATGTTTTCCTTCGGGAAAATGTGTAGCAATATTTCAAGAAACCTGAGCATGGAGTAAATTTCCTACTGTTCATCATTTCATAATTTTGGTGTAATTTTTTTGGCCAGCTTACTTGTGTATCAATTGTAAGTTGTGTTCCTTAATACTCAAAGCTAACAGAGGAAAAAAATTAAATGACGATTTCTGACAAAGGCTTTAAAACGCACCATTTTACTCTCTGATATTGAAAATTTAATGTACTGATTTCTATCATTATGTATGTTCCAAAAAGTACTTTCTAATTGACTGGATTTTGGAATAGCTACTTTTATTTCTTTATCATATAATGTAAACTGTTCTTGGAGAGGGTCTTCAACCACTCCGCTGTTTTCTTTCTACCCTGTTATTTACTTGTTCAATTCTTTAAATTGGTAATGTCTTTCAAAATAAATGTTTTCATGTATCAAAGGTCGACAAATTTATACTCCATTTATCATATATTTTCTTGTCATACCTCTTCATACTCAATGTATGATGTTTTTCTTTTTGGTTTTTTAACTTGCTTTGTCTGTTGGCTTGGTTTTGTGAAGACTTCTAACAATATACTTTGCCTCCATATACTTCAGTTGTTTTTTGTTTCTTAGTGCTTGTGGGAAAGAGGTGGGAAATTGTGGCAAACCTGACAATTTTTATTGAAGATTTTGTTGTTTGTCTACTGAAGAAAATTTGCTCTTCGTCTACAGAAGAAAATTTGCACAAGACTATAGTATGATTATAAAACTTGTCATTGTATATTGACATACGTGATAATACCATGTAAGCCTCTGAGAGGATAGAGCTATCAGGCTTAAAATGTTCTGATCAAGAGACTTTTGGTTCTTTGTGTTCTAGTGCACTGTTATATAAAAAATTTTAATTGCTGTGAATGTTGAATCAGTGGTAGATGGCTTGTTTATTTATGCATGTTATTTATGTGTTTCAAATTTTCTCAACGTACTGAAAGTTGTGGGGTTACGACCAGACAACATTCAAAATATTTGAAGCATAGTTTTAGTGGAAGTATTGTTGTATTTGCTAAGCCATGACATTGTTGTTTATAGCTTTGCTTTGTCATACTGCAAATGACAGGGTTCACATTATACTAATTGCTTTTGTGAGGTCTCCTTTTTTTGTCATTGTTACTTTAATAATTTTTTTTTTCTTTTTTTTTTTCCTTTTCATTTCATTAGTAAGACTAAGTTTTAAATATGCTTCTTTTAATTTTTGGGTCATGCTCTTTATCCAGTGTCTAACATTTCCTGATATTGACTCCTTATGTGTACCTGTCTGTAGTGAGCGCAAAATGCTGAAGCCAAGTACCCACCCTTTACAAGGCCTACTCTCAAAGTTGTGATTCTATTTTATTTTTGAAACTTCAAAAATTTCTCTAGTTATCCTGTTGAGGCCTGTGTTTTTTTTTCAGTCATGAAAACCATTTGTTTTGTAAATCTATGGTTGCTGTGCAGTTTTCTTTTAAAATCTCTGGCATATATATAAGATTTGTGAAGATTGAAGAGGGATTTGAGTAGAGCGCGTATGGTTCTTGCCGTTGAAATTTTTAGTCTCTGAATACGTGATATTAAGTTACATTGGTTTCCTGTGTGCTATTAAGACACTGCTCTCAAGACTTCAATATTTGGACTGTCTGCTTAATTTTTCCTCCCCAACTCACATAAGATCGAGATTGAAAATTAAGTCCTTTATTTTTGTTATCAAGTTTATTAAATGGTTCTTGTGGCACACTGATGTTCACTTATTACCTCTTTTGGTGAAAACTTTCACGAGTGTATTAAATGTATTTTGTGTTAATTACAAGAATTCAGTGAAAAATTAGCATGTTTTATATATGGAAGTATGTGCAGTATGTAGACCTTAAAAATAAATTTATTTATATACTCGAACTGATTAGTTAAGATAGAGACATTTCCTTTCACCTAAATCCAGTATCTACATCATACAATATTGAAGTGTGTACACAGTTCCAGATAAGATGATCCGATGGATAGGAGGCATATTCAATGGAAACCCATAGACTATGAAATGGTAATGTATTTCAAAAACAAAACCATTATTTTACAAGCTGCATAATAAGGCTTCTTCAATTCAATTCAATGAACTGCATCAAAGACATTGTATTGGATAGGTTTTCATTACAAGACCTCTTTGCAGCAAAATTCGTTTTGCTGATAAATCTTTAGTCAGTCATGTGATGTGACAATGTTTTCCCGCTATCAAGAAGAACTGTTATGCTCAGAGAAAAAAAACTGAATTTCTTTAAGGCTAAATTCTCCGGCCCCATATCCTTGGCAATTTTCTACACTAGGCAAAAAAATTCACAACCTTGATGAGAGAATTCTGCAGGTGTTTCTTTTACTCTCTGTCTGAGGGGAACAAAACTAAGGATGAATACCATTGTTCAGTATTAATGGGTTGTGTAAAATCAATTCCTAATTATTTCAAGAATAAAAAAAATGAAAATGAAGAAACTGGTGTATTATGAGGTTGAGAAACTGGACGGTTGACCAACATTACAAGAGGAAGAGATTCCTTCAGTAAATAAAGAAAATGTTGGAAATGAGGGATTTTAAGTTTTGATTTCAGATAATTGTTACAAAACAAGCAACACGAGCTCGTGTTGCATTCAGTTCAAGACTTCTGTCACTGTATAATCTCAAGGTTAAAATACATCTCAATCTGCCCATTTATAACAAGTATGTCAAGAAAGTTATATGAAATCCCATCCCTCTAAATATAGGAAGATTGTGAATTGATGCTAAATAACTGTAAAATAAGCGGGAAACACATTACAACACAAAGTGTTGCTATTGAGAGAGGAAAAAAAAAAACAACTAAATGTTGCAAAAACTTTGAAACCACACCAATTGTACACAATAGCTCTGTTAAAACTTAAACTGAAAATTTAGAAATTGGGAACAAATTTACACAAAAACTTGCATTAATTATGGTTTATGCCAACTTTTATTCCCCAAGTGCCTGTTTACATCAGTCTCCTCTTTCGCAACTTAAACATCACTTTTAAGCTCCTTTCATGAAGAAAAAGTCCAAACAAATTTAGACATAGAGCCTGTTGTTAAACTCAATATCACTACCCAAATACAGCTTGCTTCTCAATCAGTCCTCCCCTTACAGGGTGTACTGGGGAAAGGAAAAGGGAGAGAAAAAAAAGGAGAAATGCAGTTTTGGGGCATATCAACATACATTGGCTTAAGTTGCTTCACAAGCTCACAATCTCACTCACTAACATTCACACATAATATCTATATAGTTATATAGATAGATAAATTTGTATGTAATTATATAAATTCATAGACACACAACAGATAAATGTGCACACAAACTTGTTAATAGCCAATGTCCACAAGCCAGTTAATCTCATCACAGAAAACCAAATGTCTGTAACATTCAGCTATGAAATGATTTACAAAGTTAAAACATTGACAATATCTATATTACTCAAATAACTAGAAAGGTGTTGGTATTTACTGAAAACTTCAATCCTTCGTCCAAATGTCTCTCAGTGATGGGGAGGAAGGAGGGGGGAGGGGGGGAGGGGGGAGTGTTTACAGGGTGCATGAGTCAAGATTTAAATTCTAACAAACTTTACTGTAATTGTCACAGGTTGCTAGTGTATTGAGTTACATATCCTGAAACTCTTACTAGTAAAGGCACTGAAGACATTCAGCATGTCTTCTACTTTTACCAATACAAACTGTTTTAAGAAATATGAAGTAACATGTGGACATGTAAGTGAGTCTTAGATTCCTTCTCAATATTGGATCTTGATTTAAAAAAAAAAAATTAAAAAAAAAATTCAGAGTCAGTAATCCTCACTAGCAAATCAAATATCAGACCTGACAAAGATAGGATACATGCAATCCATCAAGCTCTTCTTGTTTTTATTTTTATGAAGTAATACTGCAAAAGCTCTGAAAAGTATTAGAAATTTTTGTTAACTGCTAAAAAATATGTCCAGACCAAAATTCTTTACTATTTTGAGACACATTACAACACAGCCGATGTAAGATAAAAATATGTATAAGAAAAGTAGTCTACAAATCAAGCAACAAAATGTTTAATTCATCCTACTTACTCTCAAACAAGTGGCACAATTTTTTTCCAGGACAGAGCTTTATAATTTTTTATAAATTGAAACCTACTATTATTTCAGCTCACTACAGGTTTTGAAAAATACAAAGTATATGAACCAACTGGAAAGAATAAAGCTCACCTCCAAGTGAAATTTCAGACCTCATGTTTTTAACCAGTGAAAAAGAGAAAATTGCTGCTAAGTTGGTAAGACTGATGGGATGACATGTTATGATTAACTATGAATGTTGAGTTATTGTAAACATCAACATTCTTAGCTAAGAAATCAATGAACAAACCAGGAAAGCTCTAAAGTAAAAATTAAGTTTTAGTGTAAGAAACACTCACAGCAGTTGCAAACTAAGTGGTTTCTTTCAGGTTAAGAACACAGGCACAAAGCAAATGAGGAAAGATCATGCCAAAGGAAAGGCACAAAAGACAGTTTTAGATTACTTACAAGCTATTAGTGTGTGCAATATTATTAACAAATATAATTCAATCACTAATTGATGTATTTGGATAACTATTTTAAATGCTACTAAAAATTTCCTAAGATGAAGCACATTGTTTTTCTGTTTGTTTTATTTTTTTTTCTCAGTCTATCAGTTCAGGTGGTCAAAGCAGCTGGCCATGAGAGCATTCCACTCCTCACCCCGAAATTCATCTTCACATTAAAAATTTTCTAGAAAAAAATATTTACACTATCACCAATATAAATAATGAACTGAGTTTTGTACAAAATTAGTACTTTTCCAAATCAAGTAGTTAAAAAGTTTATTTTTATCAAATTCTTCCCATTAATCTAATTTTCAGAATTAATTTACTAAGAAGAAGTAAGCACTCTATCTTGAACTGAGAAATATGACAAACAACAGAACTGACTTAGCAAGTATCAATTAATAAAACCTACCCAACTGTCCTACCAACTCAAGATTAACAATCACAAATCTTTGCAGAAAACTGATAATACTTCACTGCTAGACAGAACTGTGAGACAAGAGGTCAGGGGAGCAACAGGAAGAGAAAGGTATTGAGAAGGACTTAATAGGGACTAGAACCACAGACACTTTTAGTGAGGTGGTGGTGGCTCCGTAGCAGTGCGGACTGGCTTTCTCCTACTTGATCCAGGGCTGCCATAGCTAGGTGCTCCCACAACTTCACGAATTGTACCAGTACCGGTAACTACCCTCATGGGCTGGGGCTGGGAGGGAAGAGACATGACAGCGCCTCGGTCTCTGAGGTGAACAGATTGCTGTTGAGGCTGAGCTAACTGTTGAGCTTGAGCTTGACCTTGGCTCCGAGAAGTGCCACTTGATGTGTTAACTGGACCCATTCCTTGGAAAATAAAGCAGATAAATTTAAGTGAGTCAAGACTACATAAGAAAGGTCTGGCTAAAAGAAAAAAATTACCTCTTGTACTAGTCCGTTTGGAAGGAACACTCCCTGAAGACGCTTTCTGTTGAGATGAAGCAGAAACAGATGAAGTGCTGGAAGAGGAACAAGTAGGAGCCGATGAGGTGCTAGTTACCCTTGCACCTCCACCCCCTCCAGGAGACTCCCTACTAGAAGAGAATGTCTCATTGTTTTCACTATTTCTATTTGAGGTCACAGCATTGGGACCCAATGACAGAATCAGGGCAGTTGAATCTGATAAAGTTGACATGACCAGCTCTTGCACAAATAAACTATGATCAGCGCGCTCTTGTTCGGCAGCTTGAAGCTCTGTTTCCGAAAGAGGCGGTTCTGTGCACCTAAAAAGTAAAATTGGGTATTAGAAAGTGAGCTAGATGAAAACAATGCACTACTTTTTATACAAACACAGACCTTGATAGCAGAAACTGTAAATTTACAGGAGTAGGTGGAGAGCTAGAACTTAATTCCCCATTAGAGCTAGCTGAGCTGGCACTGACTACAGCAGCGGCAGAGGCTGTGGGAGGGCCTGTAGTGCTGCTGGCGGCATTTGACGTGCTGGCCTGGGCTTGTCGCCGGGGTAACCTCTCAAGTTGCTGCCGTGCGGCCTGGAACAAACCACACGCCACAAACTAAAGCTGCTCTATCCAAACAACATTCTTTTATGTGAAATTTTTTTTTAAATGTTAAGATAAGATATTTAATTCATAAAATTATAAGGATAAATTAACAAATTTCAAATTATATATTTTGAAGAGTTGGTGTTAGGTCCAATAGACTAGGTACTGACAGATCATTGAAAATATAAACCTTTTCCCATGCACAAATATAATTTTAGCTTTAATAAACTGAAAATTTAGATCCAGGTGACTAATATTGTCATGATCTGGTCCAGTTTGGCGAAGAACCTAACCATTAAGCACAGAGCCCACACTTAAACCTATGAAAGAGCAGTAATTATGGAGAGGCCAGGCCAGGCCAGGCTAGCCATTACTTGAGGTAGTGTTGCAGAGTAAGTGTTGATTGTTGACTTGCACCCAGGGATACCACTGCCCTCATTCTCACATCCCTACTACACATAGTGAGAGTTCTCAATATATTACGCAAAACTAGCACAATTAACTCTGGTAAAAATATTATAAATAATATAATACTAGAAAAAATGCAGAAGAAGTATTCATACCCTCACCTGCTGCCGTTCCAGCTGAAGTTGTATTTGTAGTTGTTGCAGTTGAGATGGTGTTGAACTTTGAGCAGAAGTGCTAGCAGTTGATCTTCGTACACCAGAGAGTTGCGACAGTAGTTCAGCAATGGGATCTGCTGTGTCCCGTGTAGATGGGGATATAGAGGATAAGCCCCCAGTACTGCAACAAAAAAAGTAGTCTTAATATCTACCAAACACTTGAAGACTGTAATGAGTTTATGATGAGTATTGTCTTACCTAAAATGCATATTGCATCTCCTGGGCCTTGGTCCAACGCCCCTTGACGCGTGAGACCCTCTGCGAACTCCACTATGCCGCAGACTAGCTGGTTCATCGTGAGGGAAGATTAAGGAGACAATACTTTCAAACACACACAATCTATTAAGATGTCCATAACCAAAATTGAGCATGGTAGAAAATTATTAGCAATAACAATAAAATACAAAAAGCTTGTAAAAAAACAGCAAATTTTCCTAATAAATTATAGAGCAAAAAATACATTGATATAAAGGATATCAAAAATGATATAAGATCACGAGGACCACTTCGATGTTCAAGGTTAAGATGTCCAGACAAATCATCAGTCATGAGATTAGGATCTCCACCTGGTAGAGATGCACACACCGGGCAAACCTGACAAAAAGTTCAAAGTTAAATAGAGCTGTAAAGATTTAAAAAAACACATAAAAAAACACTAAATTTATTTATTCAACACCAGAAACGTACCACTTCAGCAGAAGTGTCAGTGTGGTCTAAAGTTACATGCTCTTGAAGAGTAGTTTCAGTCAAGCCCATTCTGCCACAATGGGGACAAGTAAATGACTGTGGCTGATCAACAGTTAATGATTCTCCACCATAGTATAACTCTGAAGAAAACAAAAAAATTTAAATGATTAAAATGAATTTTAACATCAAGACCAACACTAGAAGAATAAACTCACCAAAGTCTGAACGTGTTAAAATACATTGCATAGGATGAGTAGTTGTATGGTGAGGTGTTACTGCTCCAGCTTCATAACATGATGAACATAAATCATAGTCGTAGCAAACCAAGCACTTGTAGCGGCGACCCCGGAAATTACGTTTAGAACATGAGTCACAGCTAACACCTAGAATTTCAAAAAGTTGTGTAAGGTAAAACTAAAATAAAAATAAATTTGTTATTTCCAGAACTGTATTATAAGAGTATGGTTAAAATGTTAGCAATCTACAGCGTTACACCCATGCTACTGAAATGTCAAGCAAAATAGTTTCTTTGACGTAATAAAGAAGAAATTGTCCAAATACTGGGTGACAATTAAAACATTAAAATAGCTCGGCAAAGACAACATTCCATGACAACCCAAAGGTAACAGCTGATGGTGTCGAAACGTAGTAGTTTAGTAACAAACAAAAATTCAGCAAAGAAAATTTCCACACAAAGAAAAAATAATTAAAATCCAACCAACAACAAACACCATATGACAGCTAAAACTGAAACAGTTCAAAGGTAATGAAAGGTGACAGAAAACAAAATAAAAGGTAGAAGCAAGCAGCCCTTGAGTTGGCCTAGGCTAAGTGACAATATTTGCATTGCAAATTTATTCAATTTTCCGTCCTGTTTTTTGTGAAGATATTGAGTGACAGCTTTATTTTTTGCATTAAGTTTTCAACAGAGCTAAACGAAAAGCAGCAATGATGCTGCAATTCTCGCATACGGGGGCCTAGCCTAGGCCCCTACGAGCGTAGGGAGTATCATTTGTAACGGTGGCAGAAAATCTTTGGAGGGGCAAAACAACAGGTATTGACTACCCATCGACAAAGAGATTTAACGCGTACTGGCGAAACTAAAGGTAAACACGAAACAAAAATACGAGTAGGCGAAGCAAATAAGCCTATTCGTCATCAGAGACTCACCTTCCTGTCGAGACATCTCAAAGCAGTTGCCTGCTAAACTTCACACTATTCTTCAGTAAAATTTGCTTCTTTCTTACTTAGTATATAAATAAAGATACAAGTGACGTGAGGACTTTCATAATACAGATTTCATTGACGAAAATTTTAGAACGTTTCCATCGCCAATCCTAACCCATCTAGGCCATCATGACGTCACGGTCCAGACAGTGCCCGATCACGATATTGACCGAAACTATTATTACTCTAAGCATTTCCCGTCATTTCGTCATTAACTTTCAAGAGAGAAACTGCGCGTTAGGAGACGAGTAGGAATGTTGTACACATATGTAATAAGAAGTCGTCTGTAACTGTCAGCGGACTATAATGTAGTTTTCTCTAGTTGGAGTCAAAAGTAGACACACAAAGGATGTCAACATAACAGCAGGGGGTCAATACCAGATCTTAACTTAAAGCATACTTTTGTGCCACCACAGTTTTCAGACAAATTAACCCTTGCCTACTCTCCTTGTTGTGATAAAAAAAATACGAAGTACAAAAAATTCGTGGTAATGGGGTGCAGATCGTAGGTGAGAAAGACAGTAGTGGCAGAGCTGTCCTGCCCGACCTTCACATGAACCGAACCGGGGAAGAACATCAGCTATTGGAGGGAAATTCGAAATGTGTGCAAAGGAATGAGGAGGGAAAAATTCAACATTTTATTGGCATTTTTAATTTACTTCACTATCATAATTATTATCATCACAGTCAGAAACTAAAATGTAATTTATCAAACAAATGGAGAACAGGTAATGTTAAAAACAATTCTAACGGGGTAATAGTAGTGACAAACCCTGAAACATCACTGATAAGAAAATACTTTGTACATTAAGATTCCTTGGTGTCCACGGACCCCTTTTCGCGCCGTATCTCTTCCAGAGCCTGTTGAACAAGTAGTCGTACCCCTGGAGGCAGGGGTTGGCACTCTTCGCCATCAGAGCTGTTGTTTCTTTCCCACACCCTGTTTCCAACATCTGTTTTAAACAGACAACTTTGAGAATGTGGGAGACAAGCAGACTATAAGAATTTCATATACATAGTAACAGACTGACCTGTATTATTAGTAGATGGTTTATTACTTGCAGCAGGGGTTTTAGGAACTTCTTCATCTCTACCTTCTTTAGGTGAATTAATTTCATCTAGATAATGAAAAATTAAAATTTTAAAACTTAATTTCTGTAGAAAGTACGGTATACAGCATACAGCATACACAAACAATTTATCTGTAAGTACCTTGCAAACTAGTTGCTGCACTGGGGGAATACCCTTCCAACAAAGACATTGAAGGGAAAACGGTAGAACCTCTTTCTCCAGCTAATGTTTCAAGGTCTACTATTCTCTTGGCTAATATCCTTTCAAAAAAAAAAAAAAAAAAAATTAAAATTTGCGGAAAAAACTATTTAAAAAAAAATACAGAGGTGACTTTTATAGATATTTTAACAAACCTGTTGGCTTTCTTTTGATGTGCAAGTCTGAGACTTTTATCCTCTAAAGAATCAAATAAAGCTTGACACACATTTCTCATGTTTTCCATAAAAGCAGGAGTCCTTGATTTCATAGGATGAGATACTGCATCTAATAATTCTCTTACTATTAACAAAAGAATGGAAAAGAAGAAAGAAACATTTACTACAAGAATCAACTTCTTGACATTAAAATTCTTAAGTCTACCATGATTTTTAGTTTTTTTGCTGTTAACTTTCTAAAAATTAAACATAATGGATACCTTGTTTTTGACTAATAAAACGGTTTGTTGGAGACAGAGGAGAAGAATTCTTCCCTTGTGTAAGCATATTTTTGTTAGTCTGATCAATAGCAGCCTGCCAAATTACCATTTCATGCAAAATAAGTGGTTAATGGTGTTAGTAAAAGAGTAAGTACAGAGGTGAATTTGTTAGCAAAATCCCAATGAACCTTGTATTTTTGAAGAGAGCGTTGAGTAGATTCAAGCTCGTTTTGAGTTTGAAGAAGTCTTTCATGCAAATATCTATTCTCAGTGATTAGAGCATCAATGTCTATGTTATTTTTCCGAGCTTTCAGTAATGAAGCTAATTCATAATTCAAACGGTGTACTTTGAATTTGTATGTCTCTCGTTCCTGCACCAATTCTTCTCGTTCATCAAGTAAAGCCTGTTGATTTATTAGTAGTTGTGAGCACTGCAAAAATATTGTAACCAATTTCAGACAAATGCCAATGCTTCCTTTGTATAGTTAGTTAGTTAAAGGAGGATCTTTTCTAGTAATGCATAAATCAGGGACCTTAGTATCCATTGTTTCAAGCTGTTGGATTAACTCTTCCTTGGGATGATTTGGAAATACTTGTCCTTCCCATCTACAAATGTTGGCACCACGATGCCGAGCATAATTAGACCTCAGGGCCTGACCAGAGCAGGAGAGTGAAATAAATATTTTCATCATGGCCATGGAAAGACAAAATTTTCATGTAAAATATTAAGGTTTAGAAATACTGTACCTCCATATCTTCATAAGCTTCTGAAAGCCTCTGTTTCAGGTCATCCATTTCCATGCGCAAGGCCTTGTTACGTTTCTGTGAGTCCCTAAGTAGTTCTGCAACCGTAACACCTGGCCTGAAACCATCTGCTTCATCTTCAGTGTATAGTGAGGTGCGATACAACCCCTGAAAACGACAAATAGTAATTGAAAATCAACCTAAAAGTCCTGAAACTTCTTTCTAAAACAATACAAAGTAAACAAGGAGAATGCATACCTTGTTATGAATATTTTGAGTAATATTCAAGAGTCTGTCCTGTAATTCTTCTGCAGTTGACTTAAATTGATCCCGTTCACTGCGGCATTTATTAAGGTCTTTACTTAAAATTAAAACTGCTTCTGTTTTGCTTTGGAGTTTCCTGCGAAGCATGGCATTCTGAAACGAAACAGTGATTACTATTGGCACTTAATAGACACTTAACCTAATTTAAAAAAATACAGAACAAACATTGTAAATAAACAAATAAGCAATTGTATAGCAAAGGAGCAGCAGGAGAAAATAGAAAGACGATGGTAAATATTGGAAATAAGCAATCAATATCCACGCCATACGGTTGCCCTAACCAAATATTACTAATAAACCACGGAAATCTCTCATAAAAGGGTAGAAAAGACATCGACTTTGGGACACCCTACCTCGGATGCGCATCCCTCTACATAGCTCTCCATTAGAAATCAAGGCAGTCGTGTGACACATTGAACCTGCTCAAGCCAAGGAAATCCTTGTTTTGCTCTTGTTCTTGTTGGGCAACTGTTACCTGTAACAACTGTCACCACTGTCACTTTGAGCTGCTTTGAGCGCCACAGCAGCGCCACCCTCTCAGCTGCTTGAGCAGACGGAGCAGACGCCAACCACTAGCAGACGACGCTCCGCCTCCGATTGTCCTACCAACTGCACCGAGCTCGAACAAAACACCTGGTTTCAAGAAAAATAAAAACACACGCACTGTACATACTTTTGCACCTTATTTGAATAAAAAAAATGTAGAAAATTTCTCATTAGACCATATAAATTGTCGTCGAGGGGAAACTAGAACTACGTACTTTTCGGTAGAAGTTTTGTCAGTCTTACCTTTTCTATTGCCGCCAAATTTTAAAAGCGGTAAAAGGCCGACATTAATCGGGCAAGGTTGAAGTATTCCACAGCCCTCGGAAATTTTCTGCAAAATTTTGCTTTGCTTGCAAATTTCTTTTTTTCATTGGCTCCAAGACCTCTCTTGAGATCATACTCACTGACAAATTTATTCCCATTGAAACGAACCATTCACCGTGATCCATAAGGGTAAGTTACCCAAGAAACGAGCAAGTGACACGAATCTCGACAAGTCGCGAAAGCCACAACGTACGTAGTGACTCGTACCGTGAGAGAGAAGTGGTCCACAGGGTAGGGTGGGCGGTTGCGATAAGGCTGGCAGGGCGGCCCGGGCGCCAGCACCGCCCGGCCCGAGGCGCCGCGCCGCACCGCACCGGCCAGGCAGAGCACTCCGCCATGGCGGCCACCGACAGCCGCCACCTGCGCGCCGCGGTCGCAGCCCTGGGTGCGCCCCGCCCGCCTCCTCCCAGTCCCATCTGCAGAGGACCGCTCCCGCCCCCACGTCCCCGTCGCACTCGCCTTGGTGCCCCGGGACGGGACGGGGGCGTGGAGGCGATCAGCTGCAGATGGCACACAGCTGTTCCGACATGTGCAGGTGTGGTGCTGGTGCTGCAGCTGGCGGCCGCGGGGCCGGGGGCGCCCGTCGTCGCGCCGGACGAGGACGAGGACCCCGGCATGTTCCAGAAGCTCAAGATGTGGTGCAGGACGTACACCATCGGCCGGGGGCTCGCGCTCATGTACAGCGACGACGACATCAAGTGCCTGCTCATGGTAGGGCCTTCACCGACCCCCGCGCGTGCAGCGGAGTGGATCGCAAGCGCTACAGGTCACGAGCGCTACAGCTCGCTAACGCTACGGGTCACAAGCGCTACAGGTCACAAGCGCTACAGCGAGAATCCGCGCGTTAGGCGGAGCCGACGATTGACGGGGTCCGGCCGGGCCGGCCCTAGCGCCGGCGCCCGGCGCCTGTGAGCGGAGCGGGACGGGATCGCGCGCATGTTGTAGGGCAGGAATGCAGTATTCCTGATATGTGGCTTCTCGCGCAGCATGACTCCTAGTGGTCCGGCATCTAGTACCGTGGCGTCTTAGCCGTGCCGGCATAGTGTCCGCCCGGAGAGTGGCAGAACGAAGGTTCGAATCTTAGCCAAAAATTTAATTTTTCTGAGTACAACGACTTGGAGCAGTGGAATTCAAACCCCCCATTTCAACCGAGCTTCCTCGTGGAATAGCCGACGGTCTAGTGGTCTAGTGGTGCCGCGAAAGCCGTGGGGTGTCTGTGAGACTCGGCACATGGGGCCTGGTTCAAACCCAGGTAGGTTCTTCACTGGTAGCGACAGCGGGTTGCCAGGAAGTTCCGTCCCATGCCCACGACTGGTGGTCGGTCGTGGGGTCATAAGTCCTAGAATCTGGCTCCAAAAATAGCTTTTCCATGCTCTGGGGACAGGGCAGTTCGGTTAACCACCGTACGACTAAATCTGGCAGTACGGGGATCAAATCTGTCGAATTGCGCGACAGGATCGCAGTCAGAAAAGCACCGGTTCCCATAAGAACACCGAAGTTGTTGGCTGCCACGGGGGGTAAAAGCCCTGTGCCTGGCGGGAACCGCAACCTCCTTCGGGAGGTTTACTGTCGCAAAAATTTTCCATGTTTTCACGCTACCCTTTCATTCGCAGAGCACGTGCGTAATTTTTCAAGCTTAAGCTCGGCTCGGCTCCGCCTAACGCGCGGATTCTCGCTGTAGCGCTTGTGACCCGTAGCGCTAGCGAGCCGTAGCGTTAGCGACCTGTAGCGGTTGTGATCTGTAGCGCTTGTGACCCGTAGCGGTTGTGATCTGTAGCGCTTGTGACCTACGTCCGGTGCGGATGCAGCCCGCTTTTCTCCACTGTGTTTTGGCTACTCATTGCCTACTTTTCTGGCAGCACTGACCCCCGCGCCCCACACTGGAGGTCCGAGTGTGCGAGAGTCGCTCACGCGCACGTGAGTTATTTTATTTCACACTCTTGTAGTAGAGCGAATCGTCCACACCAAGCCACCACTATTCCCGTGTAAGAATTGGCCTGCGCCGATCGAACAATCTGAGAGAAAAAAAATCACTCGCCTGCAAGTGAGCAACATTATTCGCACGCTTGGACTTCCAGTGCACCTGCAGGTGGTAACCCTGGCCGCATCTGCGGTGCTGCCCCAGGTGGCGCGCGCCATGCGCAAGGACTTCAGCCCGATGGTGCAGCCCGCCGTCACCCTGTACAACTTCATCATGCACACGACGCCGCGCTGCAAGGTCAGCCTGGTCGCCAAGGGCAGGATCTTCCTCGACCCCGAGTTCCTCAAGGGCGTGGCCAACGTGCTGTTCGGGATCACCACGGAGGCCCCGCCCCCGCTCGCGCCTTCTGGGAGACGAGGCTACACCTAGCGCCCGCGGGATAGGCAACCCTGCAGCGCCCGCGCGCGTCGCGGGATTGCCTACTCTACCACGCCACCCACCACCGGCCTGGTGCCGCCCCGAGCTCGAAGGCTGTGCTGTGAGGCTTGTGCCGAAAGCCTCAAGAAAAGACTCACGGCGAAATTTACGCTGGAAGTTACAATGATACCTCCAGCACTCTGGCTGCGGACGGTGAAAAAGTTCAGGGGGAATTTCGCTGAAGCTTACAGTGAATTTTCAATACAAGTTACGCTGATCTGCTGCGCCATATCCGGCTGCAATGACAACTACCGTAACTTACTGAGGAATTTCCCGTAACTTACGGTGCACCTCGAATCGCAACTATTTTAATACTAAATAAATGTTATGTTCCACATCGGCAGGCAGACGTAAGTCGCTGTCCTGTTCGCACCCCTCGCCCCACCCCGCGGTACGAAAATCGCCCAGGCGACAGGCTCCCTTCTCGTGGGGCGAAGTGAAAGCAAACATGAACTTGGGTCCTTTTGACAGGTTATCCCCTCGTCGTGAACCCATACCTGTCGAATGGGTTGCCCACCCAGCAGTGTCCCAGGCGACGAGACGTGCGGCGTGCGGCCGGGGCCGGCGAGAAATGCAAAGTGCTGCCACCTGGCGGCGGAGCCTGGAAGCGGCGGGCGCAGGGCGGGGGAGGGGAGGGGTGGGGGAGGATTCGAATGGGGCCGGGGCGGGGCGGAGCGAGCGGGCAGAGCGAGGCGAGGCAGTGCAGTGCGCCGCGCCGCTCCCGCCCCGCCGCGCCCCGCGCTCTCCGTACTCTCTGCAGGCAGCGCGCCTGGACGGGGCCCGCCCGCCGCCCGCCCGCCGTAGTACAAGTAGAAGGGGTCGAACCGGTCTGAAACAAGGCTGTCCGTCCCGTCCGTCGCGTCCCGCCCGGCTCGGCCCGGCCCAGCAGCTACCGGCCCGTCCCCGTCGCCGCGCCGCAAGATTCTCTCTCTCGTTCTCGTGCGCGAGCGAGCCGCCCGTGCCGTGCGCGCGTGCGCGTGTCGTGTCGTGCCGTGTCGTGCCGTGCCGCGAGTGTCATGAAGTGAGTGTGTGGTGCGCGCAGTGATCGCCATGAACGACCAGTTGTTGGATTACTCGCCGGTTCCGCGCCGGATTTCGATGGTGAGTGCCCTTTTACATCCTGATGTGTTCCTATGGTGTGGGATGCTTGTAGATGGCTGGGTGTGTGTCTGGCCGTTGGCTCGGTTCAAATCGTGTGTTGACTTTGGCGCCCCTGCGCGGCGCGCGGGGGCGGTGTATGTTTGTCTGCACGTGCAGGGGGCGGGCCAGGCGGGCTTGTGCTCGCACTTGCAGACGTGTATTTGGCCCCTTCCTGGCCGCCCTCGGGTGCACCTGCAGCCCTTACCTTACACCTCGCCGCCCCGCCCCGCCCCGCCCCGCCCCGCCCCTACCCCGACTGCGAGGGTGAGGTGTAGCCCCCCTCCTCCCCCGCCTTGTTAGCATTGCCTCGTTTCTTTGACATGTTGCGTGTTTTTCGCGAGTAGGGGTGGTGAGGTTAGGTTCGCTCGTTGGTTTTTAACATTGCGTGCGCAACGGGCCCCTCCTGGCCCCTCCCCTCCCCCCTTTCCTCCCCTCCCCTCCCATCCCCTCCTCCCCCATTAAGTCATGAAAGAGTGACGGCCGGGCCGCTTACGTCTTAAAACAAATTCAGTGCTGAACGTGTTCATCCCCTATGATTTGACACGGGAGCGTGACCACATAGTGGTCATGCCGCACTCAATGTGTCAACGCACGCCAGCGACACCTGACCAGGCATACTTGAGGCCGGTCAGCGTGCTTACACGAGACATACCACCCCCTACCTCACCCTCACCCCCAGTCTAATGGCTACACCTTACTCTATTTCCTTCCCCGATCATGTCCTGTTCCCAGAAGCCGTGCCGCCCCCCCCCCCCCCCCACGGCCCTCCCCGTTGTAAAACACGGCCAGGGCGTGCCGTCGGCGCGAGCCCGCGAATTATCCGCCGAGCCCCCGCGCACGCACGCACGCACGCCCCCGCGCCGCCCCCGCGCCGCCCCCGCGCCGTCCCCGACCAATAAACACGATCTAACCTCTGTCTTTACGGAATTCACAGGGACTGTAGACGACATGATTGCCATAATAGAACCGCCATGATGCGCGTAGCGTAGGTGTTACATTTCCCATGAAAACTCACTGTATTTTCTCTCCAAAGTATGTTTTTCGTCCTTCTGTTTCCTCGTGGCACTGTGCGCAGTCGCTGGCACTGACACTCGCTCAGGGCGCGCCCGCCCCGCCCCCGCCCCGCCCGCGCCGGTATACACCGCGGTGCCATGCCGGTGTTCTGCGTGCTATGCGTTGTATGTTTCCGGGTGCGGCCGCGGCCCGGCTCGGCTCTGCCCTGCTCTGCCCGGCTCGGCTCGGCTCGCTCCTCTCGACGGCAGCCTCGCCTTGGCCTTGCACTTTAGCGGGACTCTTGCAGCAGGCATGTCGCGAAGTAAAAGAAATAGCGCGCCCGCCGGCAGGTAAGGCAAAGGCGTAAGCGCTTGTGCTTGTCGCACGTGTTCTTGTCGAGTGTTCGATCCGCCCTGCGCCGCCCGGCCCGGCCCGCGGCCCGGCGCCGTCACCCAGTGTCACCGAGGGAGGGGAAGGACCAGGGGTGGGGGTGCAGGGCCTCCGGGACGGGACACGGCTACCGACCGACTGATTCAGACGATCGCTCTCTCGTTTCTCCTTCCTCGTCGCACCCATGGCGGTGCCCTACGCCGGGCATGGCAGCGCTACGCGATAGTGCGACAAGGACAGAAGTGCGGGAGCGGTCCTCGGAATCAGTCCGGCTCGCCAGTACTACGAGTACAGTATAATGCTGCTGCTTCTGAGAGGTTTGACGAGTGCAGTGGCAGCCACTCGATGGCCTGAGCCCCGCCGTGTCAGCGCGCGTCAGCTGAAGTGGGCTGAACAAGCGCTTGACCAGCAGAGCGCCGGCCCGGGGGTTGTATATCATACCATACACACTGCCGCCAGGACCGGACAGCGCTGAGGAAAGGCTGGAGGGGCCGGGGGAGGGGGGGGGGGGCTGTTGTCACCGAGGTGGGGGGGAGGGGGGGGTCGCCCCGCCTCACCTGCCGTGTCCAGTGTACCTGCTGGAGACAAAGGGCCGCCTCCTGTCGTAACTCCAAGCCGTATGGTAGCAGTAGTAAATGCGTACGACGCGATTGACAGGGCGGGGCGGGGTGGGGTGGGGCGGCTACGTGTGCTCATTGTGCAGCTCTCGAGGGGCCCGCGAAGGGGGTCGCGCGGCAGAGTTATGGGGATAATGATGGAGCTGCACTGGCAAAAATAATTAATTATTAAGTTTTCTTTTACAAAAACAATAAAACGACAAACTTTCTTGGCGTTGCCAGGAGGAGTTATTGACCCGCCATTTTCGGTTTAAACGTCTGTGATTTTTTTTTTAAACGGTACCGGTCTGTAGTACATACTGACTGCTCCTCAGAGCTGAGGGCTGAGGGACGTACGCGCGGCTAGGTATAGATCTCCCGTGATTGGCCCTGACATGGAGCCATGAGAGAGTGAGAGAGAGAGGGAGAGCGGGGAAGGATGGGAGAGCCACACAACCGCATGCATCGGGGAGGGTTTTAATCAGAATGACTGTCCGATCCGCAGTCGGTATATGGCGTGTGGTATGGGCGAGTCATGCAACGTGTGTGTGTGAGGGAGAGAGAGAGAGAGGGGGGGGGGGGAGAGAGAAAGAGTCAGGAGAGGGACTAGGCTTGAACGGGGCGTAACTCAGAGTATCGGCCGGCCGGCCGGCAGGCTTGGGTTCCGTGTTCCTTCTGGTGCGTGGACAGCGAGGACGCCGGTGCTGGTATAGTTCGGACCCCGCCCCGCCCCACCCCGCCCCACCCCGCCCCACCCCGCCCCACCCCGCCCCGCGCAGCAGCGCGCGTGTCTCGACAATAAGTTGCCATAAATCTCGCCGACAAGCTCCGGGCGGGGCGGGGTGGGGCGGGGTGGCGAGCGGCTGTCCTGTTCTGTCTCCCAAACTGCCGCCCCGCGCCAAAGATTTTTGTTTTGGTCGACCTGACCTCGAGGTGCCATAGGATAGCGCGGTGGCGTGGCGGGGCGTGGCGGGGCGGGGCGGGGCGGGGCACCGCGGAGCCCCGCGGCCCGCGCTACACTCTGGTTTGCTCGCGGGTCGGTTCGCTGCCGGGCGGGGCGGGGCGGGGCAGGGCGGGGCTGGGCGGGCCTCCGGTTGCACTCCTTGTTGTCTCGCGTGCATGCTGCATACTGTATAGCCGTGGTGACTGTAGAAAGTCACCACCATGTAAGTCCCCCCCTGCAGCGCCGGCGAGCCAAGCGGTCGCGAATCCAAATCTGCCTCGTTTGCCTGGCTGATGATGTGGACTGCTGCTCGTCTCTGTTGAAACAATCCTTGAACAAAAAAAATCTGCGAGGTTGGCAAAAAAAGAGTTATACCATAAAAGAGGTGGAAGAAGACTCCCCGCGAGAATGTCGTCGGGTCGGGACGCGGCGACGTCACAACTTTCCAACCTGGGTTTGGGCGCAAGACAAGGCTGCACGTCGCGTCCCCGCCGCTGCGCCCCGCCCCGCCCCGTCGTCCTGGACCCGCCACTGGAAGTGAGAGTCCGCCCCGCCCCGCCCCCCACTCCCCAGCAGCCCGCTTAGCCCGCTGCCGATCGGTCAGGCCCGCCTGGCCGGCCCTGCCCGGCCAACACATATGCTAACGGGACAGGGGCCTGCACGAGGACTTGCAGGCTCCCGGCCCCCCCCCCCCTTCCCTCATGCCCTCGGCGCGGTGCTGCTAATCTCTCGTGTGTCATCATTTCTGTCAAAGGAAACTGAAGGAAAAGTAAAACCCTGCCCAAAAGTCCAGCTGTCCAGGCGGGGGCCGTCCGTAAAAGTCGAAGTGATTTCACAGGTAGAGTTATCTAGTGGGGGGATGCAATTATGTCGTCTGCTTTGAAGCACGGGCGTTCCGCGAGGCGTTCCGCGTCTTTGTCCCCCGTCGACGTGGTGGGGTGGGGTAGGTTGCGGGGCGGGGCGGGGCGACCTTCCTCCGCAGAGAGCTTCTTCGGATCGCGGGGCGCGGCCCCGTTTGGGGTCAGGAGGACACCCGTGCCTCGGCGGGCGGGGCGGGGCGGGGCGGGGCGGGGCGGGGCGGGCGGGGCGCGGGGCGGGGCGGGGCGGCCGGAGGATGTGTGCCGCCGCACGGCACGCGAGCGGAGCTCCCTGTCCTGCGCGCGCCGCGCCGCCGGGAGGGTAGGCAACCAGGCTGCCACGCAGCATACTCTTTCGAGAGGAACACGCGATGTCCAGAAAACAAACATTAATGAAAAAAAAGAAGAAAAAAAACATTTTGGCACGCTTTCCAACCTCCCAGCCATGACCAGGTGTGACGTAGAAATATTTTCTTACGCTGTAATTTTTCACTCCAGTTCTAGCGTATTAATAATCGGACAGAAGAAAGCAAAGCAACCGGAATAAGCCACGGTTCATTTTATCACGGCTGTATGTACACCACCAAGAGGAGCAGGCAGGCAGGCCCACGCGACCGGCGCGGCGCGGCGCGGACGGAGCAGACTACAGCGGACATAAAAAAGACGGCATTAGAGATGCTCTGCGCCCCCCTCATGGACCGGAGCGTGCCATGAGCAGCGTCTGCATGAGATAAAGACGGGAAAAAAAAGAGAGGAGGCGAGGGGGGCCTCCCGTCGTGGCCGCCGGCTCAGGGGCGTAAGCGGGCGTAAAGCCTCGCGAGGAATGGGGCGTTACTGCGCTCAGAGCGTTACTGTGACACGCGCGGCCCTGCTGCGCGCTCAAGGTTCATCGGAGCGTTACTGCGTTACGAAGCGTTACTGCGTTACGGAGCGTTACTGCGTTACAAAGCGTTACTGCGTTATGGAGCGTTACTGCGTTACGGAGCGTTACTGCGTTACAAAGCGTTACTGCGTTACGGAGCGTTACTGCGTTACAAAGCGTTACTGCGTTATGGAGCGTTATACTGCGTTACAAAGCGTTACTGCGTTACAAAGCGTTACTGCGTTACAAAGCGTTACTGCGTTTCAAAGCATTACTGCGTTACGGAGCGTTACTGCGCTACAAAGCGTTACTGCGTTACAGGGCGTTACTGCGCTACAAAGCGTTACTGTGACCCGCGTGCTACAGCCGCGCGCGGCTTGCAGCCGGGCTGTGCTCTGAGCGCGAGGCGAGCGCCGGCGTGCTGCGGGCCCTAGCTCCTTGCTGCCACGGGCTGTTCAGGGCTTGTGCTCTGAGCGCGAGGCGATGTGTGTTGTCGAGCTGCGACCTCGATTCTCTCGAAGCTCATGTCGACTTATATTGGGTCCGCGGCCGCGGCTGGCGGGGCGCGGCCCGGTTTGCAATGCTGGCAATGCCATGGCGATGCTAAGCGTGTTGCAGGGATGCCATAGGCCTGGACCGTCCCCCGGATAAAATCGTAGCTGAAGTTAGCCGAATTTGTATGTTAATATGCTGCAGTGTATATGAATTATCGCTGAAGATTACTGCAGTTATTTCTAATATTACTGATTATTCCCCGATTTACGCTGATATGAGCTGGTTGGTTTAGGGTAACTGAGTCGACAACTGAAAGAAACTGGCGAGAAACGACATGGCTAACTGAAATATACTGGTTGTGGTTGACTTCTGCTGAAAATTACTGGCAACGAATAAATCATTTAACTGCAGTTGTGTGCTCGACTGAATTTAAATATACCCCAACTGATTTTGATGCCAAGCAAATTCAGTAATTTTTAAGGGAGTGTCACTTGAAACGTTCAACTGAAGTCAAGTGATATCGAACTGATTTTCACGCCAAGCAAACATCCAGTAAATTTCATGAAGACATCAGGTCAAAACGTAACCTGATGTTCGGTTGGAGCCCAACTGCTTTTATCGATCGCTTAAGTTCAGTGCATTTTGGAGGAAAGTCACTTTGAAAATGCAGGTGCACATGGGTTGTATTTGCATGATGCATGCTGCGAGTAGAAAATCATCTAATATTCATCATCTTTCAGCGTTCGGTTGAACTGACTGGCGGCAGACTTGCTTGAAGCGAGAATGCCAGATAGAATCATCTCCGAGTCGGGTTTTCTCCAGTACAGATCAGTAACGGGACAGTTGTAAGATTGACTGAAGTTACACGTGAGCGTACTGCTCTTTACTGCATTAGGCGTCGGGCAACGACCAGGAATTTGCAATAAAATTTCCTTAAACATCAGATTAGACCTCTGAATGCTCATGTACGACAGGTAAAAGCAGTGAAGCTCAGTTATATCAGTTCATCGCAGTAATTCTCCGTTAATTCTCAGCTACGATTTTATCCGGGGTCTGATGCTATTATCCGCTATTTGCGCGCCACTGCGGCGAGGCGTACGATGCTTTCTGTATCGCCAGATCACAATTTCCAATAGCAACTTTTAAAATATTTATTAGGGGTCAGAATTTTTTTTTAAAATAATGTATAAGACTAGCAGCTAGTTTGTGACAGTGTTCCAGGCGCGGGCGTGGGTGTCGCGGCCGGCGCGTCGGCTCGGCACGGACCTTATTGCCTGTAACTGGAGCCAGGCCCTGGGCTTCGTTAGGTTCCGTCCGCACCGGGGCAGACGCGCGGGGTGCTGGACCACTGCGCAGCCACTGGACACTGGGGGTCCCGAGTGCGGTGCCAGCCCGCGGGGCGGGGCGGGGCGGGGCGGCCCGCGCCGCAGGGACAATTAGATTTGGTGCTCGAGGCCGCGGGCGGGGCGGGGCGGGGCGGGGCGGGGCGTGGAATGTCGGAGTGAAGGATTACTCACGGGACGTCGTGTCATTTGTCCGTGGCAAAGCCCTTGTCAAGCCCGGCCCGGCGCGGGGCGGGGGGGCTGGGCCCGCTCAGCCACCAGCCTTCAACCCTTTAGCTAGACTTGTAATCGCCTTCATATATATATTCCTAGTTTCCAAATTCCGATTTGCTCAAACTGTTTGTTTCGATTGCTATCCTCTGACATGAGCGACGGTCTCCATGATGTGCGATGGTGTGTGTGGAGTCCGCGTCGCGCCCCGCCGCCCCTCGCAACAGACGGCACAGCTGTGTCCGTGTCGCTTAAATATATATTTGTGGCGGCGGTGAGCTAACGCATCAGCACTCCCGCATCTGAGTTACGGCCCCGTGCATCTCATCTTCCAAGGCCCAGGCCGCGCCAGGCCGCCCGCGGAAACGACGGCGATATTTCCACTCGGCTCAAGTTTTTAAGGAACACGTGTACGTCGTTTCTCCAGGGCGGGGCGGGGCGGGGCGGGGTGGACTGACCGGGACGGACCCCACCAGACTCACACGGCTATTTTTTTTTGTATCGTTAAGAATACCAATTTTCTGAAGAATTCTTCACTAGAAACACAACACACTTAGATTTTCGGTATATTTTTGAAATTGCATTCTAATTTTATCTCAATTTTTTTCTTTTCCGGAAAAGGGATGTTCACCTTAAGATTTGAGCCAGAAGCCTGCTCTGTCTTTCCGGAGGTCATCGCGACTATACTTGAAGCTGGGACTGTAGAGTGCACGCGAGGAATGCCGATGGTTAAACCACTTGTATAGTTGTTTCCTTATTGCTGGCAGGAGTGGGCTTCTCCTCCTCTGTTTGATTTCTCTCCGCGCGTAAATAAATTCCGGATCAAATTATTTTTAGTGTTGGAGCGTCCGGGCGAGGAGGGTCGAGCCCCCATCATAGGCCGACAGCAGGCGAGCCCTCTAGGGCCCTGCGAGCTGCGTCCGGACGCGGGGCGGGGCGGGGCGGGGCGGCAGTAGGTACGCCGAGCAATTAGTTTGAATCTGGTCCAGGCCCCGCCCCGCCCCGCCCCGCCCCACCACGACAGCGCCCCATTCAGGGCGCGGCGGTCGTTTAAAAGTGGAGTAAAAACATAACCCTTTTACGGGCAGTGTCTGCGGACAGTGTAACTTTCATGGGGCGTTGTAGGTTAGGCCCCGCACCAGGCGGCTCCTGCACGAGCCTGCCTGCCGGCCGCTGCCTCGAGAGATGAGAAGTTTGGACACGCATTCCCCTGTGCGGGGCGGGGCGGGGCGGGGCGGGGCGGCGGAGCTCTGCGACCCTCCCGGCGTTCAAGTCTCCGCGCTGGCCAGGCCGCGCTGGTATGTAAGTGCGGTGAGTAAGTACTATACGCGTCGCTTCGAGTACTCGCTTAAGCAATTGTTTATTTTTTGTCGGTCAGTACGCGGGCGGGGCGGGTGTGTCGAGGTGTGAGCGAGGGCGCCAGGCCGCCGCGTGCCTGCAGCATTAGCGTCGCCGCCACGCCCCGCCACGCCCCGCCACGCCCCGCCACGCCCCGCCCCGCCACGCCCCGCCACGCCCCGCCCCGCCACGCCCCGCCCCGCCACGCCCCGCCCCGCCCCGCCACGCCCCGCCACGCCACGCCCCGCCACCCCCCGCCACGCCCCGCCACGCCCCGCCCCGCCACGCCCCGCCACGCCACGCCACGCCCCGCACCGCGCCCTGCTAACGTTAGACCCACACTGCGTTATTCGCACTACTTTACTTTCGGCGTGCTGTGGTGTGAATGCGTTCTTCCGCCAAAGTGAAACACTTCTGAAAACGACTGAGAAAAAAATACTAGATAGCAGAAAAGTAAAGGGGAGGTTCAGTGTGCTTTGAGAAAATAATTTAGTGCGAGGGAAAGTGGAGTTGAGGGGGTTTTCTCTCTGCAGGCAGCCTGTGCTTCATTACATACCTGTGTGAGGCAGATTCATTTAAAATTCACATTTTGACGCGACAACAGTCGTCGCGTGATTGCGGTGCCAATAGGCGGAGGGGGAGGGGACAGACAGACAGACAGACAGACAGACAGACAGACAGACAGAGAGCGACGCATGACCGGATTCTTGTCGGTGGCACACCGCAGGAATGTGTTATCACGTGACGTGCGGGTGGGTGGCATGGCGCGATAGGTGTGGGGTCTGTGGCCCCGGGGGGCCGCGGGGGCCCACCCCGCTGACATGAGCCCAGGTGATCCCTGCTGCCCCCATTTTCCGCCTCACTTAAACGGCATAACCATCTGGCACTGGCCTGACACAACCAATGTCGTGGAGAGAAATTCTGAATTTGTGCGTACCAGTGACTTCGAATGCTTCTGATTTGTTTGTAGAAAGTTTAGGCATGTATTGCCGGGAATTTTTCTGAATATTTTCAATTGATAATTTTCGTGAATTTTTTTCTGAATCTTTTTTTATTATTATTACTTCTCCCTTTTATTATTACTTCTCAAGTTTTTCTGGAATGTTTCCATTTTTTTTGGTAAATTTACTTGAGTTTTTAGCCGCGGGTTTTCGGCGCTGAGCAATGCAATGCTGCTCGTTATTTAGCATTTTGATGTGTTTAATGTTGTCCGGCCTGGCAGCCTGGCCGCGTACGTCTCGTATCGCCGTGCCCATCACTGCAGTGGGAGTGAAGCTCATGGGAATGGGACTTACGCGCATGCGCGACGCGACGCGGGCTGATTTGGCGGGATATGCAGATGGACCTTTGTAACTCCATGCTGCTTGTTTTATCATTACAAACTCGAACCGCCGCGGCTCTCCAAGCGGAAGTCAGAGTGGAAACGTTATATCCACTCTCTTTTCAGTATCACATGTGAGAATTCTTGTCCGTGGTTGTAATTCGAATTTTTTTTTTTTAAATAATACTCAACCTAATTGTATTCACTGTGAGAAACGTTTTTAAGGGTTACGTGAAAATTTTCCATGAGAAATCTCGTAAAGTTACGGTATCAAATAGTAAAATAACAAAATTGTTAGGACACTTGCTAGTTACTTGTCACTCTTCAACGAACGCGGAGATATTTTTTTTACAGTATTGCTGTCAGTCTCTCGCATCCGGCGCGTTTTAGAATTCCCCCCAGGTATGTTAGAGAGGTGTGCCTTTCCCTTTTGCATCAAACTGCCTCCCCGCGGCTCTCTGTGGGGCTCGTTGAGGCGGGTCGGGGAGGGCAAGTGGTCGTAGCGAGGCGCCGCACCGCGCCGCACCGCGCCGCACCGCGAGGGGAAAGGAAAGGCAAGGGTGTGAGTTGTGGACCACCCGCGGGGGGGAGGGGAGGTGCGTGCCGACGGCTCTCTCTCTCTCTCTCTCTCTCTCTCTCTCTCTCTCTCTCTCTCTCTCTCTCTCTCTCTCTCTCTCTCTCTCTCTCTCTCATTAGCTCGGCTTTGACATGCAGATCGCGCTGCGGTTCGCGTGTGCCGAGCGTCAACCTCAGCTGGGCTGCACGTCGCTCGTTCTTGTCATATACTCATTTTTTTTTACCCTTCCATTTTTCTGCAAAGAATTGTAAATGAGTTCCTCTTCCATTACAAAAAAAAATACTTTAAAGTCATTTTATTTACGGACATTGTAAATGCCATAGCATTTACAGTGGAATAATGAAAATTCAAGTTTGCAGTCGGTCCTGGAAATTTCCTCCTTTGATGACGTTATTAAGATGTCGGCGGAGAATCCTGTCTCGCAGCGCGCTGTACAGCAAAGGGCCCAAGTCCCGCCTGTACCCGCCTCAGAGAGGGAATGCACCCGCCTATTAGAGTGCACCGGGCTGGGCTCTGCATGTGCACGGGCTAGCCCGGCCGGAGAATGCAATGGCTGCAAAGCGCGCGGCGCCTAGTGTAGGGCTGGACCGGGAGAGAGGGAGAGAGAGAAAAGCACTGTGAGAAATGTCCTAAAGGAATAGAAAAATTAGAAAAGTTTTAATGACACGTGCTATTGACTTGTCATTCCCTTACGAAATTTGTACGAATTTGTACAAATTGGCTATTTTGTAAATTTACGACACCCATCGTTAATTTACAACAATTTTTAACAGTGAGTGGGGGGGGGGGGGCGTCTGGAATCTTACTTTGGCCTGATTAGTCTATGCAGGGCAACTAATTTTCATTATAAAGAGACGGAAACCGATCATCCAATCATAGCCCGCCTTGCTGAACGAGTCGCCGCTCCTGGTTCTCTCTAAAAATCTAGGAGGCGCAGCATGAGCGCAGCTGCTGGGCCGCGAGTGGGAGAGAGAAAGAGACAGAAACGACTAAATCTTGATGCTCGCGGGAAAAACTGTTGATGGCGCGGAAACTCGGTCCAATTTTGTGCTGCGCGCGCGCGGCGCGGACTTGGGCCGTCTCTACTGGTATAAGGGGCGGGGACGCTGATGGGTTTGTTTCTGATTATTAATCGATCAATCACCATTAACTGGACATCAACAAACAAACAAACAAACGACAGCAAAACGGGGCCCTGGCTCTTTCATCGCCGGACAGTTAAAAACTAAGTGCCTGTTGCTTCTCCCCCCCCCCCCCCCCACCTCGGCAGCGCAGTGCAGCGCCACGTCATTTCCAATTCATATAGCGCCCGGTACCCTCTGCGCCGCGCCACGCCACGCCACGCGGCGTCGTACACACCGGCAGGCGTCCCGGCGGCCGGCGTCGGCGTCGTGAGTCTCGGGGCGTAACGAGACTAACAAACGAGGAGGGAACAAAATGAGGAGTCTGGACGGCGTGCGGGGCTCACGACCTGGAGTGGGTGGAGGAGAGGGCGCTCCTGTTGCTCCTGCTGCCCCTCCTGCTGCTCCTGCTGCCCCTCCTGCTGCCCCTCCTGCTGTCCCTCCTGCTGCCCCTCCTGCTGCCCCTCCTGCCCCTCCTGCTGCCCTTCTTGCTGCCCCTGCTGCCCCTGCTGTCCCTCCTGCTCCTGCTGCCCCTCCTGCTGCCCCTCCTGCTGCTCTGTGAGTTTGGTGGGTGCGTTGAAAAGTAGCAAGAATTTATTTTTGTTCGCGTGCCAGGGTTTCGCAAGTGCACGAACGTCGCGACTGTTGCGCTTTTCGCGTCCCGAGAGAGAGAGGGAGAGAGGGAGGGAGAGAGGGAGGGAGAGAGAGAGAGAGAGAGGGGGGCGAGAAATGACGTGTGAGTGTGATTGGGTCATCCCATCCCATCCCTGGGTGATGGACGTCTTGATCCGAGCGGAGCGAGGGCGGGGCGGGGCGGACCCGGCTGAGCCCTGTCCATGTTGGGCGGGGGCTATGGACGGGTGTTTGGTTCCTTTGTTTTAGTTTCGTCAGTCGGACGTGTCGGAAGGGGCTTACCGGTACAGCACCGCCGTGCCGCGCCCTGCCGGGCGTACATGCCCGCATGTACTGTACAGCGCCGCTCCTCCCCGCCGCACCTTCCCTTCAGTCAAAAGCCCCTGTGAGGGGTTATTGGGCATGTTTGTCCGGATGCCACGGAAGAGGAGAGAGAGAGAGAGGGAGAGAGAGAGAGAGAGAGAGAGAGAGAGGGGGAGAGAGAGAGAGAGAGAGAGAGAGAGAGAGAGAGCGCGCGCGGGCCCTGGGCGCCAAGTCACGGCCGCCGTCCCCGCCGTGGTCACACTACGCTTTTACAAGCGGCCTGGCGCACGACGCGGTGAGCATACCTGCAGGGCCTAACGACACTGTGGGGATCGGAACATAACGTAACGTAAGGCCTGCAATATTTTACACACATTAAAAAAAATTGGATTACTTTTGGTATTTTTTGTATTTTTGTGGGTGAGGAAAACTTAAAATATTCAATTTCTGCGTGTATGTTTCTATTACGTTTTGTGTTTTTTAATATTTGTTTTCCCCGCGGTGGCTGCTGGCGCGGTCGTGACATCACGTTATTATTTTATTCTTGTTTTATTCCAACATGAAAAGCCTCGCCCTGCCCTGCAGCAGCGCCCTGCTCGCCCCGCGCCATAACGTGACACTAGCTCTCTCTCTCTCTCTCTCTCTCTCTCTCTCTCTCTCTCTCTCTCTCTCTCTCTCTCTCCGCTTCTCTTAAGGGGCGTTCCTGCTGGTAGTGGGTGTCACACTGGGCCGGGCTAACGCTCTGCGAGGCGGGACACTCAATTAAATGGTATGGCCGGGGCGGGGCGGGGCGGGGCGGGGCGTGCTGCTGCTTGACCTGCAGTAGGGGTCAGCGGCCCGCCCCGCCCCGCCCCGCCCCGCGCTGGCTGCCTCAGTTTTTTGTTTCGTGTAACGCTACGTGGATGGATCTGAGCATGACTGTGTAACGCTATGATGGCCGCGTCTTGTCGTGGCCCGGGAACACGACCTGCAGCGCGTGCGTCACTCCTCTCAGAGGTCGCTAAGCGTTACGCTGGTTCAGTTAGGCAGGACGAGAGGGTGAGAGACGAGGCGCTTGAAAATGAAAACACACAACTCAAGGAAGGCACATTTTCTTTTGGATAACGCTGGGCCCACCCGGGCCCGTAGATCGGTAAATGAAAGTTAGGTGGCCGTGAAGCGTCGGCGTGGCGGGGCGGGGCGGGGCGGGGCGGGGCGGGGCGGGGCGAGCCATGGGCGAGCACTCAGCCCAGCCCGGTTATCGCGGCCGGTATATTGGGCGGGCGACGTGACACTTTCTCAGTGTATCTCACCGTGAAATTTATAGACTTAAAGTTGTTTTTTTTTTTTCATAATAGACTACAGGAAAATTCAGAGAAATTCAGGAAAAAAATCATTAAATTTCAGGAAAAATAAATGCAAAAGCTGCAAACAAAAAATATCTTTAAAATTCTCAAAAATTCAAGTAAATTCACAAAAATTTACGACTAATTTGTACATACACCAAAGTTCAGAGTTATTGTTTCCCCTTTGAGGAGAAAAAGCCTGTACATATGAGAAAGAGACCGGTCTGTTGTGCGTGGCTGGTCATGTTGTGCTCTCGCGCGTGCGCTGTCACTGCCTCGCCCTGAGCACCAGGGTGGGGCAGCACGCCGGGTAGGGCGCCGTGGCGTTGCCGGCGACCTTCCTGTACAGCTTGCCCGGGCTGGCCAGCCTGGGACACCTGCGCAGCGCCGGTCAGTGAGTGCAGCCCGGGGCACTGCGTCAGGAGGGACTGAGGTACTCACCGCTGGGTGCCCACGTCGTACGTCACCTTGCCCGTGCGGCTGGTCTTGGCGTTGCAGATGAACCGCTTGCAGGCCTCGACGGACTGGTCGGTCCAGGTGGACCCGGCCGCGTGGCAGTCGTCGGCGTAGATGCAGCCCTGGAAGCACCCTGCGCGAGACGTGCCAAAAAATGTGATTATAGTTTTTTTTAAAACGGGATAAAAACGTAAAATCAAGGGAGAAAAAACTCTGAATTTTGTTGTACCAACGACACAAACGTGGCCTTATATTGCCCTGAATTATCTTTTTCTTTTTTTTTCTCTTTCTCAAAGATAAAAATTGCGATAAAAACTGATTGCGAGGTGTACAAAAATTTCACGTAATTTTTAAGTAACCCCGCCGTTTGTTGTACCTGTGTTCTTTCCACCCTTGATGTCGTCGTGGCTGTCGAGGCTGAACACGGTGGCGCCGGCGGCCAGGGCGACCAGGGCGAGGGCCAGCGTGAGGGCGAGAGGGGCGCGCGCCGCCATGGCGTTACTGAGCGTCACTGTGCGGCGCTCGGCGTCACCGAGGAGCGTAACGGTAATGAGCGTTATCGAGCGGAGCTAAGCGTGACCCCGCGGTGACTCGCGTTACCGAGCGTTACTGAGCAGTGTCGAGCCTTACGACCCCCTGGTCTTATAGCCACTGGGCGACCTGCTGGGGCCCGACTCGTCACAAGGTTAATTGCTTTTGCGAGTCGTGCTGCTCTTTTAGAGCCACCGGGGGGGACAAAGTGTGATATACACTTACTAAATGCGTGTACCTGAAGAACACTGTTAAAGTTCTGCGAAGTATTTGCTTCGCAGGGCTACAAAGAATTCTCACTCTTCGTAAACTGCAAAGCATTTGCTTCGTAACTTACAAAGAAAACAGATACTTTGTAGGCTGCAAAGAATTTCTTTGCAGTCTGCGAAGCACGAGCTTTGTAGCCTACGAAGTATCCTTTTCTCTTTGTAAGTTACGAAGAAAATGCTTTGCAGTTTACGAAGAGTGAGAATACTTCGCAGAACTTTAACAGTGAAGCTCGAATACAGCTAGAAAAAGTATACATGTTATTACTGTGGCCACATTTAATGCCAAATTTTGGCCTTCTTTCTGGAAATTTCAAAAATTTGGCACAATCAGTGGCCCCAAAAAAAATTGCATTCCTCAGAGGAAACACGAAATTTGGCATTCAAAAAGGAACGCCAAAATTTGACATTTAAAGCGTTAACAGCGTGTAATATTTACGGGATGCCACGTCCAGAAAATAGCAGTGTTAATTTTGACAGTGCACCACCACACCACACCACCTTGTGAGTACGTACCGAGTACCGAGTGTGCCGCGTACGTACAGTATATTGATGGCGCGGCGTCCGCCTGCCCGAGAGAGACGCGGGGCTGTCAGTCAGCCAGGGCCCGCCCCGCCGCGCCCCGCCCCGCCCCGCCCCGCCCCGCCCCGCCCCGCCGCGTGGTGGTCACTACACGAGTGTGCGTGTGTGTGAGGAGGGGGGGGGGGCAAGTATTTGGAGGAGGGGAGTCACCTCCCCCTTCCCCCCTTTCCAAGGCTTTTCTCCCTGTGCTGCTCTGATTACTGTTATTCTACGGGCCGTAAGTTTTGTTCGGAATGCTGATGGACCATCAGGAAGCTGCTGCCGCCCCGCCCCACCCCGCCCCCCCCCACCCCGCCCCGCCCCGCCCCACCCCGCCCCGCCCCGCCCCGCCCCCTCTCCACATCCCATTAGATGATCGGTGGCGACTGTCCGCCGCGCTCCCGCGGCAGGCTAGGAGGTGTCACCATCAATTCTAACGAAATTACTTGAGCATTTTATTTTTTTGGTGCCAAAGTGTCAAATAAAATTCCAATTCTTTTTTTTTCCTTTTTTTTTTTTTGAAAATGTTTCACGTTTGTCATCATGGCAAGGACAACCTGTTCTAGCCCTTTGGCGTGTGCGGTTCGCATTCTGTGCAGATTTCTGCCACGTGGCTGAGCTCCGTTCTGCGGGCGCGGCGCGGCGGGGGCTCAAAGGGCTGCCGGAGGCTGGCGTGTCGCGGTCAGAGCCTCGCCTAGCCTCGCCTAGACGAGGGCCCTGCTAGAGCTGGCTAGAGCTGGTGGGACCGGATTCCTAGTGTAGCTGCTACGCGCGTCCTTACGCAAGGCCCCGGGGCGCGCCGCCGCGCCGCCTAGGGCTGGTGTCGAATGGGTTGCCTACCCGCACGGCGCGCTCCAGCACAGCCCCTGTGTCTAGCGCAAACTAGCCTCCCTTTACACATTTTTTTTTCTTCGACCTTGTTGAGCTTTTTTTGTGACTTCTCGGGATGCAGCTTTCCTTGTTGGCGGGCGTGACGCCGCCGCCGGAGGGGCCGCGGCGCGCGCCCCGCCCCGCCCCGCCCCGCCCCGCCCCGCCCCGCCCCGCCCCGCCCCGCCCCGCCCCGCCCCACCCCGCTCCGCCCCGCCCCGCTCCGCTCCGCCCCGCGCTGCATGTAAGCGCTCACCTCCTTACTTCTTCCCTCCTCTCTTGGTGTCGTGTTTTCTTTTTTGCACCTTCCTTGTATTTTTTTTTCTGCCCTTTTTTTTTTCTTGCTGTACGGCGGCTGAAGACACCCCCCTTGCCCTTCACTTTGCGTTTCGCGAGAGAGGTGTGAAACCAAACTGGCGTTTCTGCGCCGTCTGTGTGTGTGTGTGTGTGTGTGTGTGTGTGTGTGTAGCACTGTGTGCAGCGTGCAGTCGGAGCAGAAAAAGGGTTTCTGCGGGTAAGAGCGCGGGGAGGGGGGGGGGAATCACAATTGGCATTGCCTGGGGGAGTGGGGCTCGTGGTAAAGCAAAAAGCCCTGCGGCAAGCGTACGTATGTACAACACGAAGCATGAGGGAGGAGAAAATAAGGAAAAAAATAAACACCCCGCGCAATGCCTGTGCCCTCCTCCTCCTCCTCCTCCGCTTGCTGAGACTCAACAAGTGCTGTTGGTCAGCAGCCTTTTATTATTTTCCACACGTGTGACCCCCACCCCTTCCCCCGCCGTGGCCAAGGCGCATTGCATGTAAGCAAAATACAGAAGGCAAAATAAAAAAAACTAATAGGGGGGAGAAGAAGAAATGAAGGTAGAGAAAAGAGACAAACGTAGGCGTGTCTGTGGGCGAGCGCACGGGCGACCTCTGCTCACAGGTTCACTGCAAGGGAAATGCACTGTAAAAAGAACATTGCACGTGTGCGGGTATTTGACTGTACAGGGATCAAACGTTGATTTTTTTTTTTTCCTTTTCCAAAGTTGTCTGTTTTATGCAAGGCCCTTGTTTGGCGCCTGTCGTGGACGCTCCGCCGCGTGTAACGCCGCTTACGCCTGTACAGGTTTACGACCCACAGCGCGTGGTGGTGCGGCCGGGCCGAGCGCAGCCCAGCGCCCGATCGGACAATTAGTCGGGGAGCAGCGGGCTTTATGGGGAGAGAAAAAAAATAAAGGAAATGGAGAGAGGGGAGCTGAAAACGGAGAGGTGTCTGAAGGGGACTAGGGGGGAGGAGAGGAGGTGACAAGGCGCGCTCGCTCCGCGGCAGCCTCATGCAGTGCAAGGTCCTCGCCGCGCAGGCCGGCCGGCGATAACTTACCAATGCTAGACGTGATGGCAGGGGAGAGGTGGCACCGGCACCACACCCCCCCCCCCTGCCCCCGCCCCTGCCAAACTGGTTATCGGGGACCAGCCCAGCGCGACCCCGCCAGGGCTAAAAGCTAAAAGTATCCAGAAAGTTCGCTCTCTTGAATTTTTTTTTGACAGCTCTCTACAGTGACGCTTCGCGCGCTAAGTTAAAGCAAAACTCTTTTTTTTTTTTTTTTTTCAATTTTAATAAAAATTTAAACTTTTTTTCTGCACGATTAAAAAGTTGACGGAAATTTTAAAATGTTGTTCAGAAAATTATAGACAGTGTTTAGAAAATTTCACTCGTAAACATGAAAAAATAATAATCCGGAAATTTGACTTCAAAACCTTTTTAAATGGAAAATCATGGAAGTTGAGAAAGAAATGCAAGTCTGCGGGGTGGGGTATTTTTCCTACAGGCCCGGTATACATTACGGGCCGAACAGCGACAGCCGTATATCTCTCTCCAGGCTGGAGGCGCGCCCAGGAGGACGAGGCGCGGCGCGCGGGAAAGAGTCATTTCAAGGGCCGTCCTTTGGCCCGCCCCGCCCCGCCCCGCCCCGCCCCGCCCCGCCCCGCCCCGCCCCGCCCCGTGCTAGCAGTGGGGCACGTGCTCGCAGAGCGGGCCGCTTTTGTGCTGCTCGCTTGCACAGGAAGCGGGCGTGCAATGATCGCTCTATTCAGCTGGGGAGGGAGGAAGCGCTGAGCAGACTGCACGGCGTCGCGTTTTTGAATGCATGTCCGGTGCACGGCGACGCTGCTTGTGCTGCGGGCCGGGCCGTCCACCTCGGTCAGCGGGGCCGCGCGGGGCCGGGCGGGGCCCCCTGCGGCCAACGCTACTGCGCGGTCTTGAAACGCCAACCCGCCCCCCGCCCCGCCCCGCCCCGCCTGCCAGGGTGTCGAGTGATTCCGAGCCGTTCTGGTCGCGCTCTTCCTGGCGGTCAGACCGCAAAGAAATGCTGTCAGCGTCCGCGGGGCACGCGCGCCAGAGGTACCAGAATACACACACACACACACGCAACAAAAAATACAACATTATTAATCAAGAGGTACTTTAAGGCGCCTTAAGGTCTCAAACACACTGAGTGCGGCAAGTTTAGTTTATCCCCTATGGTTCAACACGGAAGCGTGACCACATAGTGGTCATGCCGCAAAGGTGCGGCGGTGGCTGCAGCGAGGTTGGCGGTGAGCTTACCGGCGCGGCGCGGCTCGCGGCTGTCGGGAGTTGCTATTTCCAGCCTCACGCCTGTGCTGTGCTGCTGTGTGCTGTCTGTACTCGCGGTTCTGTTCGCCACGCCCCGCCTCTGTGTCCGTGGTGGAGTGATTAGCGGCCCCTCCCGGGGTGAGTCACTCGTCCTGGGCCGTCCTGGGCCGCCGTCAACTCATGACGACTACGCCACCATAATTTTCTTTCTGGCAATATTTTTTTTTTCAAGTAATATTTTTTTCTTATTTTTTTTGCACCAGTTTTGAGGATCAAGTATGTCTCTTCTGCGGCCGCTGTAATTGTGAAAAAAAAGTGAAAATCGTGATCTAATTGCTGTTTTTTTTTTCTTGTTCCTGTAGACGTGATGGGCGGCTAGTCGCCTCCCCTCCCGCGCCATGCCCCCCTCCAGGGACTCGGGGGCCTTCACGTCCACCAAGGGGCTGCTCAACGGACCGGGCCAGAACAACTGCTTCCTCAACAGCGCCGTCCAGGTGAGTCCTCCGCGCGGCGCCCGAGCGCGATGGGCTGCCTACCCTCCAGGCGCCCCCGGCCGCCCGGTGCCCAGTGCCAGCCCGGCCCCAAACTGCATGGGCGGGACTCTGGTTTTCGCGCAATTAGTCCTTTCCGTTTCATCGTAACTCCACCCCCGTCCGCCCCCGTAATTATTATATTCCCTTTCTCGCACCGTTGCGGGGAGGTGGGGGGAACCTCTCCCCGGATACTGAGCGTCTCGCGTATAAGGGTTTTCAATCTCCATTATATACTGCCCGAGTGAGTACAAGGGCAGAAGCTCTCGTCCCCCCCCCCCCTCTCTCTCTCTCTCTCTCTCTCTCTCTCGCTCTCTCTCTCTCTCTCTCTCTCTCTCTCTCTCTCTCTCTCTCTCTCTCGCTCTCTTTGTCCCGATGGTGGCAGATGAGATCTAGTTCAGGTACAGCAGAGCACTTTTCCCGCTGCGCCGCGAGGGAAGCGGAGCCGTAGGGGCACATAGAGGACGTCGCTTGCCCCGCTGGAATGTCTGTCTCCTCCCTGTCTGCCTGTCTGTCTGTCTGTCTGTCTGTCTGTCTGTCTGTCTGTCTGTCTGTCTGTCTGATGTCTGCACGCGTAGGCCTGTCTGTTGATTTCTCGAGTTATTCAGAGAATGAGATATCTTATCAGCGCGGCCCCGAGGCGCACCTCTGCTGTCCAAACGACGAGATTTTGAGGAAGAGGGATTTGTCACGGGGGCGGGCAGGGCGCAGGCGCAGGGCGTTGGAGAAAGGCGGTTGAATTTATAACCTCCGTATTATCAAGCGCATTTTATGACGGCAGATACCGCGGCGCACAGCACTTTTATTTGTTTCGTTACATTTATATTTTTCGTTGTAGTTGCTGTTGGCTGGTCTTGCTATTATATGTTCTTGCCATGCAAATCGCACGGCATGTATGAGAGCGTGTGGGGCTCATTGGACGAATCCAATAAAGTCTGGTGGGGCCGTGTCGTGCAGAGGCGGTCCCTCCCTCCCTCCCTCTCTCCCTCCCTCTCTCCCTCCCTCCCTCCCTCCCTCCCTCCCTCCCTCCCTCCCTCTCACTCACACATCCGCCCGCCCTCTTTGCAGCTTTGCACCTCCCGATAGTTCTTTCGCAATAAGTAGTGCGTGCCCGTGTAAAAGAGAGACTTTAACTCGTTTAGTTTTCCGATTCTCTTTCCCAAATTCGTCTGCAGTTCCGCGGTCGGGTTGCGTTCTAGAGCGCGAGTAGTGGGGTCTGATCGCTCTATGTGGGGCCGTTCAATTTTCGGTGGATGGAGCGGCCTTTCAACACCTCGCCGCGCTGCCCGGCCCACAAGTAGCGATCACCTCTGGGCGCGTCGCGTCGCATCGCCTGTCGTTACCATTAGCCCTCCGGTGCTGGAATAGCAATCATGCCGATGAGATTAGGCAGACGGGACGACCTGCTTGAGCTGGGCCGGGAGCTGGGCCCCGCGCGCCGCGCCCTCCGCCCACCTGCAGGGCAGGGCTATGCTGCACCCGACCCTACAGGGAGCGGCCCGCGCCCGCGCTCGGCGGCAGTGGGCGGGGCGGGGCGGGGCGGGGTGTGGCGCGGGGAGCCACCGGCCCGGCGCCTGCGCTGTCGTACCCGCGGACCACTTCGACACTGGATGACAAAAATGCCCCGTGGACAGCGTACGAGAATACAAGTCTCGTGGAAGGCTCCTGCGAGTTTTTTGAAACGCATTTTTCATCGGATTCCATGAAAAATTAGACATGAGCATTTTTTTTTTGGTGCTGGTGGCGGGGCGGGGTCCTTGACCATGTTTCATCTAATAAAAATTGCCCACGACGGGAAAAATATTTTCTTATTTTGTGTGGCCAATTTTAGATGTAGCTAATTTTTGGTTTGTCGTGAGGGCGCATCAGTATGCTGTAGAGCGCAGTGACGGTCCGAGCAGGGCCGCGGGCAGGCCGGGGGCGGGCCGGGGGCGGGTGTGAGGGATCTCCCCGACGCCCACGGGCCAAGGGCAGGCCGGGGGCGGGCGGGCCGGCCCAGGGCCAAGGCGGGCTCTCTCCCGGCCGGCCATCAACACCTACTTCATCAGGGGATCACCGGGCTCGCGGCCCACGGCTCCACGCACCGTGGAGAGAGAGAGAAAGAGAGATTGATGTTATCAAACTCGTATATATATAAAACAAAATGATCGTTTTATATTATTGTACGAAAGTAGGCCCTCCTGTGCCCCGCGGCCGCGGCCGGCCCCGGGCCCAGCCGCGCGACTTGCGACCAGCGGGCCCCGCAATGGACGCCTCGCGAAACGGCCGCGCCACCCGCGTCGCCGGCAGGGCAGGGTCCACGCGGGCCTAGTAGACCAATAGTTACTGCTGGCTGGGCTGGGCTGGGCTGCCATTACTTTTTATGGCATTATTTGGCCGGGCTTGGCCGGCTCACCTCAGACTGCCGCCACGCTGCTCCGCCCTGGTTTAGTTTTGTGCGCGTCGTCTTGTGTTCGATACACGGCGGATCGGGGCGCGCCGCGCGCCACTCTGTTTGATTGGAGAGCGCTGCTTAGGCTTGTCGTCGTCGGCGAGCTCTCGGGCCGGGTCGATGGCGGCGCGGCGGGACGGGACGCCCTTTCCTCGTTTACGTGTGTGGATGGAGATTCACACACCTGCGAGTGTGTGGAGGAATTCTTCCGTGTTGGGCTTGGCGAACAGGGGATATCGCTTTTGTCGGGCGGGGCGGCGTCGGCGTCGCCTCGCCGGGGCGGCCGGAGCCTGTGGTACGCGAGCTCGGCGAGGAACACGACCAGCGCCAGGGACAGGCCGAACACCAGCAGGATCAGGGCCCCGGTGAGGTCGGTGCCGTGGTGCTGCCGCAGCTTGAGGCGCAGCCGCCGCTGCATCTGCACACCGACAAGATAGAAATTTTTATTTCAAATTAGAAAAACTCAATTTCCAGAAAAATTCAAGAAGAATTCAAGAAAAATTTAAGAAAATTCATTAAAATTTCAAGAAAAATTCGTTAGAATTTCAAGAAAAGTCCAGTAGAATTTCAAGAAAAAATCAGGAAATTTTCAAGAAAATTTCAAGAAATTTTCAAGAACATTTCAAGAAATTTTCAAGAACATTTCAAGAAATTTTTAAGTAACCTCTCGTCGTTTGCACTTTCTAGATGTGCGTGTACTTGACCTCGAGGTGCAGCCTGTAGTCGATCTTGTTGAGCGTCTTGACCTGGATGCCGTGCTCGGTGGCGCGCTGCAGCGAGTGGTCCACGCTCTTCCGCAGCGGCGAGTCCTTGTTCACCATGAAGCTGACGAAGAACGAGGCCAGCCTCTTCACCCTCCTCAGGAGCGGTCTCATGTTGTCGTCGAGAAAGTTCTCCGGGGTGGTGCTCCTGCGGGGGAGAGAGTGGAAATCTTTTTCATATCTTTAAAAATAAAAATGAAAAATGCTCGCGAAACTAGAGGGGTGGAGACGGCTACCAGATGGTCATGTCCGTCGTGAGGATGGCCATGTGCTCCGGGTCCTTCCTGATTTGGATGGAGCAGTTGGCGACCGAGTTGCACACCTCGAAGGTCATGTACTCTTGCCAGGCGCGCTTGTCCTCGTCCCGCAGCAGGAACGTCCCCAAGTCCACTATGAATCCCAATCTCTGCAGAGGAAATTAGAAAACAATCCCTCTGGGAGCTGGACTCGAAGCTGCGACGGTACTTTTTGAAAATGCCGAGTTGGAAAGATATTTTTACAATAGATGGTGAGAGTGAGACCTGGATGTCTTGGTACCAGCGGGGCCCGGGCCGGCTGAGGGGGTTGATGGAGGCCTCGGCGAGGCTGGCGCGGTAGCCCGAGTTGAAGTGCAGGCAGAACACGGTCCACAGGAAGACGAGGAAGACGGCGCGCCCGGGCCCGGGGCCCAACGGCAGGCGGGGCTTGGCGTCGCCCTCGAAGAGCACGCCCCACATGATGACCGCGTAGTACTGCAGGCTGCCACCGCTCGTCACCCGCAGCACGCCCACTGAGAGAGGGAATAGTTTTGAACTTGACAGGGACTCATTTTTAAACTTGGATACTTGGCTGACTTTAGCCCCACGCACGCACCTAGGAGAGCCATGAGTCCGAACAGGGCCGCCCACATCCTGAGCGTGAGCACGGCGAAGGGGTACATCCAGTGCGGCACGGGCAGGCGGGCCGTGACGAAGCAGGAGATGGCGTCCATGGTGTAGGGCGCCGTCAGGTCGAAGGCGCTGAAGCGCTCCACCGTGGGGAACAGGCCGCCCACCATGATGTCCGCGTTGCCGACCTCCATGTTGTAAATGCCGTCCATTTCCTCCCGCTCCTCGGCCTGCGGGCGGGGAGGTCGGCAGTAGCTAGAGGAGTGAGTGTCTAGGAGGAGGGACTCTCAGACTCACCGCGTAGCGCAGGCGGTCGAGCCGGCTCAAGCGCTTCTTGACGTTCCTCGCCGCGGACACGGGCAGGTAGTTGAGGCTCACGTTCCAGTCGGCGGCGAAGTACTCGAGCAGCGCGATGTCGATGCCTTTCAGCTTGCCCTCGTGGGTGAAGACGTACGGCGGCCCCCAGAGCGGCACCACGTTGACCGTGCAGTTGTTGAGCTTGGGCGGGTCGCGCGGCCGCAGGAACAGAACGTCCTCGTCGGCCAGGGTCCCGCGCGGGGTCCACACGGAGGCGGGCGTGACGGCGGGCTCGCCGAAGCCGCAGCGCGTGCCGGGCTCGAAGCTCGGCAGCGCCAGGTGCACGGACACGGCCAGGTCGCCGTCGAGGCCCCGCTGGAAAAGTCGTCACATTACGACAAAGTCCGTGCTACATTATCCCCTAAGTCGTCCGCGGTTTTCTGTCCCTCGGTCAGACCCCTAGTGCCGCCACCTTCTCTCCCTCCACCGTGGCCTCGTGCTGCAGCAGCGCGACCGCCGTGTGGATCCAGCCCGTGTTGTGCAGCGCCCTGGCGATGGTCTGCAGGCACCACGCGGCCGCGGCCGAGCTCGCCAGGATGTGCACCGCCAGCACGGGCGTGAGGTGCTTGAAGGCGACCAGCGCCAGGCTCGCGGTCTCCGTCATGGCGGACAGGTCGCTCCGTCCCGCCCCCAGCAGGATGATGACCAGGTCGATCTTCTTGGGCCAGGGCTGCAGGCGGACGCAATACGTCGACATTTCAGGGGGAAAATCGAGGGAGAAATGAAATACGAGTACGAATGTGAGTAGGAAACTGACAATGCTCTCGCTGTCGTTGATGCTCCCGGCGTGCAGGACGACGTCCTGGCCGCCCCGGTGCAGGGCCTTGAGCGCCTCGCGGCAGAGCACGTCGTGCACCCTGCCGTACGCGACGAGGAGGTGCCGGTAGCCGTAGAGCGGCCGCTGACGGTCCAGGATGTCGACGAGGAAGCGCGTGTCGACGCAGAGCCTCGGGTTGGCGCCGGGGGCGGCGAGGCGCGCCCAGGCGGCCGCGGCGCCCCCGAGGACGAGGACCACGGCGACGGCCAGGGGCACGCCCCGCGGCGCACGCATGACTGGCGCGGGGCCGGCGCGGGGCCACCAGGTCGATCCTCCCCGCGCCACTCTCGCTGATTGCCACCCAGCCGAAAATTCCGGTTACGGTTACGGCTAAAATTTACGATTACGGTCGTAACTTGCTCCGGTTACGACTAATTTCGACGAATACGCCCGTAACCGTAGTCTGTTTACGGTTATATTTACGGTTCCGAGTATCCCGTCCGTTTACGACCGTAATCGTAGTCCGGTTACGGTTAAAATTACGGTTACGAATAACCCTTCCGGTTACGATCGTGACCGGAAACTGTCGGACCTCACTACATCTAAACTATGTGTCGCATGGCAAAACGGCTCAAACTGGTGCACAAGGACGAAGACCTCTATCGGTATGTGCAATTTTTAAAAAGTACCCCTAACACTGTTGGTGTAAATCGAGAACGCCTGGAGATACAACATTTTAAACGCCACCAATGTGCTCCGCGTCGAAAGTTTACGCGGGAGACACATATCTTGACCTTTATGCGCCTCTTGGTCACAGCTCACCGGACTTAAAGCCGACTTAAGGCACCATAACCGTAATCGTAACGCACTAACCGGACCCGGTTTAGCCCGTAACTGGAACCGTAATCGTAACCGGAATATTAACCGTAATCGTAACCGTAACCGGTTCCAATTTACGATCGTAAACGTATACGGAACCGTAATCGTAACCTTACTCGTAACCGTAATCGTAACCGGAATTTTCGGCTGGGCAGAGGCGTAATTAGTGCTCTTGAAAGGGACGGGCGATGCTTCGCGGGTTGCCTAACCGTAGGAGCAAACTTTCAAGATTAGAAACGCGAGCGAAGCGAGCGGGAAAAAAATTCGGAATTTTTGACGATCAATGGAGACACTGCCATAACTACATTTTCAGTTACTGTCAGTGAGCCCCGAGCCACACCGTGCCGCAACCGAGTTTTTCCCGAATATCTGGCAAAATTCTGCTTTTGTTTTCCGAAGCGACTTAAATTTAAGGGTTGTTTCCCAGATTTCCCGGATCGCTCTATACCCTGAGTTTTATGGTGCTTAAGCAAGGGCGGCGGCACGGGGCCGCAGCGCTTGGCAGCGATTAGGTCGGAAATTTTGGTCGCCCCCACCGCTCCCCCCCCCCCCCTTCTTATTACGCCCCTGGCTGATTGCTCAACGACTTGAACGGGGTCTTGACGTGCTCAGGGATCGATCCGTGCTGGGCCGGCGCCTACTGCCCTCTCCGCCTGTCCGAGGCGCCGCGGCACCGCGCGCTGCGGCCCCGTGCCCAGCTCCTCCAACCACGTCCAGATGTGGGCCGCGCGGGCCGGCGGGAGCGGCGCCGGCCTCGTCCTGGGCGGCGGCCGAGAGCCGTCCCGGCCGCGCCCCTCGCGCCGCGCCTCGCTCGCGCCGGACAGCTCGCCCAGGAACACGATGGTGGACATGGAGAGCCCGACGGCGAGCATGGACACCGGCGCCAGGATGTGCGACATGTTGAGCCGCCTGGGGAGCAGCGTCGACTTCTGGATCAGCTTGTGTTCTTTTAGCAACTGTGTGACATTTTTAGAAGGGGAAAATCACACGTTTACTCGTGCGTTTGCTAGTGCGGCGTGGTGGTTCCCCCGGCGCTCGGCAGTGGACTTACTCTTCCATAGTAATGGTTGTAGTGGTCAAAGCTCCACTTATGGACGAGCCCCGCCTCCACCACCACCGACATGATCCTCTTGACGGCGCCGCTCAGGGGCGAGTCGATCTCCTTCAGGATGCTGATGCCGTAGGAGGCCAGACTGGACGGGTGGTTCCTGAGCAGCGGCCGCCCGTCGATGTCCATGAACAGGGCCTCGCTGTAGAACCTGCAGTAGACGTGTCCGGAAATAAAAACCGTGGCGGGATACGGGATCGAACCCCGAGCCAGTGCCTTGCGAGAACGTTGCGCCACCCACTCAGGTCTTACCAGTACGCCCAGCCCGACATGATGAGCGCCGTGTTGGCGGGATCGCGTTGTATATAATCGGAGCAATTGCGAACACTTCTGCAAACTTCCATCTCGGACGCGAGTCGGTTGAGGTGCGGGTAGTGCTCCAGGAGCGAGAACGTCTCGGAGGACACCACCAGCACCCGCTGCGCACCAAAGACAAGTATTTATCGTGGCTGAGCAGGGGTGTCCGTGCCGCACCTCGCCCACCTTGACGTCCTTCAGGTCGCGCAGCCCGGGCGCCGTCAGCGACCGGACGTTGGCCGTGGCCAGCGCCGCCCTGTAGGCCGGCGTGAGGTGCAGGCAGAACACCGACCAGCAGAACACGTAGAAGGCGGTGCGACCGCCCGCGGACCGGGGCGCGGGGTTGCCCTCCCAGAGGACGCCGACGGCGATCATGGCGTTGACCGTGAGCCCCTTCCTGTTGGTGTGGTGCAAGGCCGCCACTGCAAGAAGAGCGCGCTAGCTCAGGGGTGTGATTTTAGCAGACGGCACACTAAGCTTAAGCTAATATTAAGAAAACTTGACGACGCAAAAGTCGGAGTGGTTTGTACCCAGCAGGACTGTGGTGCCGATGAGGGCGCACCACGTCCGGAGCGTGGCGACCCTGAAGGGATACTGCCAGCGGGGCAGCACGTGGTGGCGCAGCGTCAAACACTCGATCGAGCCCCAGGTGTAGTGCTCGCTGTAGGAGTACCGCGCCATGAGCTCCGCGTGCGGGTACAGCCCGCCGACCACCATGTCGGCGGAGCCGTTGCCGAGGGTGGCCTACAGGGGCGCGGCGGCGCAAGAGCACGTAAGTACCCTGCGATACTCCACGCGCGAGAGACTCCCCATAAGGGAAAGCATGGAGAGTCCCCCGCGCGTGGGGTACCGCGGGGTCACTTCTTTTGCGATTGACGGCTGCAGAGTGACGTGCGCTTTCGCGCTACTTTCCTCTATGCGCTCCATGGCGGGCGTGTAGACGTCGTAGTGCAGCACGTCCAGGGTCGCGTTGCTGCCGGAGGCGAAGAAGTCGGCCATGTCCAGGTCGACGCCGGTGGGCGGGTGGGTCGGCTCGCTCGGGAAGATGAAGGGCGGCGACACGACGTAGGCCAGGCGGACGACGCAGCCGCGCAGGTCGGTGGGGGCGCGCAGGGCGAGCAGCGAGGGCAGCGGGCGCGGGGCGTCGGCGCGCCAGACCGTCTCCAGCACCGGCGGCGACCAGGACCGCGTGCAGCGCACCCCGGCCCGCGGGCTGAGCGCCGACGTGTACACGTGCACCGCGCCGCCCTCAAAGGAAAATACAACCTGTGAGCGACTTTCGAGGAAAAAAAACAAAAAACTTTTTTTTTTTTTTTTTTTTTTTTTTAAATCAGAAAGGTGCAGAAAAATTCAGCAAAGTTCGGAATTTTTTTTTTCATGTAAAAATTCACAAAAATTCATGATATTTGTACAGTAAAGTTCAGGTCGACTCTAGTACTCTGAGCGCTGCCTCTCACCCACTCACCTCCTCGTCGAGGCCCTGCAGGGCGACGGTGACGGTCCACCAGCGCTCGCGCACCAGGCTCCTGACCACCAGGTCGGCGTCCCCCGCCGCGGCCGCGGCCTGCACGTCCGCCACGCCTATCACGGCCAGCACGGGGATGCTGCGCTGGACGCGCCGCGTGGTCTGCAGCAGCCGCTCCAGGTCCAGGCGGGGCGAGCCCAGCAGCAGCACCACCACGTCCACCTCGTGCCGGTACACCTGCGCACAGTCACACACGTGCAGGTGTGCGACATCCTCACGGCCGCACGGGCGCAGGGCGGGCGGACTCACGTGCGAGTCGTTGTAGTAGATCTCGAGGGTGGCGAGGTGGCGGTTGTGCAGGAGGCCGAAGGTCTCGCGACACAGCACGTGCCTGTTGGCCTGGGCGAGCAGGAGGTGCTTGTAGGGGGCCAGGACGTACTCGAGGAAGCCGGCAGGAAGCACGCAGGACTGCCGGGTGTCCCGCAGCGGCAGCGGGGGGTGGCCGGCGGCGACCAGGGCGAGCGCCGTGAGCACCGCCAGGGGCGCCAGCGGCGGCGGCATCTCCCGGCCCTGGGCCCTGCCCTGCCCCGCGGCCAGGCCGGCCCTACCGCGCTCCACCGCGTTGGTCACTACTGCGGCCCAGCCCCGCGGCGCGCCCCGCCCCGCCCCGCCCCGGCCCGCCCCGCCCCGCCCCGCCCCCCCCCTGGCTGATCGACTGGATCGGCTGATCGACCCCTTCCTCCTACGTATTTGCGATATCCCGGTTAAGGTAGTACGTCGAGGCCTCCTCGCCCCTGCTGACGCTAGCGCGCGGGCCGCGGGTTACTCCGCGGGTTACTCCGCGGGTTACTCGCCCCGCGTTCCCACAACAGATTTGCCCGTCGCCGCGGGCGCCGCGCGATGGACGCAGCGATAGTGCAAAAGGCGATCTATTTCCATGCTAATTTAATCACCTCACCTCTTTTTACTTTGTTCATTTTTTTTCTCTCTCAAATATTTTACTTTTCTTTATCTTTAACGTGCGTATCCGTTTGATGTTGTTACAAATAAACCTGGACGCCACGGGGATTTTTTTCCCCCCAAAGATCTGGTTATAGAGAGAGGTTGAGGTTTTGAGAAAGAGAGAGAGAGGGACGGGGGGAAAGAGAAAGAGAGAGAGAGTAAGCAAGCTTTCATGTGTGAGCGGTACTGGTATGGATGGATGACTCAGGCCTGCTCACAATGAGCAATCAGCTCAGCCCAGCCCCGCGCCGCGCCGGGCTCATGTGTGAAGCTTGTCGCACTAGATGAGGAGGAGGAGGAGGGGGGCGCCGCGCCGCCGTGGCGCACCGTGTCGACTCTCGGAAACGATTCTTACTTTCGAGAGGCGAAGCTCGATTCGTCTCATGCATGTACTGCGCGAGACACGCAGGGTCCTCACGCGCCTACACTCACATGCACAGGCCCCCATACTTTCGTCTCTCTCTCTCTCTCTCTCTCTCTCTCTCTCTCTCTCTCTCTCTCTCTCTCTCTCTCCCTCCCTCTCTCTCTCTCTCTCTTTCTCTCTCTCTCTCTCTCTCGCACAGTTACCGTGATGAATCGAACACGTAGACACGACTCCTCGTCGGTTGGGAGAAATGGAAAAGCATGAAAAAAAAATAACTGTGAAAAATATCTTCGTAAATTTACATTTTTCCTTTTTTTTTTTTTTTTTTTTTTTTAATTTACTATTTCTAATATTTGTTGTAAATTTATGACTGCCCATTCTCGAAGTCGCTACGCAGTGCTTGTAGTTTTACTATTTTGAATTAGGCGGGACGCGGTGGGGTGACGCGGTCTAACGAGGAGCTCGGGGGTCGTGACCATATCATCGCCGAGTGATGATTTTGGGTCGTCTGGGTGCCGCCGCCGCGCTCCTGCTCCTGGGAACCTTATGACCACGTTGTATGGAGACATTCGAGCTCATTATTCTCTCTCTCTCTCTCTCTCTCTCTCTCTCTCTCTCTCTCTCTCTCTCTCTCTCTCTCTCTCTCTCTCTCTCTCTCTCTCTCTCTCTCTCTCTCTCCCTCTCTCCCTCTCTCCCTCTCTCGTGCTGCGCACGCCCCTGCTGTCCGGGGCACTCTGCTCTAAATGCTGATTCCATTTCCACGGAATCGTAATGACACAATTTGGTCTGTTTGTCCGTTTAGGCGGGTCAGAGTGGCCGTCGCGCTCGGCTGCCCGGGCGGGGTGGGGCGCGGTGGGGCGGAGGCCGGTCCCCGCGCTAGGTCGCTGCCCCTGACGCGTAGGCAGACCCGTGTCGCAGTTCCCTGGAGTCAGGTCCCCAGGTCGCCCACCACCACCGTCGCCAGCGACTGACGGCGTTTGAGTGTCCGAACCGACCGAACCTCCAATCCTTTTATTTATTAAAAACAAAAAACAAACTTTTCCTCACAGTGTTGTCCAGTCGAGTCCAGTCTCCTCCTCTGGTTCTCCCGACACAACAGGTGGGTGCTACTGGGCTTGACTCCCCTCCTCCTCCTCCTCCTCCTCCTTGCCGCCCACTTGCTCGTCCTCCGCCTCTTGTCTTCTCGCCCCCCCCCGCTCCGCCCGCGCCCAGCAGACCGCGACCAGATAGAGTGCAGGCCGGGGCGGGGCGGGGCGGGGTGGTGTGTGTGTGAACCTCGGTGCGGGCGGGGCGGGGTGGGGCGGCGCGGGGCGGCCGCGGAGCAGGAACATGTTTACGATCGGCCCATACAAATGAAGAGGCAAGGAGCAGAGGACAGAGCAGCTCGCTTATTATCGCGGATAATTTTGCGCGAAAAAAGGAAAGAAAGAAAGAAAGGGTTTGGCGGGGTACAAGTCGCACACCTGGCCGCGTGGGGGAGAGGCTCCCGCGCCCAGCCGAGCAGCGGGAAGTGAGTGAGCTTTGAGAACATGTGTACCAGGCCAAAGTTCATCACCTTCGCTGCTCAATTTTACAGAAATTTAATTTCGAAGTGAGTAAGAGTTCGGCCGAAATTTCACCAAAAATCACGAAAGTTCTGCAAATTTCATCGAAGGTTTTTTTTTTATTATTATTATTATTTTTAAATATTTGTTTCATTGGCAAGTTAATCGAAGTGCCAAAACTATTCCCCCTCGTGTGAGTGTGTGTGTGTGTGTGTGGCCCATCTCTGTGGACCTCCCAGCAGCCACGCCGCCATAGCGACCACCCCTAACTCTGGCCTGTACAGGTTTAATAGAATGATGTGCTGCGCTTGATTCGCCGTCGGCGCCTCCCCCTCCCCCCTCCCCCCTCCCCCGCGCACACCTGTGGCGGCGGCGGTGACTTCCCTTGTTCGCTCTTTACCTCCCCTCCTCTCCCATCTCCTTGCCGTGTCTGAAGACGACCCCGCCCCGCCCCGCCCCGCCCCGCCCCGCCCGCCGGTGAGTTCCGGTACCTAATAAAGGTTTCCGGTGGGCTCCCGCGCGCCCCGCCCCTCCCCCGTGCACCTGACTCAGACACGCGTCGCTAGGTTTTTCGCGTGTGAAGCTATTCTCTCTCTCTCTCTCTCTCTCTCTCTCTCTCTCTCTCTCTCTCTCTCTCTCTCTCTCTCTCTCTCTCTCTCTCTCTCTCGGGCGCCCTGTGCACCGGCGTTGAAGTCTCCTCTCCGGCTGTGATGCAATCGTCCTTACCGGAGCGTTCCCGTTTCAATCGTCACAAACCATCATCGTTTTACGCGCGTTTATACGGGAGTGTGACGACTGTGACGGGCGCCGGAATGAGCCGGGAGGGGCGGCGGTGACGAATTGGATTGGGTAGCAGAGAGGAAATAAAGATCCCTGACTCTGAACTTAAATGAAAAATATAGGTGGAAGAAAAAAAAATTTCTTTCTGTGCGAGCGCGCTGTACGTGTCGGAATGTCGCCGTCGCGCCCTTTCTCTTGGCAGTGTACCCGGCCTGTCCCTGTCCCACGACCGATCAATCATTACCGCGATGCAGTTCGATTGATCGACGACGCATTATAGGCTGGGCCGGGCCGGGCCGGGCCAGGCCCGGTAAGGCGACGCGACGCCCCGCGTCCTGGGAAACAGACACCGTTCAAAATGGCTCGCTAAAATAATTTTTTAAAAAAAGTTTTCATTAATGCAATGCGTGGTACAGATAGATTAGGTGTACGGAATTGTGACGCAGAAAGGGGTGGGTGTCAGATGTGTTGCCTACCCACGCGGCGGCGGCGGCTACCCGCGGTGTGCTGGTCTGCAGGTGAATGACCTGAAGTGTGTGTGAGTGTGTGTTGGGATGAGAGAGAGAGAGAGAGGAGAGGAGATAGAGAAGAGAGAGAGGAGAGGAGAGAGGCAAAGCAAAGAGAGTGTCGCCAGCTCGTGCCAGGAGCTTTGCGCCCCCCCCCCCCCTCTCACCGCCTGGCCCGGACTGGTCTGGGTTGGGTTAAAGTCGCCGCAGCTGGCCTCATTTTTACCTTTGTTATTATTATTTATTGTATTTTTTTGCTTTCATCAGGTTGTTTTTATAAACTGCCGCAAAACTGAACGTAATTTAAAACTAAGTTTCAAAAATACCGTTCTTTTTTTCATCGTTTTCAAAATAATTCATAGCTGCGTATGTTCGGGTTGGTATCGGCCGGAGATCGCTCGAAAGAGTGCAAAACTCTTTCCAGGATTTTTTCTTTGCTGATTTAAATGTGTTTGAAAAGCTCGCGCGGAAGAGAACAAGGAGAGCGCCTATTGGCTGCTGCGCCCTCCGCCCTCTGCCAATACGCGAGTCCCTTGCAGCGCGGCGGCGCGAGTGCAGACGACACGCAGAGCGGCACGCGCGGAAACTCTTCTAAAAGTGGACGTAGGTCACAAGCGCTACAGATCACAACCGCTACAGGTCTCAAGCGCTACAGCTCGCTAACGCTACGGGTCGCAAGCGCTACGAGTCACAAGCGCTACGGGTCACAAGCGCTACAGCGAGAATCCGCGCGTTAGGCGGAGCCGAGCCGAGCCGAGCTAAACCTTGAAAAATTACGCACGTGGCGTGAAAACATGGAAAATTTTTGCGACAGTAAACCTCCCGAGGGAGGTTGCGGTTCCCGCCAGGCACAGGGCTTTTACCCCCCGTGGCAGCCAACTACTTCGGTGTTCTTATGGGAACCGGTGCTTTTCTGGCTGCGATCCTGTCGCGCAATTCGACAGATTTGATCCCCGTACTGTCAGATTTAGTCGTACGGTGGTTAACCGAACTGCCCTGTCCCCAGAGCATGGAATAGCTATTTTTGGAGCCAGATTCTAGGACTTATGACCCCACGACCGACCACCAGTCGTGGGCATGGGACGGAACTTCCTGGCAACCCGCTGTCGCTACCAGTGAAGAACCTACCTGGGTTTGAACCAGGCCCCATGTGCCGAGTCTCACAGACACCCCACGGCTTTCGCGGCACCACTAGACCACTAGACCGTCGGCTATTCCACGAGGGAGCTCGGTTGAAATGGGGGGCTTGAATTCCACTCTCCAAATTGTTGTCCTCAGAAAAATTAAATGTTTTGGTAAGATTCGAACCTCCGTCCTGCGACTCTCCGCGCGGACACTATGCCGGCACGGCTACGACGCCACGGTACCAGATGCCGGACCACTAGGAGTCATGCTGCGCGAGAAGCCACAGTCACCGAAGAAACGAACCCGGTGTCATGAGTGCGCCTGCTCTCCGGTCAGTGCTCGGCCGGCCGCGTATCGTCATTGGTATCGTCGCTGCTCATAGCACTGGGCGGGAAGTGGTTCAAAAACCGCGTAAGTTTTTTTTCTTTTTATTATTTTTTTTTGTTCGGACCAAGTGCCTTTTTTGCAGTTGCCCAAGTCACAAGGACGGTATAGCTGGAAAGAGCACTTGGTCCGAACAAAAAAAAAGAAAAACTTACGCGGTTTTGAACCACTTCCCGCCCAGTGCTATGAGCAGCGACGATACAAATGACGCCGAGCACTGACCGTTGAGCAGGCGCACTCATGACACCAGGTTCGTTTCTTCGGTGACTGTGGCTTCTCGCGCAGCATGACTCCTAGTGGTCCGGCATCTGGTACCGTGGCGTCCTAGCCGTGCCGGCATAGTGTCCGCGCGGAGAGTCGCAGGACGGAGGTTCGAATCTTACCAAAAAATTTAATTTTTCTGAGGACAACAATTTGGAGAGTGGAGTTCAAGCCCCCCATTTCAACCGAGCTCCCTCGTGGAATAGCCGACGGTCTAGTGGTCTAGTGGTGCCGCGAAAGCCGTGGGGTGTCTGTGAGACTCGGCACATGGGGCCTGGTTCAAACCCAGGTAGGTTCTTCACTGGTAGCGACAGCGGGTTGCCAGGAAGTTCCGTCCCATGCCCACGACTGGTGGTCGGTCGTGGGGTCATAAGTCCTAGAATCTGGCTCCAAAAATAGCTATTCCATGCTCTGGGGACAGGGCAGTTCGGTTAACCACCGTACGACTAAATCTGACAGTACGGGGATCAAATCTGTCGAATTGCGCGACAGGATCGCGGCCAGAAAAGCACCGGTTCCCATAAGAACACCGAAGTAGTTGGCTGCCACGGGGGGTAAAGCCCTGTGCCTGGCGGGAACCGCAACCTCCCTCGGGAGGTTTACTGTCGCAAAAATTTTCCATGTTTTCACGCCACGTGCGTAATTTTTCAAGGTTTAGCTCGGCTCGGCTCGGCTCCGCCTAACGCGCGGATTCTCGCTGTAGCGCTTGTGACCCGTAGCGCTACCGAGCTGTAGCGCTTGTGACTCGTAGCGCTTGCGACCCGTAGCGTTAGCGAGCTGTAGCGCTTGTGACCTGTAGCGGTTGCGATCTGTAGCGCTTGCGAGCCACTCCTCTAAAAGTCTTTCAGGCTTGCAGTTTTCCCGCCATTTTCTTTAATTTGTTTAAAACAAGGGGAGTTATAGTTTGTTCCCTTGGGCCCTGTTTAACGAGTTCAGCATTCGGATTTATTTATTTTATTTTTTTGCTGTGGTCCGTCCCGAGGCCGGTGCGCCCGCTGCTATCGGGGGCGGATCACTCGTGTCACAAGTGATCTGCTCTGCGCACGCCCCGCCCCGCCCCGCCCCGCCCCGCCCGACAGATGGCGCCCGCTTGCTTTTACATAGTTTTGTGGTTTCGAGTTAAATATGGTCGCCGAGTTTCTGCGAGGACAGGACAGGATAGGCACGGGACGGGGTGACAGCAGCGCGTTTTTGCGAAACGAAAACCCAGCCGGCCGGCCGGCCACCTGTTGTGGGATAGTGTAAGGGGGCCTTCCCGGCCCGCGCCCAGCCAGGGGGTAGCTGCCTATCGGGCCAGGTTAGCGCGTGCCCCCCCCCTCCTCCCAACTTTTCGAAGGTGGAAGGGGTGAAAACTCTGAAATTTTTGTACACCTTGTAATTATTCAGAAAAAAATCCAAGAAAAGTCAGGAAAAATCAAAGCAGAAATTGCAAAAAAATTATAATGCTACAAATTCACAAAACACTAAAATTCAGGAATATGAAAAAAAAATTCACGACATATTTGTAGACTAAAATTGTTGTTCCCAGCTGCGCTTCCGAATAATGTCACGTGATTTCTGGCCGCGCCCTCCAGTAAGCCGTCACCGCGGGCTCAACGCGTTCTCCCCGCATTCCGGGGCGACGGTCTGAATGGACCTGTGACTCTATGATATCAAAGGGATTGGGCGCGCTCACCTCTCAGCGAGGGGGAATTCACATCGGAAAATCCTGTACAGACTACTCGGTATTACACGGTATTACACCTGTATTACACCTGTATTACGCACAAGATTTAATCACTTTAGAGCATATTCTCGTGTTTTTCGGTATTACATTACGTGTATTACGGCGTAATACATGGTCTGAATGGACCTGTGACTCTATGATATCAAAGGGATTGGGCGCGCTAGCTCACCTCTCAGCTTCCTCTCCGCCGCCCCGCCCCGCCCCCATCAGCCCGCTGCCTCCCCTCCAAAGAGGCGGCGGACATCCGAGTCACAACCGTGAGCCACCCGTTCAGTTAACTAGCATACGTATAATGCAATCCAGCCTCTCTTGGATTGACACCTGACAAGAAAATGTATGCGGGGCTGGCTAGGACGCACTGATCCGAGAAATTGTATTTTATTGTAGTTACTACTGTGTCGCTGTAATAATGAACGTGGCGGAAGTTTTCGGAATAATTAATAATTATGGAACGGGTCATTTTCGCGGTATACGTCTACGCGGTTACTTTCTAATGCGGCGGGCGGTGATAGACCATATCGTCGGTGTGGTTTGAGGACCCCAGCAGCCAGCGGTATGACATTGTGAGCGTGTTAGTGCCTCGGGATGCGGGTGGCCTCTCTCTCTCTCTCTCTCTCTCTCTCTCTCTCTCTCTCTCTCTCTCTCTCTCTGCCCACTTGAGCGTGAGTGACCGCAGAGCTCACTTTCCCATGCGGAATATTATTTTATTAACGAGGAGCGCCATTCTAATTACTCGCGGGAGTATGGCGAGGCGCCGGCCGGCAGCGCTGCCGCGGACGTGCTTCGAGTTTAGGCGCTCGATTTAGCGATGAACATTAAGATGGAGGAGTAACGCTAGTGGAGGCGCAGCTGCACCTGGGCGTAACGCGTAACACACACCGCCTTCTTCTTTTAATTACGTTCTGCGCGTCTCAGGTTTAACTCCCGCGAGTCCCGTGTGCCTTGTGCCTCTGGGGGATACTTGCTTGTGCCTCTCGGTGCCTGAGCGTAGCGCGTAGGACGTGTCAGCGAGTAGCTGCATGCAGCTGCGTTCAAAGCGGTGTGCGATTGAGCAAGGGAGGGAGAGGAGGAATAGAGGGATTCTTTGTCTTGCGCCCCCCCCCCCCCCTCTCTCTCTCTCTCTCTCTCTCTCTCTCTCTCTCTCTCTCTCTCTCTCTCTCTCTCTCTCTGCAGTTATGCTCTAACCTTTGCCTTGACACTCTGCCCCGCCCCGCCCCGCCGCCCCTGCAGGTGCCCTCTTGGCGCGCTTTCAGCTATCAGCCTCTTGAAACGGCCACTCTCCTCTGCCCTTTTTGCACTTTGCGCGCTGCCCCCCACCCCCCTCGCCACGTTGGTTATTTTATTTTTACCTTTTATTCTTGTTTTCTTATTCTGGCGCGGGCACGAGTCCTCCTCCTGCTGCCGTGCTGTATTTTACGCCGGTCGTGTTCCAGTCTCAGTGACCTGCGCGGCCAGCGGCCCCTGCCTGCCGGCGCACACACACACACACACACACAGACCCGAGAGAGACGGGACGAAAACATAAGCCCCCCTCCCCCCCGGCCCCCGCCCAGACGACCCAGGTGTCCTGCGCCTGGGCGCAAATCGCAAGGCGCAAGTCGTTCGTATACGCCTCTTTGTACCCGAGAGGGCAAACGCAAAAAGGGAGGAGGAGGAGGTGAAAGAGGGGCGGGGGGTCGTAAAGGTAAGAGTATACGAGCAAAGAGAGACAGGAGCAAAAGAGACGAGAAGGAAGAGAGGGAGCGAGTAGAGAGAAAGAGAGAGGCAATGCGAGGGATAACATGGGTGGAGAGCAGGCTAAGGTAGAAGGTAGAGGGAGAGAGGAGGAGAGCGGGGGAGGGGGGGAGAGAGAGAGAGAGGCGAGAGCAACAGGCGTGTGGAGAACGCTTGGGGAGAGAGAGAGAGAGAGAGGGAGAGGGGCGGAGGTGGTGGTGGCGGGGGCACGATGAACTCCGGCGTCACGAAGTGTCCCTGAACCTCCCCCCTCCTCTCTCCTTACTACTAATACTACTGCCCCCCGCCTCCTGTTACGCCGGGCCCCGTCTTCCCGCGCTGCGCCGCAGCCCTCGTGGTTTTATTTCGTTTTGGAGGGACCCCTCCCCCCCCCCCCCTCTGCTCCGTACCTTCTCTTTATTTTTATTTTTCACCTGGGCCTTGGTCTCGGCGTGGCCGGCCGGGTGCTCCTCCGGGGCCCCAGGTGGGTACAGGCAGGTCGGGGAGGAGAGAGGGGCGGGTACAGTCGCAGCGGGAGAGAGAGAGAGAGAGAGAGAGAGGGGGGGGGGGGGAGGGAGTGCGACTGGAAAACCTTTCATCACCTCAAACCTTTGGATATGGCGAGGGTTTCTGAACAAGAGGTATAATCTGCAGTAGAGTGATCTCTCTATCATTGCCCTTTAGCAGCGTATCATCTCGCGGGGAGCCAGGCTGTTGAGCTAGATGCACTATATAAACGGATAGCAGAGTTGGGGTCCAAAGTGGTCCCCCGGCCCGGCAGCAGCAGGGAGAGAGCGGAGACCAGAGCAGACGTATTCTGTGCGGAGTCCATCATCGTTTGGGTGATCTGGTCCGGAGCTGCCTTCCCTGTATTATCCCCAGATTAATCGCCCTGGGGCCGGGCCCCGCTGTATCGAGAGTATCGACCGCGCCCCGATTGGGGCCCTCCTACGGGGGGCACGGCAGGGCTGTCGGGGGACCGTCCGGGAGCGGCCGGGCGGCAAAACTGGATAACTCGAATCTAAGAATATCTAGAAAGACTTAAGACCCAAGTGTGTGAATCTCACTGGCTTTGTAGCCCCGTGAAATTCTCATTTGTACACCTCACCAAGTAAAAGTGTGAATTTTCCCCAAGGAATTTCACATACTCGGCACAAGTGTATACATGGAAATTCTCTCAGTAATAACAGTAAAAACTAAAAAGGCGGAATGACAATTTTAAAAAAAAATCAGTCTTATATCGAACGAGTTGGATCGACGTATCGAATCGCCGGCCACCAAAAAGGAGAGTTGGGGGCTGAGCTGGTAGGGCCTAGTGTGGAGAGCATGACGCTATTTGCCGCATTCCGACGCGTTGACGGGCTAAGTACGTGCGAGAGGAGAGGAGAGAGAGGCGGTGCGCACCTCGCGTGAGCGAGTGTAACCCCTAGGAGAGAGGACCGGGCCGGGCTGGGTGCTGCCCGCCATGGCGCTACCCTGCCAGAAACGTACAGCGTTCCGTCCCTCTCAACACTTCTGGAATGTCAATCTTTGCCATCTTTCAATGCCAAATTATTTAAGTCTTCTCCAGGAAAAATGCAAAATTTTGGAATACAAATAGGTCATAGTTGGAACTTTTCCCTAGGAGGAAGCCAAAATTTCGGTATTGAAGAAGAATGCCAAATTTTTGCATTCAAAGATGCTATCAGAAGTGTAGAAGAAATTGTGACCACGCTGGAACACGGGTTTTATTTCCCTGCTGAAGAGCGTTGGCCCACTGAAGAGCAGCCATTTGCTGATTTGCGGAGAGCTTTGTCCGAGATTGGCCGCGTCCTGGTCCTGTCCCCCCCGCGCTACGCCCCGCCGCGCCGCGCCGCTGTTCGCGTCCCACACACAATGCTTCGGAAAGGCTGTAATCTACATTGCAGGCCAGCCCGGCTGCTAACGATTTTTTTTTATATTTTCAAGAGAAAAACATGATGAGTAAAATTTTGATTATTCCGGACGAAAGCACAAACCCCCCTCTGTCTGTCTGTCTGTCTGTCTGTCTGTCTGTCTCTTCTCTCTCTCTCTGTCTCCTCTGGGACTGCTGCTCTCTCCCTCCTTTTAACTCTCTTTCTCCTTCTTTTCTTCTTCACCCCGAAATTATGACAGGTCATCGGCGCAGGGGGGTGGGGGACTGACCTGGGGTCTAATGGACGCACGCTATATACCTGACGTCTCGACCCAAACATGCCTCCCCCCCCCCCCCCTCTGTCGCTCTGATGATCTCGTTTTCGACGAAGAAGAAGATTTTAAACAAAGTCTTGTGTGGAGACAAACCCAACCCCGCAGAGACGCGTCCCGTCGTCGAGCGTCGTTTGTTTGTCTGGAACTCAAGTGGGTCGCGCCAGCGCCGAGTCAGCGCACCTCAAAACTGGCACGGCCGGGCCGAAAACTGACGCTCTGGAAGCAGAACGCCTGTTTGCGAGAGTCTTGTCGTTATTACTGGTTTGAGTATTTTCCTCTCGTACCATGCGCGCTGAAACCCCGAGTGTTTTAATGACGCTCACTCTGAATTTTGGTGTGCAAATGTCGTGAATTTTATTGAATTTTTCTTTTTTTTTTTCTTTTTTTTTCAATTTTTGCTTTGATTTTTCCGGAATTTTTCTGTATTTTTTTTCTAAATTACAAGGTGTACAAATATGTCAGAGTTGCTTCCTCTTCGCGCACAGTTGTACGTGTGTGAATTTTCATTCGTACACTTTCTCCTTCAAGTGTGTGAAATTCTTAGGAAAAATTCACCCCGCTGTACTTTATTAAGTGTAAGAATGGAGTAACTCCCCCTGAAGTTCCCGCACCTCTCGCGCGTTGACGCGCTCGGGTCTGGACGCCGCGGAGGCCGGCGGAGCCCGGCGGAGCCCCTGCACGATCTGTTTGACGTCTGCCTATCAGGCGTGCTCACGCCCGGGCCGCCAGGCGTGCCCGAGATCTGGATCGGGGGGCTGACTGGGAACGCCCCGCGGGGCGTGCTCCAGGGGGCGTTCCAGGAGGGCCCGGGCCGCTCCGGGCGGCGTTCCAGGGGTCTCCCCAAAGGGAGCGTTCTGCAGGCAGGCCGTGCCGTGCCGTACTGTACTGGAGCTGGAGCGGCGTTGTGTCCAGCGGCTGTACGTGCGGCGTCCAGCGGGCCTCCCTAGGTGGTCCAGGACTAGTGCATAGCATAATGTGGCGGCTGGAGCTGGAGTCAGTGGACGTGTTCTACGTGAAACGGCCCTGTCCCTGTCCGGGTCAGAGGAATAATTTTATCTCTCTCTCTCTCTCTCTCTCTCTCTCTCTCTCTCTCTCTCTCTCTCTCTCTCTCTCTCTCTCTCTCTCTCTCTCTCTCGTGCTCTTTACCCTCGCGTTGCTCTGTACCCTAAGACTACTAGAATCGAGACGAAACTGCTAAAAGCTCGCTGCGATAGGAGTGGCCGTCAGCTCCTGACGCAGCGCTGACAGGCCTGAGGGAGGCGCAGCTCAGAATCATGACTGCCAATAATCTTTTTTTCTTTCCCTCCTCCTCGTGTATTTCATTTTCACATACTGACACGTGATTTTATTTTTTTAATCCCTTTTTTTTCTTCCTTTTCAGGTAAATATCGCAGGGGGGAAGTCCTTGGCGTGTCGTGTGAGAGATGCTGCTTCCCTGCCGTCTGTTGCGCCCCTGCGGGCCTGTGGGCTTGCGTGTGGCCTCAGCTACCGGCGGTGGTGGGCGCTCCGACACACACTCTCTCTCTCTCTCTCTCTCTCTCTCTCTCTCTCTCTCTCTCTCTCTCTCTCTCTCTCTCCCTCTCTCTCACTCACACACACACGTACACGGAGGTGTCCAGGAAAACACGACCTCAAGGGTAGGCAGCGCAGTGTAAGTACCCCGGCATTGTTTGTATTATGACCTCACACCGCATTCATCACCGCGCCCAGGAGGGCCTTGTTCCGTTTTCCCTGATTCTCCTCCTCCTCTCAGATCATCTTATTATTAATAATTTTCGTGGCTCGGAGACTAATTGTCGAATTTCACTGGACGGCGTGTCGTCGTAGTGCCCACGCTCCCGTATTACGTTGACGTGTTTGGATAGACAGAGCGTCGGTACTTTGGTGCACCTATTTATATCATTCTCTTTATTATCAGTCGACCGGAAAAAAAAAGAAAACGAATCATTTTAAACGTCGTTTCGTATTGTTGGCAGTGTGCGCGAAAGAGCGAGGGCTCGTAGAAAATAATTTGAAATGAGAAGAAGAGGAAACAGATGGAGGGTCAGCTCAGTACTCCAATTGGCCGGCGGGATCACGGCGGGGTCAGCTCCAGCGGTCAGCGGCCCGCGCGGCGCGGCGGGGCGGGGCGGGGCGGGGCGGGGCGGGGCGGGGCGGGGCGCGGCGGGGCGGGGTAGCTGACCTATACCTTCCCTCCTCTTGCTCCGTCTTCCCACTGCTGTCGTCAAAATCACGAACGTTTTACCGTGTGTTTCTACACACGTAAACTTTTACCCTAACGTCGCATTTAAACTGCCCTCCTGCTCCAAGGTCGGTCATACTAAAACCCGGTAGAATAAATTGCCACGTTGTTATTTCCGCGCGCAGCGAGCTTGGCCCGGCCCGGCCCGGCCGGCCGTGAAGGTTTTTGGCGCGGCCCGGAGGTCCTGGAGCTAGGCAGGCTGCATGTTCACCCGGCCCGGCCCGTGCGGAAGGAAGTTGGCCGCTTTTCATTGCGTGTGTATGTGATATTTCGCCCTTGAGGGCGGGGCCCGGGCGGCCCCCGTATCAATTTTACATTTATATATTTTTCGCGGTTTATTTTTTGCTCCCCATTCGACCCTTGTTTTACTCCCGCTTATGTTAGTGCTGTGTGTGTGTGTACGTGCGTGCTACTTCTCCGCGCTTTTGATACTCTCTGAGCCACGCCCCCAAACACTCTACGAGAGATAATATAACGACCCGGTTGGCTCTGTTCTGCCCAGGACCTGACCTACCTCTACCTGACCAGCACGGCCCTGATTAGCACCCGGCCTGCCTGGGCCTGGTCTGCCGGCGTGGCACAGTAGTAGTAGTACACGACATAGGTTTACTCTGCAATATTCGTGTCTTTTTCGTCTTTTTTTTATTTTTTAAATTATTTTTCAAAGTGTATCTCTGGCCGTGACCAGTCGATCAAATCTCGCCGTAAGCTCGTGTCGCCCAGGAGGTTTATAGTTGTAAAAGGCCCAAGGTTATGCAAGTCGCGGCGCGGGGCGTTCGGCGGGGCGCCCTGCTGGGGGGCGGGGCGGGGCGGGGCGGGTGCGACAGCCGGCCAGCTGGGGGCCGCGTGGGAGGCGGGGCCCGGCGGGGGCACAATGTCTAATTAGGCCCCTCGTTGCGTCTGGCCGAGCCGTTCGATTTGACAGCAGCCCCCCCCCCCCGCTCCGCCCCTGTGACGGTGTTATTGGCGCGCTGGAGGCGGCGTAACGAGGCCGCGCTGCTGCTGCCAAATCACACGCTGACGCCTCCAGGAGCCAATGATACCGTCACGCGTGACTGTGTGTGTGTGTAACGCTAGCGCCTCCGGGCCCGGAGCTGGGCTGGCGCCTCCAGGCGTCCCAAAGCTCCGGGCAGCTCTCGGGCGGACGCGGCGTATCTAGGAGCATCTCGCTGTGCGGCTGAGCCATAATTATCATCTCTGCGAAACGGACGAACGGCGTGATGCGCCGGTGATACCGGAGGCGGCAGATTCATATTGTTATTGCCTGTAAAGTGCGTAGCTTCTGGCTGGGCTGCGGAGCGTTCCGACGCACGGCGACGTGCGACTTTTTGCTCCTTGCCTGTCCTTCCCCTTCCCCCTGCTGCCCCGCGCGCGAACAGTCGACAAGGACACAAATCATATGAGGATGGCGTCGTGTGTCCTGCTGCCGGAGGGCGTCCTGCGGGGCGTCCTCAGAACGTCCTGCGGAGCGCCCTGCGGAGAGTCCTCCGGAGCGTCCTCAGAGCGTCCTGCGGAGAGTCCTATGGCGCGTCCTGCGGAGCGTCCTGCGGAGAGTCCTATGGCGCGTCCTGCGGAGAGTCCTATGGCGCGCCCTGCGGAGCGCCCTGCGGAGCGTCCTGCGGGAGCGTCCTGCGGGAGCGTCCTGCGGGAGCGTCCTGCGGGAGCGTCCTGCGGGAGCGTCCTCTTATCCCCTGCGAGAGTCCTGCGGAGCGTCCTGCGGGAGCGTCCTCTTATCCCCTGCGAGCGTCCTCCGGGAGCGTCCTGCGGGATCGTCCTCTTATCCCCTGCGAGCCGGCTCTGCTGGCATTTGCGAGCGGGAGCAAGGACTCACGCGCGCCAAATGGCAGAGGCGTCGACACCTTTACACCGCCAAAAAAAAAATCCTTCCAACAATTTTTTTCAAAAAGAAAAAAAAAACGGCATTAGCGAAATATATTGCCCTTCTTTTAAAGTTCCCTTTGTTCAGAAATATTTTTTGATGGTCGGTTTGCGGCGGTGCCGCTGGGCCGTCTGAATATGTATACGGGGCCGAAAGCTTCTGCCGCCGCGCCGGCCGCTTCTGGGAAAGGCGCGACCGGCCGGCCGCTCAATGTCACTCACTGCTCCCTATTTATTACTGTAGTAACGAGTTCCGTCCTCCGTTTTTATCTTTTCCATTCCCTTTTTTATTATTTTTTTACATCCATATTCTTGTGATGCGCGTGAGTCGGTGGCGCACGTATTCGCGTCTATATGGGCATTCCCTATAGCGCCCCATGTCGCTGCAGAGTCACGCGGAAGGGACAAAAGGGAAGAAGAAGGGAAGGCATGTCGGCGCGGCCGGTGACGTGGGTGCGCCGCCCCGCGTCTGGAGACATGTCTACGGGAGCCGCCGCCGCTTATTATAGAATACTTGTCGAATCGCGTAAGACATACGACGAGTACAACTTGGAAAAAAATCGTGACGCAGAAATAAAGCATGCTGTTTAAAACAGCAATGTTCACTAATATCTCTGTGGGTGGATTGTAGAAGTTTCGTTACATTATTTGTTTTCAAAGCACATTTTTTTTTGTGTGTGTGTGTTTTATTTTTCTCCGGTGCCCTGAGTTACGCCGAGGCCCGCGCCCTGCCGCGGTGCTGCGCGGTGCGGGAGACGCTTTGCTGTATATGGCGGCGGCAGGGTGACCGCGGCGTGTGAGAGAATCCTGCAGGGACCTCCTGCACTGCCCTGCGACAGAAAAAAGGAATCACAACTTTTCTGATATTTTTTCCATTTTCTAAACTTTTTTTTTTGTTTTCAATGGATTAGTATTTTTTTCTTGAATTTTTCGTCCTGAATATTTCCGAGTTGTGAACTCTTGGCTCCCTGCTGAGTGCGGAGGCGCCGGAGGCGCTGCCCTCAGCGCTCTGACCCGCGGGGATTGTCTGAGAGGATTTCGTCAGAGAGCGCGCTAGCCGGCCGGGTGGGGTGGACGCGCAATGATTGCCGACGAGTTTGGCAGTGTAGTTACGTGGACTTTTTCCCTTCCCATGGTGCACCGGGCAGCCGGCCGCCGGGCTGCGGTGTCCAGGCGTGGGCCCGCCCCGCCCCGCCCCGCCCCGCCCCGCCCCGCCCCGCCCCGCCTGCGCTCCTGTGTTTCCGGCAGATGCAGTAGTGGCTGAGCGCTGAGATACAGGAGCAGCTGGGCTGGGCCGGCCGGCTCAGTATTCCCAGATTATGTCAAGTCGGTTTTGGCCGCTCCGCTCCTGAGGTAAGACTCCTCTCCACGCCCCGCCCCGCCCCGCCACGCCCCGCCACGCCCCGCCACGCCCGCGACCGCGAGCCTCGTGCCCTCTGACCAGCGGCAGCGGCCCGAGGCTGCTGCTGCAACGCCCAAAATAAATTTAAAAAGATTGGAGCCGGAAATGTGGATACTGCCCAGTGTTGCCGGATGAGTAGGCAAAAATTCCCAAGAATACACCGGTGTGAGGCAGACGGGTATATCCGCCTGCCTACTAGGCAAACTCTCCGCACACGAGAGTACCTTTTGCCTATCGCCGTGGCGCCTGACGTCTGAGGAGTAGGCAACCCGCCGGCACGGCTGCACTGCGGGCATGCCTGTTCCCGACACTTCCGGATTCGGCTATACAAATCCTTTTCATGTCTGCAGAAAAGCGCGAGTTTTTTCTTTTTGTTTTTTGCAGTGTTGGTATTACGCTTGGCTTATCTCGACGCGGCGGCGCAACGCTCGAATAGCATCGGGGTCGGCGGAGGGCCCCGTGGCGGCAATGGATGCACCTCTCTCCCTCTCCCTCTCTCTTCCTCCCCCTCTCTCTCTCCCTCCCTCCCTCTCCCTCTCTCACGCAACCTTCGCCGCTGCGCAGCTCCCTGAGAACATCTTGATCGGCTGGGCGCGGCGCACATAAGCGCCCAGCAGGGTCGTACACTAATGAATTAAAGTGATACGAGTTAACACCGCGAAAAAGTTAGAATCTTGTTAAGACAAAACAATTTTTTTCCCTTTTTTTTTTGCGTTGATGAGCAAGTGTATTTTTCCTTTACAACCGTGTGACCCCGCGCGCGCCTCAATTTTACGCGACTTTTACAACGTTACTTTAGGTGGTTTCTGTTTTACGTTCGCCTCCTCTTTTCTTTTTAATGCCAGTTTTATATTTTCAACGCCAAAAATGTCGCGCATGCAGTTGCACATGCAGATGAGGCTGGCGCGGCTGCTGGAGTGCCTGCGGACCCGCTGCTGCCCAGGCCCTGTCCTGTCGTCGGCTCGCGGAGAATAATTATTGATGGTTTGCTCTGACTGAAGGGTAATTGCAGGCATATAATTGCAACGGAGACGATTCATCTGTTTCCGGCGAGGCTGACCGCCACGCCACCGTGCGAGAGAGAGAGAGAGAGAGAGAGAGAGAGAGAGAGAGAGAGAGAGAGAGAGAGAGAGAGAGAGAGAGACGCAAGCAGAACGCTTAGACACGCACAGAACAGGACGCGATGAGTCTTTTAACAAGTCCATGCGTATAGGTCACTCGCACTCAAAACCTCTCCCAAAACTTCTCTTTCCTCTCTACTTCGAAAAAAAAAATCAATTCTTTTCGGCGAGGCGCAGAGTAGATTGCAGTAATCTTTTTCTTAATTACGTATAATCCCGTTCGCTCTCTGGCGCGGCGCGGTGTCACCAAATTGTATTTTTCTCACACTTCTGCATCGTCTCTCTCTCTCCCTTTCTCTCTGTGTCGCTGTCAGCTCCATAATTTTGTCATCATTTGCTCTCCTGGCCCGCCTCGCCTGGTAGACAGTACGGTGACTCGCAATAAGGTGGCGGTAGCGTTTTCGGGGTGCGAGTCGGACACACGCACACACACGCACACACGCGCGCGCGCGCGCGCGCACACACACACACACACGCTGACCCGAGACCCGGGCCGCGGCCACAGAGACTGATGAGCTTTCATTTCACCGAGAAACACGCGTTAATCAGACGCTCCGTTCCCACGCTGCGTTATACGTCTGCATGTGTGTGTGTGCTTGTGTGTGCGTGTGTGTGTGCGTGAGCGCCGATATTTGGCGCGAAGCGGTTGAACTTTAAACCAGCAGCAGCGCTAGTGCGGAGGAGGCGTCGCGTAGGCCATCTTTTATTACGCACGCACGCATTAGGCCGCGTGTTGACGTAGTGCATTTGGGTGTGCAACGATGCGGTGCCGTTCGGGTGTCCAGCTGCTCCTCTCTCTCTCTCTCTCTCTCTCTCTCTCTCTCTCTCTCTCTCTCTCTCTCTCTCTCTCTCTCTCTCTCTCCAAATTAAGCTAGGCCCGGGCGGCGTGTCGAGTGTCGGGCACCTCCGGTACGCTTGACGCGAACTCTTCCCGCGGGGATCACTCTGGACGACGCGTGCGAGAGAGAGAGAGAGAGAGAGAGAGAGAGAGAGAGAGAGAGTTGCGACTCTCTGTCCATCTCCGTCCAACTCATCACTAAATTTAAGAAAGAAAAAAACAATCCGCCTCCGATTTAGTTTGTTGTCTCCGTCACGCTGCGGCGATCGCGATGGTGTCTCTGTTTTGTTTTTCTTTTTCCCTCCCTGTTTTTTTTGACGATAGGCGCCTTGATTAGTCCGCTACGCCGCTGAGGAAGTGAGGTTTTTTTTCACCACCCTCTTCCTCTCGGCTGTCCGTCTGCCCCCGTGACTTACTGCCGGTCTCAAAACCAGGGCTGTCGTGAATTTTCCTGATGAATTTTTCTGAATTGTTATTGGGTTTTGCAGTTTTTGCCGTATTTTTTTTTTTAATTTCTCTGAATTTTCCTGATTTTTTTCGGAATTTTTTCTTGGGCTTGCCAGAATGCAGTGGCAGCAGAAGCCGTGCCAGAAGTAAAGAGGGATCGAGTACACACTACCTCATCTCCAATACCCGCTCGGCCGGCGACTCAAGTACCCGGGTACCCGCGGCTGCCTTCGTACATCCGTCCCAAAATGAACAGGAGGGCCTATAAGTGGGCGCGCATGACGCCCGTCAAACGGGGAAATGAAGGTTTACGCTGCGGTCGAATGGGGCCGCGACCCGCTCCGCTTCCGCCGCCCTGTTTCCGTTCGACCAGTAGCCTCTATTCTTTCTATGAAAAAAAAAACATAAGACCGGAGGGAAAAAAAAAGAGAAAAACCATTTTTTTTGGTCGTATTTCGTGATGGTCGTGTTTAGAAAGATGTGTGGTGTGTAGTGGAGCCGACCATTGTTGCATTGTTTTCCGCTTTAGCGCCTCGCGGCTTTCGCGATGTGTTGGAGTGAGAGAGACGAGGAATGCAGCTCGCCTGAGGTCGACTAGCAAAGAGAGAGAGACAGAGAGATGTGCCCGGCTTTTTATTTTCTGCAACATTATCCTTACTATCACAGTAGCCCTTGGATGCCAGCGTAGTCCGTGCGACAAATTTGAAAAAGTAAATGAGTTTAAAAATAAATAAATCGTAGTGTAGGTGGCTGCCTCTGCTCTTGTTCACCTGGCTCCAAAGTCTTCCGGGGGAAGAGTCTGCCCTGATAGGTCACTGCTTGTGCCGAACGCGGAGGATGTCTCTCACAAAGCACCCTTTGCCCTCTTTGTCTGGCGCGCTTTGGTCTAGAGGGCCACGGCGCGTTCAGGTCGCGGGGTTTCTGCACTCTTGGCACCGTTTTTGGGACTCTTTGCCAATTGGAAGGCGCAAGGGACTTAGTTGTTCTAGTTGGACGAGGCCCGTTGTATGGAACGCATCTGTGAAAATTCCGCGACCATACTTGAAATGTACGATTCTATTATTCCAGTTCTGTTAGAAGAGGAAGAGAGCGAAGACTCTAGAAAGGTCGACTCCGTGATCGTTGGTCCTCTAGGTGAGCTGCAGACGAGTAAATGTCACGAACTGTGGTGCGGTGCTCTGTGCCTCTGCCTAGCGGTGAGTCACCCAGACACCCCCAAAACTGGATGGATATGATGTGCTTTTCATAGTTCTGCTTTGCGAACGCACGCGCTATTGTGCAGGCGCGGCATTACTCCTGGTGATCGGAGAGTGTGGGAGAGTAGTGTGTGTGCGCGCGCGCGCTACGCAGGAGTATACGCAAGAATGCGCAGTGTGCTATAAGGGCGCGACATAGTACAACGCTCGTTTACTCTTTTTATTATTTTTTTACCTCCTCGCGCCGCGCCGCAAGTCCCCTTTTCACCCGCAGCACAGCAAGGTTGCGTTTATTACCCCCTCCCTCCACGCCACGGCTGCCACCGAGCTGCTCTGAATACTGCGCGCGCGCATACCCGGGACGATTTAAAGGGAAAGGGGAAAAAAATCACGAAAACTTTGCAAAGTTGGATATAATTGTCCGTGTAAGTTTTGACTAGTCGTCTGTCCGGTCTGCTTGCCTCCTGTTGTCCTGCTGCACCTGCCCTCCTGCGGCCTGCGACAGTCGCCTGCCGGCCTCGAGTGCGGCGGCGGCGGCCCTGCAGACGACAGGAAGACAAGTAGAGGAAAATCACGGGGTTATTGAATTTCGGAAAGCGCGGAAAACGTTTAAAAAAAAATTGAAACACCAGAGGGGACGCGAAATTATTTGCAGCACATCTCTGACAACTCTTTTTCTCTCCCGGTCAGATGCACACGCAACCCTATAACACTTACAGAGCCGATCGTGGCCGAGAGAGCTTTCTTCTTGTTGTTCCTGGCCGAGCCCGGCGGAGACCAGCCCGGCGTGTCCGTATAGGGTTACGGCTGATGCCATTGCTCTGCATTGATAGCATGCTTTCGATTTGCTCCCCCCCCCTCCTACCCCCTCTCCGCAGTGATTGGCCTTCCACGCCAGTGGTATGAGGATTGCCCCCCTGCTCACGCACCTAGCCACAGGAATGGATCAGCGGGTGCCACGCCCCGCCCCGCCCCGCCACGCCCCGCCACGCCCCGCCACGCCCCGCCACGCCCTTGGGGTCCGCGGCCCACTGGGCGCGAGGCAGGGGCCTCTGGTCGGAAGCCGCAGAGACCGCGGGCCACGCACGCAAAGAGGAGACACTCATGGGCTGTTGCTGCTCCTCCTGCTGCCCCTCCTGCTGCCCCTCCTGCTGCCCCTCCTGCTGCCCCTCCTGCTGCCCCTCCTGCTGCCCCTCCTGCTGCCCCTCCTGCTGCTCCTCCTGCTGCCCCTCCTGCTGCTCCTCCTGCTGCCTCCTGCTGCCCCTCCTCCTGCTGCCCCTCCTGCTGCCACTCCTGCTGCCCGCTTCCCCATGCTTGGCTCGCGGTTTGGCTCCAATCGTCATCACGTCATTGGAACATGAGAAGCTCGGCGAGCAGGTGGGGGGGGGGGGGGGTCGCACGTGCCCTGCGCCGACACCTGCTGCACCTGACACATCTGCCCATCTGCCGCCCTCTTGTCCTGCGGACCTGCTGCTGCTGCTGCCAACCCCTTTTATCTTTTATTTCTCCTCATTTTTTATGCGCTGCTTCACTTCTATCCATTACGTCACACGTGTCTAGAGTTTAGTTGAGCGCGTGGAGGTAGGTAGGACTTATAGCTCGCTGCTCCTAAACTGTCTCAAATTACGGCATAGGAAAAGAATGCCCTTTTATCGCTTGCTTTTAACTATACACCTATACACTTTCTTAAACATACCCCTGCCTTAATTTTTTTTTCGAATGCCGTCGAGCTGTATTAATAAACGTTCTCGAGTCTGTCCTTACTATTTACTCTTTTACGTTGAAAGAAAAAAATATTTTTAAAAAAGCTTAATTGACTGTCTTGGTCCGCAGACTCCTCGGTGGCGTACCTCTCCGCTCTCGTTGCACCAATCATGCGAGTGTGCATCGCGAATACCATGCTCTATAATAATATCAGTATGTATGTGTATATACGCACACCGCTCACCTGGGCACGAGACTGCCCGGCCCACGACACACAGCAAAAAAGAAATGTTTTAAAAAAAGAAAAATCACAGCACAGGACGACGAGGGGCCGGGGAAATATAATTAAATCGTCTGCTTCGTCCAGCTCGCCGCCACGCCACGCCACGCCTCGCCACTGCGCCGGGCGGGGCGGGCACACGCCACGGAGTGGCCGCCCTGCACCTGTCGCGCACACACACACACACACACATGCGCTTTTGCCCTGCTGCAGCGAGGAGCCTTGATTCGCGGCAGCTGCTGTCCCGCCCCGCCGCCACGCGCAGCTGCTGTCCGGCCAGCGTGTGCTGCTGTCCGGCCGGTCTAGACTGTCCTCCCCCTCAGCAGTGATCTGAGTGGGCCGCTCTCCCTCTCTCTTTCTCTCTCTCTCTCTCTCTCTCTCTCTCTCTCTCTCTCTCTCTCTCTCTCTCTCTCTCCATGTGCGTGAGCGGGCTGGCCGATACTGTGATGGCCACTGCAGCCGCCGCCGGAAGACACGGCGACACTGCTGCGCCCGCTGACTGGAAACCCGCAAGAAGTGAGTGCATGTCGCTCACTGCTTGTCTCGTCCCTTCCAATGTGCGTGCAATTTCTAGGAAAATTCACAAACCTTTACTTGATCAATAATAAGTGTGCGAATGAAAATTGACGAACCTATTACTAAGTCTACGACCTTCATTCGCTCGGGTTCAATACCCAGAATTTTTTTTCTTTTTTCGAAATGTTGGTGACGGTAGAGGCCCCCGCCCGGATGCGTTTTGGCGCCACAGTGTTGGCCCCCCTGCTGGCGACGGAAGCGCTGCCGTGTCTGCGGCGCGTGGGTGTGGCCGCCCCGCCCCGCCCCGCCCCGCCCCGCCCCACCTCTGGAGATAAGGTTGTTACAAAATGGTCCTCCCCCCCTGTTGTCCTGTCGTGCGCTGGGCTGGGCTGGGCCGGGCCCCGAGCAGTCCCCCCGTTTATCGGGGCTATCAGTGTGTTTTGGCCCCATAGGCCGCACTCAATGTGCCCTACGGTGGCGACGCGTGTCTACCGGTAGCCACGCGGTCGGTCTGTGTATCTCCTGTACTGTACGCCAGGAGAGTCTAGCTGAGCACTACACTAAATGTATTTTTAAAAAAAATTAAGAACGCAATTTTGTGACTTGATCGGACACTGGTCCGAAAAAGAAATGTCCTTAATTCTGGCACTAAACTTCGCGAACAAAATATGTCGTGTACACTCTGAACTTCTTACAAAGAAAATTCTTGTATTACAAAGAATTCTGTGCAACCGTAATACAAAGCCAAATTTTCTTTGTAATACAAAGAAAACTCTTTGTAATACAGAGCAAAATTTTTTGTAATACCAGAAAATTTTCTGTATATTACGGTTGCACAGAATTCCTTGAACTATACGAAAAAATTCGTTGTAAAAAGTTAAGAGTGTAGAGAGAAAGGTTAACTAAAAGGTATACTTTTGTTTAAAAATAAAAAAAATAAAAATAAGAAAAGAACGAGTTAAGGACATGCATGAGCATTACGAAGACTTAAACATGAGTCACTTTCCGATAGTCTCGATGCCCCCCGCGCTGTCACGTCCGCGTCACGTTGGTCACGGTCACGGGCCCGGGTGGCGCCGGGGGCGTGCCCGCCCCGCCCGCGCGTGGTGGCCGTCCTGCGAACAGGCTTATGCCACAATGCAGCCCAGCCTTATTGCTTATTTACACGCAGGACAGTTTGTTTTGGTGTCGTCTGCTTTTGTCTTCTGCTCCGGGCCGGGCCGGGCGGCTCCCGTGGGAAACCTGACGTGACGAGGACGCCGCGGTCGTAAAGCCAGTCGTAGCCACAGGGCAGGGCAGCTGCCAATACACCACCGCCGCAGCGTTATGTGCGCGGGTGCACATCGTCACACCGGCCGTCACACCGTAACTCGCGCCGCCCGGCCCGCCAGATACGGCGGTATACGCGAGCGGGGTGTGACGAACACAATACGGGATGCGCGCAGTGCAAGCAAAGTCAGGGCAAAGCCACGAATAAAGGGAAGGGCCCCGGGGCGGGGCGGGGCGGGGGCCCACCTGCCCCTGCAGGGCCCCATTGTGCGGGCGGGGCAGGGCAGGGCAGGGGTGGTTTATGATCGCCCACGGGTTCCCACGATTTGGCGTCGTTTTACTACTAGTGCCCCCTCCCCCCCCCCCCCCCCCTACCGTTCATCCCTCCTCAACTAACTCTCCACCCGCGAGCTGAAAAGGCGACGTCAGGAACTTCTGACGTCGCCAGGACGCACGGCGGATTTTTTTTCCCGGTTATTCTTCTGCTCGTATAACCTTGGTATTATCTCTAAAAAATGTTATATCAATAATTACGAAATTAAACCACGTATATTTTTAATTTTTTTAAAATGTACAGTCTACTATGCATTTAAAAATTTTTGAAGGGCCAAAGTCAGTCTGTATGTTTTTTTCAAAATGGTGTAAAAAGCACAGGGGTGTCCCCGCGCATGCCGGAGGTGGGCCTACAGGTGCCGAGTGGGTGCCACTCCTACGCTAAAAGGGTCCGCGCGCGCCCGCACACCCGACCCGCCGCCCTATCAACCCTTCCAGCCCGTGGGGAGGGTCTCTTCCGGGGGCGGGGCGGGGCGGGGCGGGGCGCGGTGGGGAGCCCGAAGACTGGGCTGCACCTTACAGCCACTTCCGCGCCCCGCCCCGCCCCGCCCCACCCGTGAGTGACTGTCGCGCGAGGGGTGGCGCCAGGGCACTCTCCGCACGCGCATCCTGCCACACCTTGCCCCGCCGCACCCCGCCCTGCCCCACCCCGCCGCACCCCACCGCACCCCCTGCCGTAGTTGTAGACGCCACCAAGGCGCTCCAGCGCGCCCGTAAACATGTCACCGGGACCTCGTCACGCTGGGGACAGGTATTACAAAGGGGACTCGTCCTGAAGGTCCTGCCTCTCTCTCTCTCTCTCTGCCTGCCAGGTGAGTAAGGACGCTCGCTTCAGGTATACTGGGATCCTGAGAGAGGGAGAAGGCGAGGGAGACGGAGAGAGAAGAGAAGAGTCAGTGGAGCGTAGCGTTTTGTTTTGTATGCGTGGGGCGTGGTGGGGCGGGGCGGGGCGGGGCGGGGCGGGGCGGGGCGGGGCGCGAACCCTCCTCAGGTGCAAGCTGCAGGTCCGAGGCAGAGCCCCCGCTGACCTGACCGGCCTACACTGTCCCCCACCCCACAGCTGTGAAGCGCACCACACACACCACCCATAGATCCTTTCTTTTTCTCTCTCTTTTTTTTTTTTTTACCTTTTCCTTGGAAAATTGTTTTTCCTCTTACTGCTTTTTATTTTGCCTGCGAAAATACGCACGCATCGGCCGACTGACGTATTGGCCTTCTTGAGCACAGAGAGAGAGAGAGAGGGGTATAATTTGAGGCATGAGGCCACATGGTGATGATACGGGTGTGAGGTTGCAAAATTTTCTGCGCCAGCATGGGGCCCTCTGTTCCGTATTTTACGATGCCTCCCTCTCTCCCTCTCTCTCCCTCTCTCTCTCTCCGACCTCGCACAATAATTACAGCCGGGACGTATTGGTCCAGCACGCCCCCCTTCCTGCTCCCACGTGACTCGGTCACGTGACCGGTCCGGGGTGAACCAGGGCGTGGCGCGGCGTGGCGCGGCGTGGCGCGGCGCGAAAGGAAGCCGTCCGAATCAATGTGAAAGGCCGCGCCGCGCTGCCGTCAATTAGAGCAACAATAGCGAGAACTATCACCAGTGCTAACAACTAGATTCATAAATTTTTGCAGTTGCGCTCAAATTTTACATTATCTTTACTTTTCTAAAATCAAATTTGTTTTTTTTTTGTAACTGTTGGTTTGAAAGAAAATTTGACTTTTTTAAATAATTGCGAGTTGTATTAAATTATTGGTTAGCCAAACTGTTGGTATCAAAATAATTTCCAATTGCATGTACAAAAAGTTGAGGACAGACAAAACGCGACGCAGAGGTGAATCTTTTGATGCAGGTAGGCGGGGCGGGGCGGGGCGGGGCAGCCCAGCAGGTTGGTTGAGGCTCCAGCTCCAGCTCCAGCTCCAGCTCCAGCTCCAGCCCGACCCCGCACAGCACAGCCTCACCGGCCGGTGCAGCTTGCATCTCTCTGGCCCCTACGATTGATGTTCTTGTCCCCCTACTCCCCCCCCCCCCGCGCTACGCCATCCCGCCCGTGTAGGGCGTGGGGGCGGGGGAGCCTACCTGTAGCTCCGTGGTGAAGGCCCTAAAGGTGTGTGTGTGTGTAGTGTGCCTCTCTGGAGCGAGGGTCTGCTAGCAGCGCCGTCGGCGCGCCAAACCCGAAGCGGAGCCGAAGTGGCTTCGGGTGTGTTCGGCCCCGCTCGCCGTGGTACGGTGCCGCCCCCACCCCCTGCCCCCTGCCCCTCCGGTACCGCTGCGCCGGGCCGCCGCCACCGCCACCGTCCGCCTCCGGCCGCCAGTTCAGTTCACCTGTGCGTGTGCCCGAGCGAGCACGCCCGTGACGGTCTCCGCCATGACGCCGACCTGTGACAAGCTGTAGGGAGTGAGTGACTGTGTTGTGCCAAGTGCGCCCGCCGCGCCTACACCATGTCGGTCAAGAGCGCGGGCAGTGTGACGAGTGTGACGAGCGGCAGTGTGACGAGCGACGGCGTGACGGCCGCCAAGGACAAGTTCCGCTACAGGAAGCGCGCCCTCTTCCAGATCACCAAGGTAAGGCGACAAGTGTCTGCAGCAGCCACACCGACTCCACACCGCCGCCCCTTTGGATTACCTACAGTGTGTGTGTGTGATTGTGTGACGAAAGTGCATCAAGAACTGGTGTGACGAAGTGTGACGACGAGTGCAGTGCGAGTGCAGTGAGCAGTGCGCGGTGCAGCGGTGCGCGGCGCGTTGCCTACCCAGAGCAAGGTGCCAGAGCCTGGGGGAGGAGGGGGGGACGCCGCCGCCGCCGCTACGCCCCGCCACGCCGCCGCCACTCCGGGGCCGGCCGGGCCGGGCAGACGGGGCTGGCAGCCCGCACCGCTTCTACCTGGCCAAGACGTCCAAGATGGCGGCCGGGCCGCGCCGCCGAGGGGCCGAGCGAGCGAGGCGAGGCAGCCGCACAACTCTCGGCCCTCCTCTCCCCCCTCCCCCACCCCCTCAGTGACCTGAACGCAGCGCGAGCCCGGAGCTCCTGGAGCCGCTCCTGGAGGCGACGCGCTCCGCTCCTCGGCGCCTGGAATACTGTAACCGCTGCCCATCTTCCTGCCCCTAATGTTATGATGATCGGATTTTTGTTGGGTTTTTTTGGGAGCGGTGGATAAAAAACGAGCCTCCTGAATTTTGCTTTTATGACTGTCTATCCGGGCGCCGCCGATCTGAAAAGACGGAGTTGTTACCTGTTTTTGGTCCAATTTAGACCACGGTTAAAAAACTGGCCGCCTCTGTGCGCGAGCGCGCCGCTCCGCTGGGCGAGCACAGTGGCGGTGCAGGGTGGGGCCGGTAGGCAACCCGCTCGCGCGCCTGCACAGCGGGCTGCCTACCCGGTGCTCTGCGCGCCGCTGCAGAAGGCGAGCACAGTGGCGCTGCTGGGCGGGGCCGGGTAGGCAACCAGCTCGCGCGCCTGCACAGCGGGCTGCCTACCCGGTGCTCTGCCCGCCGCTGCAGGAGGCAAGCAGTGGCGCTGCTGGGCGGGGCCGGGTAGGCAACCAGCTCGCGCGCCTGCACAGCGGGCTGCCTACCCGGTGCTCTGCGAGCCGCTGCAGGAGGCGACCGCCGCAGTCAGAACGGCCCGCTCGTGGGAACTGATTGCTGGCGGGTAACTGTATCACGGCTTGGAGGCGCCCCGCCCCGCCCCGCCCCGCCCCGCCCCGCCCCGCCCCGCCCGGCTCGTGCGCGGGGCGTTGAGCTGTGGCGGGGCGCGCGGCCCGGCGCCCTGGACCGTAAAAACTGCGAATTGATCGCGGGCTGCGTCATCGTCGCTGTAAAGGATCTCGTAAAGAATCGGGGCGTTCCGCGGGGCGTTCCGGGTGGGGCGGGGCGGGGCGTACCGCGGGGCTGGTGCTGCGTGTCGCCATGTAACGGGGATCGAGCTTACTGCGCGCCTCATGCCTGCGGATTATTCGATAATTTTATAGCCTTGTTGTGCTGTTTGTTGCCCAGGTGCTCTCTCTCTCTCTCTCTCTCTCTCTCTCTCTCTCTCTCTCTCTCTCTCTCTCTCTCTCTCTCTCTCTCTCTCTCTCTCTCTCTCTCTCCCTCCCCCCTGGTCGCGTGCGCCTCCCCCACCCCGTTTCACACCTGTCATCCCCTACGGCGGCGGGGTGCTGTGGGGTGTATAGCCCTATAGCACTGCAAAAAATCCTTTCTTGTATTTTAAAAAATATTAGTTTATTATTTGTCTATTCAGGCTATGCATACCTTACACTGTAAGAAATGTGCCTTTCTTTTACCCGTTCCCGTTATGTGTTGGCATTATTGAGGAGAAACGTCGACATCTCTGTATAATTTTTGTCCTGAACGCTCGGCTCTGGCCAAACCCCTGCTCTTGGATTCAGGCTGGGCGGGGCGGGGCGGGGCGGGGCATGTCAGTCAGACCGAGTGCCTGACGCCTCGGCGGCGAGGTGCCCAGCCCAGCCCAGCCTACCTCATGCCGTTCAAACTCCACGGCCGTCCCGTCCCGTCGCGTCCCTCCCCGTGACTAACGCTACGCTGCACATGCCGCTTGCATAACGCTTCGCTATGCCATTCATAGCCTCGAGGAAGCGTACATACCGGGTAACGCTAATGCCTATCAGCTCAGGACTGATGTTGACGGAGGCGCGGCCTGGTCTAGCCGGCCTGGCCTCGCCGCACCCGGTCGCCTTGGACCGTCGCACAGTCCAGCCCAGCAATCACGTGACCACGGCGATAGAGTCGCCTCTCCTCCAGTCGATTGTATCTATCGGCAGCGCAGCGCGAGGACCTTGGCGGGATAGAGCTAGGCGGCGTAAAAATAGAGAAGGGTGCGAGCGGGTCCCGTACGTAACACCACACCGCGCCTCCAGAGTGCCATCCTCCGTGCATTCTCCAGCGCATTCCCCGGCGCTGCACAGAGCGAGGCGGGGCTGTCGATGCCTTGATGAGCTGGAGATGTGATCAGCGAGGACGTCTTGTGATGAGAGATTGGGATCTGTGTCGGCCCGCTCCTCTTCACTTCTTCTTCTTCATCTTCTTCCTCCTCCTCCTCCTCTTCCTCCTCCTTCTCGGTACCCATATGGCGCCCCCCCCCCCCCCCCCGTTTACCGATTTGAAATCTGATCCTTCGCTTTTGGTGTATTGTTGTGGGGCCCGAACGCTTTGGCGCGGATGTATTGGGGGGGTCACGTGACGGGGCACGGGGGAGGAGCGGAGCGACCGAGTGTGTAAGGTGCGCCAGCCGGGGAGGATTCTGTTACTAAGTCTTTTTTTATTCCTTCTCTCTTTTTTGTTGTGTGTAGCCATTTGAAAAGAAATTTACGAAGGCGGTGGTGGCGGAATGAAACCAATACGCGTGCTGCAGTAGTGGGACTGTTTCAGGGCTACCTACGTGTGTTTGAGGGAGGGAGGGAGGGAGAGAGAGAGAGAGAGAGAGAGAGAGAGAGAGAGAGAGAGAGAGAGAGAGAGAGAGAGAGAGAGAGAGAGAGAGAGAGGAGGGCGAGGAATTGCGTGATGAGGCGTGGCAGGTGGCTAGCAGGGAGGGGAGGGGCCCTACCTCGCCCTGGAGGGGAGGGGAGGGGGGAGAGAGGGGTGGCGTAGCAGCACCCTAAACACCTGCCTCACACACACACACACACACGCACACACGTGTGCATGGTGGGCCAGACACGCGTGTCCACGTGCTAGCGCGCGGGGAGAACGCTGTGCAATTTATATATTATTAAATTATATATATAAAATGACTCCTTCCTCGCATGCATGTCTGATGCACGGAAGCAGTGTGGCGCAGCACAGGCAGAGCGCAAGAGATGCGATTTTCCTCGCTACCTTTTCTTCTTTTTTTTTTGGCGAAACTCGTTCACGCACACACACACACACGCCTGGAGTGGTGGTTGCAGTAGTGCATGTCGCATTGATGAATGGTCGCATTGTGACGCTCCGCGCGCGCGCGTGTGTGTGTGTGTGTGCACGCGTGTTATCGTGAGGGGCATTGTTAGCGTGGTGGACACGCGGCGGCCGCGTCCGGTGTGCGCCTTATCAGGCGTGTGTGTGTGTGTGTACGTTGGTGTTGTGGTACCCTTTTTTTTTCGTGCGTAGGTGTGTGTGTGTGTGTGCGTGTATTTGTATGTGCGTACGCGGTCCCGGCCGTACGCGGACCGTTGGGCAACTCACTGCTGTAATGTCCACAAGCTGCGAGTGTGTGTGTGTGTGTGTGTGTGTAAGCGCCTCCAGGCCCCTGCAAGAGGACTACTTATATCGCGTTTTATCTTTTAGCCACGCTGACAGCGTTATATTCGCAACGCGAGAGCCTTATGGATATGTGACCTTTTGATACCCGGCCGGGCTGCGGGGCGGGGCGGGGCCTTGACTTATGTCTGTGTGCGCGCGCGGGGGGCTTGAGGAGGAAGTGGTCGCGCTGGTCCCGCGTGCAGAGTGCGTCGAGGAGTATTTCTCAGAGTGTACTTGCCGAGTGGTGCTGCGAGTAGTACCTCGCCTCGCCTCGCGCGCGGGTCGGGTCAAACAGACCAGTCGTGCCGGGCTGGTGCTGGTACCCGACCAGCCGCGGTCACTAGCAGCGTGCTGCTGGCGCAAGTCGTGTGGCTGCGGCCACGCCCCGCCACGCCACGCCCCGCCCCGCCCCGCCCCGCCACGCCCCGCCCCGCCCCGCCCCGCCCCGCCCCGCCCCGCCCCGCCACGCACGATGGAAGTTCACACTCCCTGGCGCCAATATACTGCTCCCTATATCTCAGCGGGTCGAGTGGTTTTTGCCATGGAGAGATATGACAAGTGGTCTCCCTCCAGAGCACTTTGGTCCTGGCAACCTACTCCACTCTGCTGTTCCACTCAATCCATTTATTCTGTAATTTGTATTTTTCGGACGAGCGCCCTGGTGCCGGAGACAAAGAACAGAGGCCGGCACCAGGGCGGCCACACCACACCACGGGGCCTAAACGTATCCACGCGAAACTGGAGCGCGGGGCGTTCTGATCCACTTATAAATCGGGCGGGGCGGGGCGGGGCGGGTGTTCCATCTGGGTTATGCCTTGCGTCGTGCCTGCTGGCTCAGCGCGACGTTCTGGCGCCACAACCCGCCCCGCCCCGCCCCGCCCCGCCCCGCCACGCTGGCGTGAGCCACGACTCTCTGCAATATACTTGCTATCGTGCCGCCTGGAGTTCTCCTGGAGTCGTCCTGGAGCGGAGCGTCGACCTGCGCTGCGGTCGGACCCTGAAGTTTTGCTATGGAGTCACTGGAGATGAAGGGGAGAGAGGGTTAAGGCTGGAGGCTGCTGAGAAGGGCTGACTCCTGGAGGCTGGCTCGTAGAGGCTGACTCCTGGAGGCTGGCGCGTAGAGGCTGACTACTGGAGGCTGGCTGCGCTGGACAACCCCTCCAGCGTAACGGGCGGCACTGCGTTCCCGTTAGCAGCCCCGCCCCGCCTCCGCTGAAGGTCGCCGCCGCGCCGCGCTGCCAGTCACTTCAGTTGTCTCCGCGCCACACGGCGGCGCCAGTAACCTTACCACCTCGGTACACTGCCAAACACAATCACACACCCGCGCTAGCTGCGGGCCGGGCGCAGCCTGCTGCTAGGTGTTTGTAAATTTATTTTCTGATTTGCTTTCTTTCGCGGGAGCTATCAGTGGAGGCGTGTTCTCTCTGGTCTGGTAAAAGTGCTGCACTCTGGTAAAAGTGGTTTCCTCGGGTAAAAGTGCTGATCCCCCGCTCTCGTATTTTGGCGCGCGCTATGTTTTCGCGCTGTCGTGGGAGATGGGGCGCGCTATCCAAGGATAGAGAGAGAGAGAGAGAGAGAGAGAGAGAGAGAGAGAGAGAGAGAGAGAGAGAGAGAGAGAGAGAGAGAGAGAGAGAGAGAGAGAGACGGGCACGGTGGCTGGACGCAGGCGCAGAGGGCAGGGCCAGACCGGGGCGTGGCATGGCGTGGCGGACACCGTGGGAAATGCAAAGAGGAGGGCTGGGGCTGGGGCCCTGTGGGGCTCTCGTGGGGCTCGTCCAGGAGGCCCCCATGGGAAGATGAGGCGGGGCGGGGCGGGGCGGGGCGGGGCGGGGCCTCTACCGTGCGGCTCACCGCGCGAGGCTACCGCGACACGCGCCGGCTACTTTTATTTAAAAAAAAATAAAAATCAGTATGCCCTTTTGTAACTAGTACTCTGGAAAACCAAGTATTGTAAATAATGTCACACACTCGTAGGTGTGTGACTTTTCATTCGTACACTTGGGCTTCCAGTGTAGTGTCGTCCAGTTTTCAGCAGTGTATCCGCGTGGTGGTAATTATTAAACGTCGGCGTCTTGCGGCCGTCCGCCCGCGCGCGCGGGGCTGGGGCTGACGTTGTGCGGCCGGCAGATTTTTGGCTGCGATTGCAACCGTCTTGGCGCGCCGGCCGCGGGGGAGGGGGGGGGGGTGACACCGCAGAGGTGGGCGTATGCGCGCGCAGGGGGCGCTGAGTTGCAGATGGTCAGCACCGGCCGGATATCTCGCCGCAGACTGACTCGCAGATACGTGGTTCTGTCTGACCCCGCCAGCAACACGCCGGCTATATTCGTTCCGCCTGGTTCCGCCGCTCCGATCGCCTTAGCGGCTCGGAGCTCTGTCCAGTCTGGACACTGAGTCATGCGGCCAAAGGGTTCGACACGCCCGCACCCGGGCCGGGCTTAGCGAGAGCTCGAATTTACGGCTGGCGGGAAAATTTAAATACCTGTCCCGCGCATCTAGTTTTAAGTTTTTATTTTTGCTCCGTCATTTTTTTCCCTCTTGGTTTCTGGGCCGGCGTGGTGGTGGAGTGATGAGGTTCGAATGAATGAACCTACAGAGAGTCAAGTGCCCGGTGCTGGGACCGGCCGCGGCCCGGGTGGGGTGGGGCCCTGTGGGAACGCCGGCGTGGCGGGGCGTGGCGGGCGGATGGGCGCGTGGGAGCAGGGGGTGGTGGTGGGGGATCAAAGCCAGTCGTATATTTTCAAGAGGAACAGGCCTGGTACGACCAGGGTGGGGCGGGGCGCTGTGTGCAGCACGCCCGTGCGGCGGGCGTTCCGTTCGTCTGCATGGGTATTGCGCGGGGAGGCCAGGCCCGTCTGCCGGTTACGGCCGCCGCCCACCGCACCCCGGGCGGGGCGGGGCGGGGCGGGGCGGGGCGTGCCATCGACCCCAGGCGGGCTGTGTCTGTCCGCGAGGAGCACCCCGTCGGTCTCCATGGTGAGCTGGCGCTGCAGTTTGGGGGATACGCGAGTGCAGTGCGGGGGCGGCGCGGGGGCGGCGCGGGGGCGGTTGCCAGGGACTACGCCGGCGGTCGCTCTGCCGCCCGGGCCGGGCTGGTAGGGGCGGTAGGGTTGGCACGCCTGGCTGCCAGCCCCGGCGGGGCGGGCGGGTTGGTACACCTGCGCCCCCCGCTACCCAACGTCTTGCTATATTATTGTGAAATGTCTTGATTTACTTGTTCTGTTGGGATTTTTTTTTTTTTCCACCCGTGAGCGTTGAAGAGCCTTCTCCGTTTTCTTCCGCTTTTATTTGTTTTGTGTGTGTAATGAGGGGAACGCGGAGGACAGGTCCTTCTGTGTACGCTCCCGGACCCGGAAGAGAGAGAGAGGGAGAGAGAGAGAGAGAGAGAGAGAGAGAGAGAGAGAGAGAGAGAGAGGGCGAGTGAGTGACAGCAAAACTCCCTGTGATGAATGGAGGGGCACCGCTCTCCTACCAAATGAGACGAAATAATGAAAGCGAAAAATACGCGCTCGACGCTTTGCTCAATTAACGCATTTTTCGCTTGATTCTCGACTGATTTTTTCTCCGTGTCTTAATTATTTTCTTCTGTTTCCCCACCACCAGGTCCTCTGGCACTTGGACATCTTCCGGCGGAGCTTCAGAGAACTCAGCGGCCATGCCTGTATGCAAGAATCGTGTATCTTCTGCGCGCTCAAGGTGAGTTACAGACGACGTTTTGCTTTATTTTCGTCATGCAGGATTTTTTAAAAATAATTTCTTTTCGATAATGGTCACCCTGTAACGTGGGAATAAGACGAAGCGAAACCTAAATTATATAACTCGTGCAGGGCAGGGCAGGGCAGGTCACAGCCCCCGGGGCGGGGCGGGGCGGGGCCGGGCGGTGGGTGGTACGCCCGGACCCTTGCCGTTGGTATTTCCGATACTCCCCTGGAACCCTTGTACCTGGAGGCACCCGCGGAAACCAAAAGCGGACCTCAGGCGCGCGCGATTTTTTTCGTTTTTCTTTTTTATATATCAATTTTCCAGCGAAAGGTTTGTGAGTCAGCCACACACCGGGCCGGGCCGGGGCGGGGCGGCAGTGAGCAGCGCGACGCCTCATAGCGGGGGCCTCTCCTCTCGAGTCTCCTCTCACCACGCCTCGCCTCGCGCATCTCTGGGACCGTGTGTGTGTGAGCAAAGTGCGCGCTGCGTGCACGGCCCATCACACACACACACGCACTGGCGCCATGATGGCAGTGCGTACGGCTGTGTACGTGCCGCTCCGTACGGCCCTCTCCGTCCGTACGCACGTACAGTACAGTACCGCGCGCTCTACGCCTGAACACCTCCGCGCGCGGTGTTGGCGTCAGGTCCTACCGAGGGCGGGGCGGGGTGAGGCGGGGCGGGGCGGGGCGGAGCGGGGCGGAGCCGTACGGCCCCTTTGCGGGTCCGGTCCTTACGGGGTCACGGCGCTCGTGATGGCTTTACGGCCCTACTTGCGCGCGGGAGATTTTAAACTCGTACCTGTGTGTGTGTGTCCGTGTGAGGGAGAGAGAGAGAGGGGGGGTCGGGTCGGGTAGGGCCAATCGTCATTATAAAAACGTTCCCCCTCGGTACTCCGTCCGTAAGGGGGTTTCGTTGAACGGCCGCTGGCCT